>CAFUXE010000414.1:330413-400663 GCA_903364295.1 Serranus cabrilla
TATTCAAATAACATGAAACTGTTAGTTCTTAAAAAATACAGGTATGCAGACCACCTTAAGCAAATTCCCAACTCTTACACCAAACCATCTACCTAGATTCCAGTTTCATGTCCTTTACTTGACCACACAAGACTACTACTTGTTTTAGCTTGAAATTAATCTATAATTGTTAGTCTATTATAATATTTTCTCAGAGAAAGTTTGGTTTGATTTAGCCAGGTATTACAACGTTCAATTTCTTACTACTAATAAATATTCATGGTGGTTTCTGCAGGTCATTAGCAGCTGCACACATTCACCAACTATTTTGCCATTTAGCTGACTATTTGTTATTATTCGGGTGGAGGTTTCCACAGAAGGGTAGGATTTCAAATATCTTGTTCATTAAGTCTACGCTCTTTGCCAGACATGCTAACCACCATTCATGCACAACAGCTGGGTCTAAATAGTCTCAAAATGTGGTTCTTGGCTTGTGATCACATTGAATTAATCACCTGCTAACGAGAACCTGTTTTGACCTTTTCCAACCTCCCAGCAAAATTACAAGCCAAAGACTTTTTTTTTCTTATGGGAGGGAGAAAAATCATATGTCAAATATTTAACTAATACTAAAATCCAAAACAAATTGAATACATACACAAATAGATAAATTGCTGAAACCGTCCATCTGCCAAACATTACAAACA
The DNA here is from genome assembly GCA_903364295.1 of Serranus cabrilla. NCBI lineage: Eukaryota > Metazoa > Chordata > Actinopteri > Perciformes > Serranidae > Serranus > Serranus cabrilla. The sequence goes on from CAFUXE010000414.1 coordinate 331,100, forward strand.
GAACCAAAAAGCGCCTCTGGCTGCATGTACTGGGCATCAAAACAACTTTTTTGAGACACAGCAGGTTCTGGCACACCGCGGTCGGCCATCATACATCATCCATGCCCAGTCACTCCATCCATCTCTGAGGCTCACATAAACAGGAAACACTCAGTTGTGTTGACAGTGGAAGAAGGGCTCTGTACACATCTGTCAGGCTCCAGCGCTCCACTCTGCCACCAGTGTTTAGATCTTCCCAGAAACAGATGGACAAGCAAAGAAATAGGACCCAAACGACACACATTTCCTACCCTCTTAATACTGCAGACTGTGTGTAATGACCTGCTTTGATACATCTCCATCGACTTCACTACATAAACACACTATCAGCTGAGTTTCACACGCCTGTAGAGAATAATCCAAATATTACAAAAACACTTTTGCTCAGAGTGCCACCTAAGGGTTTCTAGTATCTGGTGGCTCTCTCGCTCTTTTCTCATTTTAATTGAAGGGGCTCAAATATTCTCAACCAACTTTATTAATGAGTTTAATACATAGTTTGTTCAACTTTTTTTAACTTCCTTATACATTTCTGTAAGTATTGTATTAATTTTAAACTGGTCCATAAAAACTTTAAACCCTGTGAGTGCCATAGAAATATTATTGTCACTCAACACCAGCATGAACCTCATTGCATATAGGGGAACTTTTACCAACTTCATTAGGATGTATCACCTAAAAATTATAGACATGTGCACCAAATGTTGTGTCAATCCATCCAGAAGATGTGGAGATATTTCACAAGTTAAGAATAAACTCTTGCTACATGGAAACCCAGGGAATCCCCCAAATAACCAGGATATATCCTCAGGGGAGCGTAAATGGCAAAAAAAATAAAAATAAAAAATAAAAATATGCAAAACTAGGCAGCGATGTATTAAATAGTAGTTTGGACCTTTGGCATCAGTGTCTGCACTAAAAGTCTTGCCCTGTGCATTTTACAGCATTAGTAGTGTGCTGCAAGTTCAGTTTTCTTTAACTGAGGTTCTGTTACCTTGATGCAAATTAATGCTAAATAACCAAAAAAAAGTTCTGGTTCAATTTCAGTTTGTTTCCCAGGTTGACACTCACATAACCAAAGAACTTGGCATGAAGTCAATGTGACAAAAGTTGGAGTTGATGGAAAATTTAGAAAAATATGTTTGCAATAGTATGTACATACATGAAGACACATGCAGTTTAATTCCTGAAATGAAAACACCTTTTTGGGAAGAATTCAAGATTGGAGGTCACATGACATTACTAAGCCAGATATATGGATAAAATTGCACAGGAAGGAAGGAAGGAAGGATCTAAAAGGGGGAAAAGGCCAGAAGGAAGAAGATGGATGGAACTAGTCCTCTAATCACACAGCACTCCACCTCCAGTCATCTCTCATCTCCTTGTCTTTTCACTCCCACCTGCTGGTATCAACTATTGATGCCTCCCACATCCACTAACTCTCTTCCATCTCCCCCTTCCTCCCAAAAAAAACAACAAAGTAAAATGGAAGATGAGTGGAGAGTGGATGGAAAGGATACAATACAGTCTTGATACAATTACTCAGTTTCAATCAGCTCTCACCCCTCCTTTCTTCCCCTTCATTCATCATTCTCTACCTCTCAATTATCCCTCCCTCCCTCACCCGCTCCCTCCCTCCCTCCTTCCCCTCTGTAGCTGCTTGTTTAGACTGGGCTGAGACAAATGGGAGAGAATGAATACGCTGGGAACGTGGGGGTCAAGGAGGGCTGAGTGTGAGGGACAGGGAGAGGAGACGGGTAATATGAACTCGCCGTGACTGGCTAGCGAGGAAAATAACACCCAGCCGATGGTGACGTGTTATGAATGGCAGGCATTATGAATGGTTTGCAGAGAAGAGGAGCAGGCTGGGATGTCTGGAAAAAAATGGAGGGAGGTGGTGGTGTATAAGAAGAAGAACAACTGATATTGGAGATAAAAAAGGGAGGAAATATCCAGGATCCAATGATGGATAAAAGGGGCCAGTATGTTTCAACCAAGGACTGTAAGTGTCCTCCGAATACATCTTCAGGAAAAAACTTTCCATCAAAAAGAGATCTAATGACTAGTACAAATGGGGATACCTTTTCTTTACTTTACTTAAAGGGTGTCATGGTGTTACACTTGGTTGTGAACACAAAAACAGACCTTGCGAGAGAAGTTCATGAAATTCAAAACTGAAAAGTGTGTTGGGATTTTTCAGGAGCTGTTGGAAGATCTGACACGTACTTAATCTGAACCATTCTGACATTTAAAAAAAAAATCTCTCCAGGATCTTGCAGTTCTTTTGGGGTTTTTGTGCCCAAATAAATGTAATTTGCAGTTTATATGTGTTACTTAATCATATACTGCAGTCAGTAAGCTAGCTAGTTTTTTAAAATGTTTTTATTACATTTTTTTTATTCCTGAATTGGATCTATAAGAGAACATTAGAGCCTCCTCCTTGGAAATATTCAAACTAACCAAGTTTGTGGACGTTGTTTGGTTTAAGGGGACATATTATTCTTATTTTCAGGTTCATAGTTGATTTGTTGGTTACTAATAGAACATGTTTACATGCTATAATGTTCAAAAAACATATTTTTTTGTCATGCGGCCTGTCTGAATCTACCTGAATCCACCATCAGCCTGAAAGGCTCTATTTGAGCACTTTTTCTTCTGTCTCTGCTCTGTCACTGCAGCCCGGGGAACAGCTCAGCCTTACAGAAGTCCTTGAGGCTCATTTAAAGTCAGAGCTTCTGACTACAGGTTGTGTGCATTTCTCCATGTAGACATGGAAATCTAAGTTTTATTGGACCATTTTAGCAATAATTAGGACGGTGGCAAGCACTGCCTGCCAAGCTATGCTATAGGGGAACACAGCTCTCTTATGTAGTTAAAAGGAAAGGTGTGAGAATTGTTTAAATCTGGATTTTTATCTGACTTTGGCAGGTAAAAGTCATTAAGAAATGGATTTATTTTTAGGCAGACAGCTGCGTTTTGAGCAACATTCTTCCAATTTAACCACTTATGTAGAAACATTAGGGATTTAAAACGTCTACAAACTTACTTGCAAATCTCACAGATATCAGCAGGACTTTGTTTAATTCATGCAATCAAACAGTCACACATTCCTGGAGGGAGCTGGCAGTGATTTTACAATGTGTGCTGGACAGAAAATTGAAGTTTAAGAGACACCAGAAAAGTGAGTTCAATATTCCGGGAAATGCAACCCGTATGTGACACGAACTTATTTAGTACAGCTTTATATTCTTCTCTGGGAGCAAAGGAAACACAGCGCTAACCATGCAATGGCATCTGAACAGAAAACCCAGCAGGGGAAAGTTGGCCTCGGCCTGGTTTTTAGTCAATTTGGTCCATTTTCTTGCTAATCAAATGCAGGCCTACATATGTGGTGCAGACACATGTGGGTTTTACATGGCAATATTTCTGTGCTTATGCAATCTGGAGCCACAATAAACATATGGAGGAAGCCATCAAACTATTTTCCGTTGTTTTCATTTGTAAGATTGTGTTGAGATTACATGCATGTACCATAGAGGCATAAATACATCTGTTTTTTTCTTGCAACTGATGTGTTTTACATTTGAGGTAAAGCGAGGACAAAATCAAAGCCAGGACAAAGCTCTTCACAACAGAATGGCAAAAACATACACTACCTGAATACAATTGCAGGCCGAGTTCAAAGTCGAACAAAACGCGTTTGATCTCAGGCTGTAAAAATCATTTTAAATCAGATGGGAGGGGAAAAAAAAGAGGAAAGGCAGAAAGAGTCTGAGAGAGGGAGCGAAAACACATCTCTTTAGACACGCAGAGCTAATTATTTCCATCTCAGATCAATGTCCTCTCCTTTCAACATTTCACAAGATAAGAAGAATAGAAAAGATAATACAACTTAATTAAAAAACTAGTTACCATGGCAATTGGTGTTAAATTATTCAACATTTGACGTGCAGTCCACAGTAAAGAGAACTGGATTCTGCTTTGTGTTACATTTGTTTAACCAGGTCAGTATGTATGCATTTCGTGTGTGTGTGTGTGTGTGTGTAACAAACCTGAGTTGAGGTCCCGTCCAGGGTTGAAAGCTCGGCTGTTGACGTTGGGGGAAAGTCTGTCACAGCAGATGGTCTTGGAGACGTTGGTATTGAAGTTTCCATCAAACCTAAAAAAAACAAACAAACAGACAACATTTGAGAAATTTATAGAGCGTGTCCGACTCATTTGTTGGTGGAGCAGCTCTGAATTTGCACTCAGCACAAACCGATTTACTACTCCGCAGATTTATATCCAATAAAAACCAAACTCGCAGGCTAGAAAATACCTCTGACTTCATGGTAATGCTTAAGTTTTACCTTAAAAACACACACACACAAACAGTAAAGACATCTATGTGAAAGCATGAGGGTAATGCAATTACATGAAACATCTGTTGAAGCTAACAGACTCCGCTCGTTTCATCTGAGCTCAGTTGTATCGCTGGCTATATCATCTGTTGCCCAGACCTCATTTTAAGGTACTTACACTACTAACAGTAATTGGCTAGTGAATAATATTTTCCATGGAAAACTACAACCAACTTCCCTGAATACATCTGAATGTGATTGTAGAAAGGGCTGCTGGTTTCATTTGATGATTCAGACCATTTGTCCCATAACCTCAAAATTGTGCTGTCAGTCTTTTTTGTTTTGCCCCCCACATTGCCCCTGTGCCATTTTCAACAGACGATTGAGTTGAGCCATTGTTTTCCTTTTGTTTGTTTAGTATTTCTGGAAAATCAATGAACATATCAATAATAGTGATATTCCCACAGGTTGTTTCCAGGCTAAACAATGCTAATGATAAAGCAGTCCAACTTCTAACTAGTCTCGACCTATCTCCACAGCTCTGTGTCAGCACAGAGAGATCTTGCTGCACCCATGGTCATTTTGGGATATCGGGAAAAATTCCCTTAATTATTAGTAATTCTTTAAACCAATCACAATCATCTTGGGCCATACTAAACCAGGATGCAGGATAGATCCATATCACCACTGGGGACAATTTTTTGATTGATTGATTGTTAAAGGCATATTACGTTTATTCCTTAGCCTATTCTTCTGAGTAGTAATCTCTTACAGAAAAGCACACATATCTGACAATCACACAGAGGAGACAAAACTAATATGGCCCTTATAATATTTTCTAATATGCTCTTTTTCTGATGCACTTAGTACTGACGATATGTCTCTGATGACAGTTATACACATGCAAACCTCTGACATTGCCTTTTTCAAAATAAGGTTACAATAAGTTTATTATGTTTAAAAATATCCTGCCAGCTTCCAGAAGACTGCAGTGTCATCCTCATGCATCCACACACAGACACACACAAACACATACAAATGTGTTTAAGAGGTGTCAAAAAATGGGACACGAGTAGCCATCAGCACATCTTTAAGACGTTTAAGCTTTTCTACGAACATCTTCTCACACATCAGATCATATTTCATTCAGAGATTTGTTTTAGGGTTTTGCAACAGTGCAAGTGCATTATTTAAAAAATATCTGTGTGTGTGTTGATGGTGAAGCCTGGTTTCCAGAGATCATATCTCTGGAGTTAAGAGCTGACAAAGGGGGAGGTATGCAGAAGAGCAGCCTGTTCTGCACTGCACCAAGCCTGGGCGCTTTGATCCTTCCATTCCTCCAACTACACTCCCCCCCCCACCCCCCTCCTCTGGCTCAGCATCAACAGACACATGTGCACACGTAAACACACGTGCTACACACTCTTTGGCTCCCTCTGCTTGCGGACCTGGCCCTGGCCCGGTTTGATTGACAGGTGCTGTGATGTACAGGCGGCGTTTGAACTTCACTCATTTAGAGTCCCATAAGGCCAAAGTCATTACTATTCCCCTTCAACCCACTTTGCATGGAGGCGGTGGGCAGGACGCTCAGCACAAATGTGTGCCAGATAAAAAATACATTTGCAGCCACTTTGAATTCAACATCAAAAACACATATGAGCACGAGAGAGGGAGAGAGAGTGTGGGGGGAGATCAACATTTGGACATCAAACATTTTAATGAGGGCAAAAAAATCTGTTTTGCTAACAGTCCAGCATCACCAGATACAAGCATGAACAACAGCACAAGCTGGGTGTGATTTAAAGGATATAAAATATAAATCTCCTATGCACATATGTTGCAAACTGAATGCATGGAGCTTTAAATAATTCTTCTTCTGCATATGCATATTAATAATATATTGTAGGAATGCTTGCTTGATTACCATACCTCCCAAAAGGGGTTGTTCTCTATGCAGCAATTAGAAATGATCTGGAGGGCAACTCAGCAGACAGATAACACCAGTAATGGGCCTGTAAGTGCCCTTGAGAAAGAAACTACAAACTACAATTTATTGATGTTTCTTGGAATTTTGCCTGAAACCCATTTTTTCTTTGCTTTTTAACCCAAAATCAAACATATACAGCACACTGGTTCTGAAGTGCAGAAAGGGGTCTGCAGGAGAAAAAAAAACAGTTTTTCCAATTTAGGAAATACAAACCTTCAGCTGGAGAAGTCCAGTGTCATGCAGCACAGACTGAAACAGGCAGACACCTCTAAATAAGGCAGTGTCTGTCGTGTTCAGCCATTGACTGTTTATAAAATCCATTATATTAAGATGTATCCTGCTGCAGGAACCATGTACATCCACAGAGGAGGCAATCATACACCATTCAAAAAAGCTCAGTGAGTACAATTACCTTGAAGAGGCTTGCCGTTGTGCAAGCTCCAACGTCAAGAGTAATACCCTTTCTAATGTGTTTGCAATCCCTCAGTGAATAGCATCGGTAAAGCAGGCAACATACGAGCTGGAGAATGGAGAGTGCTTAAAGGAAGCTCGACCCAAACAGATTTCATTGTGATATCAATATGCAGAGTGGATTTTGCAATCCTGTTTGGTGACTAGCAGCTTCTCGTTTCCCTCGTGTGTGTAAATATGAGCAACACCTTTTAAAATCAGGCAATCTGAAACAATCACCAAGCCACGGAAATGTCAATTCACTGTTTTATTCCAAAACCACTGTACTGAATAACACGAGTCTGTTCAGCTGTGCATAAATCAATTTGTAACTCACGTTCTTAGAGTCGGAAAATGTTGCCAGATCATTAGATGTGATGACAATAACTGCTTGAAACATTAACCAGGAATTGTATACGACTGCTCTCCTTCCACTCAGCCTGTAACTGCTGCGCTGTACATTAACTTTCCCTATTTCCCGAAAAAGGAGAGTAAGGAGGGATCACTGAGGATTGAACTGCGGATATTATAAAGGATGGATTCCAGACTTGGCCAATGGGGCCGGAGCCCAGGAGCTTCTGACAGCGGGCCCCTCGGCCCTGGCTGACCTGAGGTTGAGCTCTGTACTCCAGGGCCTTTAGGCATCATAAATGTACCACAATGCAAAATAACAAAGGAATGTAAGGAGGACTTCTAGCTCTTGGATTCTCTGGAGAGTGAGCTCCTTTTTGTTGTATCAGCTTTTCAAAATCACTAAGCATTACGATGACTGCGATCGCTTAGATATAAGTCTGTATGGGTGTGCAAGTCCTGGAGACAGGCCAAAGACCTCCTCACTGCTTAATCTGTCCTTGAATATCAACCAAGGGAGGAATGAAATGAAAAAAGGGGAGGATTTGAAGGAAGGTCAAGAGGAAGACAGTAAGTCATGAAGAGAAAACAGAGACTGGAGAGAAGAATAAATAAATAGGATGTTTTTACAGGACAGAAGGGCAGAGGAAGAGGTTGACGTTAACAGACCTGTTAAAGTCACTTAAACAAACCCCCGGCCAACCTGCAGGGTATTTTCCCATCTCCTTCTCAAGGGTGCTTAATCGCCGTGCTGACTGAGCAACCAAAAGATCAGCTTGATCTAAAGCTCGGAGAACTCGGAGTAGCTGCTCGCTGGTGCCACATATACTCTTGATCTGGACTGTAAATCTGCCAGGAGCTCAGATGGTGAGAATTCCTCTTAAGAAACAGGAGCCCTGTATTAGCAGTATGATGTCTTTAATCTTTATGCTTCATTTATAAGTGGAGGTATTGGAAATGTTGTAATATCATCCGTCATATCAAATTATGACATTATGTTGGGTGTTCTGTTCGGCATCCCCGACCCATGCTGGTGACTTTGACTTGTTGGGACACTGAAAAAGCAGTTGAGCGAACAAATATGCGTATAAAACCTTTAGCTGAGAAACCAGCAATTCAGAGGAAACTTTTTCATCACACTGCAGTGACACAGAGCCAATTGAATATTACTTATAACTGTTTTGTGATATGAGTTTAACACACATCTCGGTTGTCTCAAAAATATAATGAATGAGTTTTTTGGTAACTTCAGTTTCAAAACGAATGGAAAAAGCACCAGGTATTTAAAAAACACAACAGCTGGCATGGATTGGACAAGGACATGATTTTTTTACTCCCTCACCAAAAAAACCCCCTCCCAAACACAAAGGTGGTCTATATGCGCCCAAGGCATTGGAATGATGAAGATGAATCGGAATGTCACAGATAGGAGCAGGTTGTGAAAGTCTTTCTTGAAACTTTTCTAAACGCAGTAATCAAGGTAATTATAGGCTGAGACTCTACATAAAGTGGCACAATTACGGAAGTTTTTAGTTAATTGGGTGAGTAGTTTGCTGTAAATTTTTGTTCAAAATTTCATGTTTGCCATATTGTAACAACGTTGGGCCTTTTCCTTTATATCTAGCATGATCATTGAGTCATTACCTTCAGGCTAAGTCATGTGAAGAACACCAGTCTTGGTGGTTTAACAGACAGTGTGGCCATCTATAGGGACATTTGACCATGTTGTGGTTCCCCCTGCCTTTCTCTTCTTCTATTTTGGTGAGACAGTGGTTTGTTTATATCTTGAAAGAACTCTTCGGGATCATATGAATAGCATTTTCATTGCACGGTCCATTTGCAGCTTATCTCCTCTGGAACTACTGGTGAAATGAGACCATTAAAAGCCATCTGGGCTGCTCCCAAGCACACTTCTCACTTTTACAACTGCACAGCAGTGGAACTGTTGAAACGAGCACCTGGAGATTGCATGGTAAAAATATAAACATACACACACACACACACCAACTCTACGAGCCACATACATTTTCTATTTTCAGGTACAGCCCGTCGTTGAGAGTGAGCAGTGATTAAAGCATACCACAGGGTGCTAAGCACTGCCCTCGGTGGCCTCCCTGTGAAATGATAGCTTGCTAGCTTGATGGCTAACAGACATGGACACCCTGTGAACCACCTGATCCCCCTCTAAACTGGCTGACCTGACTGAGACCCCCAGAAGCAGCTGATGGCTGAAACTAATGAAGGACACTCTGAAGTGGACTACAGAGAGTTGAAGGCCTGTCCTCATTCTGACATCGTTTGTTAGGACTATTTTATCTTGTTTTCTTCTTAAAAAACTAAAAACTGAAATATATACTGTGTGTGAGTGTGTGTGTCATACATTGTATTTGTATGAAATGTTCTATACAAATAAAGTTTAATTGATTGATTGATAATTGCTAATAATATTTGAATATTAAGCATTAGAGCCTGACTGAAGCAGCAACCTCCAGGGCTGAGAAATAAATCAGGAAGTGCCAAAATCTGCAAATTTTCTTTGATTCTTCGTCTTCATCTAATACCAATATTTGGAGAAAAAAAATCAACTCATATATAAGCCGATATTGCTTATTTTGTTATTTTTAATAACACACGCAAACATATTTTATGGACGTTTTAGAAGATCAGTTAACTGTGAAGTATTTTTCAGTTGAAAGATAAGCTCATTAGTAGACAGTGAATCACCAGAGACGCATCTTTGAAGCATATCTTCGACATTTCAAGTTCTTGTTGCATGTCAGCCAATATATATTCACAGATGCAGTTATATCTGCAATAAGCTGATATCGTTCCATCGATCAGCACCCTTGAAATTATTGAAATGCATTCACTTATCATTTGATATCATCGTCAGTGACTTTGTTTGCAATCAAACCCTACAGTTCCCACCAGTTTTAGACACACAGTAGGAATATACCAAAGCCTAATCTCAGAGAAGAGAGAGCTAAATTATTCTGCATAGTGCTCCTTAAAGTATCTCACGATCCTGCATAAACGCAAAAAAAATGAAAGCAAGAGAGCTTCGTGTCTCTTTCCTTCCCTGAGGAAGATCCTTTGAAGTTCAGGGATCTGTCAGAGTCAGCTTCAGTCTGGTATGTTCATCCCCTCCAACACCACCACCACCCATGTGACTCCCCCTGCATCATTCCATCCTCCTTACCCAGGTCTTATATCATCTTTTTCTCAGCAATCTGCCTCAAACTGTCTCTCAAAGCTGTAAATCCATTATTCTAAACCTGGGTTTAGAGCGCACATGTCAGGACATAAATACAACAAGTCTGCGTGTGAACAACTGTTGAATGTATGTACAGTATGCCATGTGCATGATTGGACTACAGGTGGCCAGTGGCCCTGAGCCAGGCAGCCTCCTGCCTGCACGGCTGAAGAAAAGACAGGTGACCTTGCAGCCTGTGAAGTCTGCAGTACAAAAACTTCACAGAGTTATAGCTGGTTACATCAGCTGATAAAGGGGAAGGAGATAGACAGAAATGGAGAGAGAGAGACAGAGAGAGAGGGCATGATGGGTAGAGACAGCTGCTGCTCTGTAGATTAGAACTGAAAGCAGCTCTCAGCTTTGAACTGTGTTTTCGCCTGCTGGAGTTGGTGATTGGCTGAAAAGCTGGGTCTACACTGTAGGCTGGGAGCAATTTTAAACTCTCAGTAGAAGACTTAACGCTGACCTATTCAGTCTCACACCCGCTCTCGTAAAAATAGACATTTGTCACGTGGGCACCCTTTTCACAAAGCCCCAAGAAACACAATGAAGATAATCCACACAAAAAAATCTAATTTAATGTCCTCTTATCATTAGTAAAACTGTCTTTTTTTGCAAAAGGTTCAGAAGTTTTAAAATTTCATACTGAAATAAAAAACAAACTACGTAATATACAACTGATGCCAGCGGAGCCATCAAATCTCCAGGCTTTAAAAAAAACAAACTTCATTACACATGAAAAAGCCAATATCTTAATAAGCCTTCCTGGCTCCAAGTACCATAAAACTTTTTAATGTCAAGGTACGCTGCAGTAAAAGCAACAACTGGCACAACTACTGAATGCTTGAATAGGTTCTGAAATAAGGGTAGAGTTTTAGAACGCGGCCAAGAATGCAAGCGTGCCAGTACTGCTCAAGGCTGTAAATGATGTGATGTAATTCAAAGGTGATCATAACATGTTTAAACAAGGGAGAGATGGGGATTTGTGTGTGTGTGTGTGTGTGTGTGTGTGTGTAGCTGCAGCGATGTATAGAGAGCAGAGTGCAGGTGTTAACAGTGGGAGGTGGGTTTACAGACGGAGAATGAACCTCCTGCTGAGATTCCTTTGCGAGTGTTATGAAAGAGACAAAGACGGAGAGGAAAGTGTGTGTGTGTGTGTTAAAGACAAACGAGTTACTCACTCCATCATTGATGCAGGTATGGAGCAGCAGTCCTGTATGGCAGTGAGCGGGGAGGTGAGGTGAGCGGTGTACGAGGCCTCCACCACCTGTTTGTTGCGGTTCACTACGTCCAGGTAGCGGTTAAACTTTTCACGGATCTTCTTGGCCAACTGCATAAAACAAACACAGAAACAAGACAGTGATTAGTGGGTCCATACATTTCTTTCTTTTTTAGAAAATTCAGACCACCTATTATGTTTTTAAATACAGTTTAGTTGTATAAACTTTTAGACTGACATAGATTACTTGTTCTTTCCTGGACAAACAGGATATTATCTAGTGCACAGTGTGCTTTAAACCTGCCAAACTAAAGGTTAAAGCAGCAAAAACATAATAAAGAACCTATGCACATACACTGGAACAAGCAGATCAAAACTGATAACACTTTAATAAGCCTGTTCAAACAACACTCCTTTGTTTTTGGACACCTAATAAAAGTACAAGTTGGGTTTTCTTAACTGCGGTTGCCATGTGTTGCTCACTGACGTTTGTGGAAATCTTGTGACTCTGGTGACACAAGAATACTAGAAACCAACACTGGCTTGTGTTTTAGAGCTCCGGTGAAGAAGAGGGGGTTAATACAGGATGTTTATAATTAGGAGCTATTTCTACAAGACTAATAGAGTAAAAGTATATCCTTAAAAATGATATTGTTTTGTTGGTATTTCTGTAATAAAGCTCTTTTTGTCACCAGTTTGCTTTCTACAACCAATATAATCTAAGACCCTATAAACAATACTCAGTCATACTATTGAATGAATTACATTAAAGTGGAAAATTGCTGACATGCACAAAAAATTACACTGTTTATCTCAGTGTTACAACTAAGATACCCACTGACTCAATATAGTGGGATGTATGCATATAAATACAGCACAATAAAGAAACTGGCCTAGACGAGCTCTTCTCTTATGACATAAAAGGCTTTTCTGCCTTTCGTCTTCACTTTCTTATCTGCTGCTTAGTCACTGTTTATATTTATCTCTCCCACAATGCTTCTTTTTTCATAAATCTTAGTTTTCTTGGCTTGCTGCTTCCTTCTCAAGAGTATCTCTTTTTGCCACTTTGTTCCCAAACAAGCTTCCTTTCACTGTGACCTCTGCTTTCTCCTCTTCTTTAAGTTTTAAATATAAATAGCCAACTTCTGAATTTAGCCCTCAAAGTGCAACAACAGATCTTAAGGGAGTGCTAGTATCACTGCAAAGAACACAGTGTGATCTCTTCCTCGAGATGCCAGAAAATTTACTCTGCAAACCACCTTCATTTAAACCACGGTTGTAGTTTATACAGGCTTTTCTCCAGGTAAACTGTGAGGCCGAGAAACATTTCCACACACAGTCTGTTCTGAACATCCATGCTCACATACACACACAATTCAATAACCACAAATGAAGCTGAGCAACATCAAAGATGCCCGGGACTCAGGCTGCAGCAGGAGTGAAATCCATCATTGTTAAAAGCAGAGCCAGCTGATGGATGTTTGAGGCTGCAGAACAAAAAAAAACACTCTCCATTTCAACACAGCACACTCTTCATCATTTAATAAGTACATCCAGCCTATATTACAACACACGGCTGAGGCTGAGTGAAAGTTGGGAGCAGAGGTGCTGTACGGGCTTTTATATGACTGCACCTGATATCTTATGTAGTGCTTTTATGTATAGTTCCTTTTGCAAGACCCTTGCAGAATCCCTTTAAATACATTATCATCATTAATCTTTTTTGGTCCAAAAAAAACAAACATTTTCTCTTAATTTAAAAAGAGAAAAGGAGTGCAGTGTACCTTTAAAATTCATGAAAACCAGAGAAGCAGGAAGTAGAAATAGCTTTTTTCTAAACAAAAACAAAACAGCCCATTCAGTCAGTGTTTACTGGAGTCCTTAATGAAGGCCCCTGGACATGCATACATTATACTTTGTCTTTCTTCCTGTGAAGGACCGGGTTCTGCTTGAACACACATCTCACAGTGCTCTTTTAAAAATCAGGTTCCAGCTCCTTTGGGGAAACTAATAACCAGCTCTGCAGCCTCCTCCTGGGGGACATTAATAACCAGCGCACCACCACCTCTTCACAACAGGTTCCTGTTGTTGCTTTATTTCGCCTTGAGAGGATGTTATGGGAAACATCACATTCACTTAATCTGAAACATCACTTGCATGCAATCTCTTACAGATTATCTGTATTTGATGAGTGACTCGGCTTCTTTCTTTCAGTGTAATTGCAATAACTTGTCTTGTGCATTGATGGCAACAACATTGCAAAAAAAAAAAGCCGAAAAATGGCAGTGGTTTGAATACTTTCCGAAGCCATTGTAAGTTACCTTCTCAGCCTTGTTGAATACAGAGAAAGGCTTATTTCCACAGTAACTGGAGCCCCTTTGTTCACATCCCATAATTACCGGTGCCTGCAAAAGGGCTGCGATTCAAGCCAGGAACAGGGAAATGTACCGCGACCCACTGACCGCTTGTACACCTAATCAGCCGGCCGCTATTCCTATTAGGGGTTTAACAGGGGCCTGAGGCACAGCCCACAGTTACTCCCACTCCACCACAAGGAGCACACACACACCAAGACTGTAACATGTGCACTCTCACACACGGACATAGAGTTAAACACACCAGCGTGGTCCTCCCCCACAAACAGTACTGTCCATGCATGGCCGCATGGTAATTAGCTGCAGTGCACTTTGTGTTAAAAAGGGGGAAAATGGGCCAGTGTTCAGCTGAGGAGTGTTTCCAAAGCTTGGAGGGGAGAGAGCGAGAGAGAGAGCGAGAGAGAGAGAGAGACAGGGGGGAGAAAGTAAGACTCCATTTTTAACAGAGTGACTTCAGAGAAAGCAGAAACTTCGAGCCATGCAAGTTACAGTTTCAGTTACAGTCTGCCACGGAGCAGCCAAAGCAAACCTGCACTCTGCAGATTAACCACACTCTCCAAAACACAGGGCTCCTCTCTCCGACCCGTCCAACCAGCTTTAAGGCTTTACAGCACCCAGTGGGGCTGGATCAGCCGCAGGACTGGAGTGGGTGAAACGGGTGCACCCTGACTTCTTGTGTTGGGAGTGTTGAGGTCTGCCAGCCGGTCTTTGACCACAGTTACTGGTCATGGTGTTTATGGCAAAACCAGGACTTACTTAGCCCTTTTTAAGCACTTTCAAGGTACTTAACAAAAAAAAAATGTCCTGACTCTTGAAGCCTTTTACATCACATCTATTGCAAATGCAATTAAGAAAGATTAGGGCAGAAAAAAAGATGGTTGCCCTCATAAGGTTGTGGAGTTATTAAATCAACAATGTCAGTCAACCTAGCTCTGTTCTGGAGGGAATCTCTTTATATCAGATACGATATTTACATGAGTATTTTATTAATTGATTAAACTACTCAAATTCAAGCATATTCCTAGCCTTTATAACGGTTCAAATTAAGCATTTTAGCAACTTTGAAGACTTCGTGCAACCCCTGACAGTGGAAACTGCTCCCTTCTCCTTGGATAATCTGATTTAGTTATTGGATTACTGCATTTTCACTGGTGAGAAAGGCTTGTTTAACTTCCACACTGGTGACTTTGTTCATTCTGCCGAAGGTGATGTAACTTTTCAGCACAATCTGATAAAGAAAGCAAATGTCTTTAAATAGTGAAATTGAAAGACCTCCTGCTCAAGAGCAGTGTCCGTTTATAATGGAAGAAACAACACAGCACGGACAAAAGAGATATCTTAGAGGAATTTGCCTAGTTTTAAATTACTGTATTGTGAAACACTGATGTCTTGTGGGGTGAACTAAAAAACACAAATCATTAAAGCTAAATACCACACACCCTTTTATTGATATGAGGATTTAGTGGGTTTGTGCCTATAACTTATATCCTCAAAGCAAGACTAAATGCTTCCAACAGATAAAACAGTGAATACAACATGTCAGCAGTGTAGACCTGACAATAGAAATCTAATTTCTCACTTGAATGGAACCATTTCTGGTTGTCCTTTTCCTTCCATTTCTTAAATGTCACGTTATGAAGACTGGCTCTACCCGGGCTGCAACTGACAGCTTTAACACTCCCTCACACACAAAGACAGAGTGATATTCTGAACTCATGTACCACACGGGAAAGTGGAATAGATGAAATAAGACTTGGGCTTATCCAGGAATGGGAGACAGGAGACTGTTGTGCCCAGATCTTGCAGAGACCTGGAGCCATTGTGGCATCCAAGATAGATGGTTCCAGACTTGGTGCTCAATATTAGCCAATGTTGATAGACAGTGTTTCCCTGATGTTGAATCTTTAGTCGTAGGATGCTGGCCACATTATTTCCTCAAAGAATTCAGCAGTGTTTTTGCTGCTGCTATCACATCAGTAGCATCATTCCCCCTTTTTCACCAAGGCAGTTCCAGAGCTGATGCTCTAATCTCGAACTGGTTCTTTGCTCTTAAACAGCCAAACAACCGGCTCTTGGCCAGGAAAACTGGCTCAACAGTAGCACCAACTCTTTGCTGGTCTCAAACCATGAACCACTTATGTCAGTCAGGGGCTGGGGGCGGGATTATCATGACCAACAAGACCAACACCAACAACTTACAATCAGTGTTAATAAAAACATAATCCCCATCCATAGCATTCAAGACCAGCAGTACAAATGTGTTGTACCCGTTGTGTTTGGATGCCAATGTAGACTCGCAAAGCGAGGAGCAACATTGTAGTCCGCCACTGTTGTTATCACACTTGCGGAAAGGGGAGACGCATACAGTGATGTAGTGGGAACCAGCAAAAGAACCAGGTTTACGTTGGTTGATAAGGGGTATATTGCATCTATTGCAATTATTTAAACAAAATCTGGTTATCGTGACAGGCCAAGACTCAACGGCAGAGACAGAGTGGGGGCGAGGGGAGGGCTCGTGTCATTAGAGAGGACCAGATGTCTGAGTGTCTCTCTGAATAATGAATTTCCAGAGGAGGAACTCGTATTAGAGGCCAGGGGCTCCTCTCTCGAGCTCCTTGCCCTCTCTTCCTCCAAAGTCCTAATTGAGCCTCACTTTGGCTCATGGACACAGCTTCACTGCCCAGAGAGAACAGGCCAAGCCAACGATGCCAGAGCTGTCATCTGAATTAGTTGACATCCACCTCAGAGGGGCTGCAGCGAGAATGTACGGACACTCGATGGGTTGTTAAACTATTCCAACGGGGACTTGTAGTCAGTGCTGTTCTGGGACTGGTGCTTATTAACATTCACCGAATCCATGCGCATTGTACTTGAGGTTTCCGTGAAAGGGAAATGCTTTAAAACTTAAGAGAGACTTGCACAACAGGTTATGATTATCACGATGAACTCTCTGCAGCCTGGAAACACTGCAGTTTCGGGTGAATACTATGTTTGTGCAAGTTTCAATGAAAAAGGCTACGTCTCTTTTGAGGAGAAGAAACAGCAACGCTTCAAGGCCAATTTGGAGCTGCTTCTGGAATAGTAAATAGCTGCAAGGTGAAATATATTGTACATTTCACACACATTCACTGACACAGATGGATACGCTGCTGCACACACAAAGATATGGTCACAGGAGAAATGCAAACAAACATCCACCTGTCTGTTCTTGCTGGTGGCTGTTTACCAGTCAGGTGTTTACCGTCACTCTGTCAGATCCCTAACGCACAACTGTAAACACACATACCATTGCATGCACACAATTATGTTTGACTTGACACTGGACGGGAAAACATTTTTTCCAATCTAGGACCAAAATGGCCCACATTCATTTTGACTTGTGGATGTAAGGTCATGAAAAAGATGCCGTTTTCTCCTTCGAGCCTTCTTATTCTGTGTGACTGCAGCTCTGCCCTCATATTGTGAGCACAGGGAGAGAGACGGCTCAGAGACAAGTGGAAAAACAGACAGAGAACTTCAAAGCCAATGAGACAGCAGCCGCAGAATTTTAATAAACCCCTTTTTTCCTCTGATGGCGAGTGTATGTGTGAGTGTGTCTGCTCGTCGCTGCTGAATGGAACACTACACAAGACCACAAACAGACACCATCCATGGTACATGCATACACAAACAGGCAGGTACACACATTTGCACACACACACAGAGGAAAGGAAAGGAGAAGCCTTTGTTACTCACCTGCTGCACTTCTGTCTCTCCGTTTGATGTCTTCTCAGTGTACACAAACGAGTTGAAAATCCTCTGTAGGGAGACAGAAAGAGAAAGAAGCAGAGACAGTGAGGTTAGATCAGGAGGAATGCAGAAGATTCGGATCCAATAACGGAAAACCATCTCCCGAGGAAGAGTATTGGCAGAGTTCCTTTGTAGAGATAGATTTCTGTTCCAGGTGGTGCTGAGCAGAGACCTTTTGTTATCAACACTCTCTCCGGGATTACACCTACAAAAGCTGTCAGAATTGTGGATCGGTGAAGAGAAGTCAAATGCAGAATTATTTTCCCTGTGGGAATCTACAAACTAGAGCATTGTTATCACAAGGTTACCAAAGAGAGAAACAGCTTTTTGTGGCTATGTGCCATTCATGCTAATTAAGCATACCAGCTATAATGAAGCTGCCACTGTGCATTTAACTTTGACTGGAGGCCAAAAGAGATGCACAGAGATGACATTATCTGTATTCACATGGTTAATACTGGAGGTCACGTTATATTGACCAAATACTGTCTGCTTTACCCTTATTTTCATTGGTAATGCATTTCTTTTGCCTTCAGCACATCAAATTGATTTTTTCCGGCATATAATTAATTATGAAGTATATTTCCACATCCTTATACTGTATTTTTTATCATTTAAAGAAATATAATGGCTAAAGCACAGTTACAAAAATAATGTTTTCTTTATTCACTGGATAATAACGAGCAACTTTGGATAGACAGAACAATCACATTATTGACGCTTTCCAGATTAATGTAGTTGGATTCGGGTAAACCCTGGACCTAAAGGTGTTAATTTTAATGTGTATCACAAAGTACACAAAAGGTAAACATTCACACTTCAGATTATCCTTTAATTTCCTGATAATTGTGTCATGTATTTAAGGCCATTTTTGTTAAGCAGCAACTTGGTTTTGCTTGTATTCATCATTATACAAGTGAATTGAATAAGAAAAGAGCCTTGTTGCTGTGTGTCTTTAAGCACCAGAGGAGAGGAAGAGCATCTAACACTGTTGTCTTTCTTTTCTTTTTTTATTAAGCAGAGGGATTTTCTTTTCATCTCAGTCACGAGTCTCTCCGCAATATTATGTGCCATTTAAAACAGCATCTATTGATAATTATCATTTTCGGCGTGGATGGCTTTTTACTACAGAATAAACGGGGTCAAGTGTAACTAAATGTGCAGAAACAAGCAGAAACTAACTTGAATTCTAAATGCAATGACATTCTGATGTGTTAAGCACAGGTGTCATTAATAACATTAACTAATAACAGATAAATATCCCTTCAGGTGTTTCAGGACCTTGGTAGTGTGTGTTTTGGCTCACTAATGTTAATATTAAGTTAGTTACACTTGTGCCTCTCCAGCTATTTACAAAAATTATGTATAATTTACAACATCATGTCAAGAAATAAACTAAATGATTAGTTTTATTTAGAAGTGTGCAGTGGTGTGGTGTTTTGAAAGTACCTACAGGTAATGAACAAACACCACCACACGGACTCAGACAGTTACAGTTCTGATTGTAGATCCAGAGCTGAGACAGGTGCATCTGGAGCTGTTTTATTACTGGTCCACAGAGAACGATAGACCTGGTTATCTGCCAAAACAACCAACCCATAGCCCCAGACAGTAACGCTCTGTCATTTACATCAGTTTCCAGGTTGGGGAGGAAAATGCGTCACCTGTCTGAATGTGGAGGTCAGCCATAACACAAACTGAAGGTTTTCATGAGCCCTGAATCACAAGGTGATGTTAAATTTCCCCATTCAACTTCCAGACTAAAACATTTTAATAGTCCCTGATTTATATTGTTAAGCGAATAGAAAGCAGAGCGCTACATTAAGCCATGGAGAAAATGAGTCCTGGTGTGACCTCAGCCTTAACACACGCTAAGAGAGCTCCAGAAACACTATTTAAGAGTTGCCTGAATAACACACACACATGAACACACACACGCCTTTTTTTTCAGATGGTCTCCTGAGTCCCATCAGCTAAACATTTTCTCTTTTTCTCACTTCCTGACACACGCACACACACTTTCCAAACACAGCCAGCAGTACTATGCGTCAGCTCCAAACAGAGTAAAACTAATGTTTGTGTTGAGGCAGCAGGTAGGCAGGTGTTTCACTGTAAGCTGCTCCACTGCACACAAAGCCTTAAATTACCTGGTTCCACACTGTACCCACTTCCTGCTGCCTGTCCACACCTTTTGTCAGACGCATTCCACAGGACACCAATTACCCAGAATGCACCACATCCAACAAACCGAAGCTAATTCACTATAGACTGTTACTGACTAGATGTGGCGTGGCAACCCCTTTCCACCTTTCAGCGGGTCTCTACAGTGCATGACAAAACAAAGCTTCACTGGTTTCAGACAGTTCAAAGGAAAGGTGAAATGTTACTTTATTGTACTGCAGCCTGCTAAAGATCAGAAGAACCTGACTCATACCGGAGAGCCTAAAATGTTTTCCATGCTCTTGCACAGGAATGTAACTTATTAGCACCATATTGAGAGTAGAGCTGTAAAGTTTTAGATTAATCTTTTGGTCCATAACAGATCAGAAGACAATGGAAAACATCAACAAATTCTCATACAACAATTTGTTTAATATCTTTTGAAAATGGTTCAGGAGGTAATTTGAGAAATACTGAACTTCTTAGTTAAGTCAAGGGCACCAACATTCTTGGTTAGCTTGAGAAAGAAAGATCATGGTTTAGGTAAAATAACTACTTCTGTACCTAACTATGTGACATAGTTTCATCATTATAGAAAGAAACTTACAGATGTAACTTACAATAAGAACACTGACTTTTGGTATCACAGGGGACACAAACAGTGGTCTCCTTTGTGAAAGTTCCTTGTTTTTTGACTCATCTATCCACCACAACCTCCTCCCCTAGGTGCAAAGAGTTAATGAGAACTGCATGAGAATACATCTCACAGTTTCATGCACAGCAGCAAACAGCAGCAAATTCTGACATTTGAAAAGTTGGAAATATAAATAAGTAAAACCTTTGCACACCTGTAGGCTGACAGGCGCATCGGAGGAGGCCGTAGGCTGACTGTAGTTGAAAAAAAAAAAAAAGTCTGCACACTTGAAGTTAAAGGAAATGTATTGGGATCAACATTTCGGTACAGAGAGCTTTATCGTCATTATTTGTCAAATAATAACCTGATAACTTTGTACTGTTGAAGCTGAAACCATTAAAATGTTTTTTTGCAAATTAACAAACATTACTAATCAATTATCACAAGTTTTGCAACAACTGTCACACACTAAAACACAAAAATGCCCACAAACAGATGCAGCTATACTGCAAAATCCCTACAATGCCCTATTCTGGGCCATAATTAGGCTTTCTAGTAAATGTAATTTCAGAAAATCCAATTATCTCTAATGCTGCCTATTGTCAATGTGTCCTCACAAGAACTTAAACAAAGTGCTCGGTTTTAATCCTGATGGTCGTGTTTTTGAGCATATTCTTTAATTTCACAGAAGCATGAGACCTCCAGTCTCACACAAACAGTGCCATTATGTTATCATTACACACACACACAGCTGCATATTTCACTACTGAGTTATTTACAAAGTGCAATAAGCCAAGCCCAGGCAGTCTACTGTTCCACACCCTTCTTAGTGGAAAAAAAGAGGAAAAGGTCCAAGGATGTAGAACTGTCAAATAAACATGAACAAGTACACACAAACAGAGCTGCCACTACTTAGCAGGAGTCATGTGCTCTCAAAACACTCACTAACAAAAGAGAAGGAAAGTGAGAAACAGGCACTGGAAAGGAGAAACATTTTGTTTCCATCAGGCGAGCTATTCTGAAAAATTGGGAACAAATCCTGAGGAGAGAGAAAACTCCTGTTGTTGATTAGCCACAGGTTAGCTGTCTTTCCCCCAGTGCCTCCAGTGTTTGTTGTTTGAGCTGCTTTGCGGTTTTCACAGCTATGGAGCAGCCGGGGAGGAATGCTCAGCTCTGAAACCCGAGAGGCCTGAGGCTGCCTGGGCCACCGTGAGCCTGTGGCCTCCCCTGACCCATAATCAAACACTGCAATGTACACAGACACATTCACACCAATACAGAAGCACACACAGACAACTGAAACGCATCAAGTGTGAATCCAGACTCCCCCATACACCGTACTGTGTACCTCCTCTTGCTAGAGCTGGACAGTATGGAGGAAATGCATATGAGAGACATCAGAAGATGAGAAAAAGCAACATTTAAATTGTCCGGTGGATGTCCAGCACACTGACAGGAAGTATTGGGAAGTATTCTGGTACAAATATGCCATTTTAAATGTATTTAAGTGATCATTGCTAGGAATTAACTGTATGGTTTGTGATTGATTTCGCCCAAGACAATAATTAACGATGCCTGGCCGGTTGGGTCGGAGAACTTATTATAACATGTCAGGGAAAGTCTGGATTTATATTAGAATATATTATCTATACTTTGGGGTTTGTAAAGCTAGACATGCTGGACTCCTTCACACTATTACACTAATCAACAGGTGGCGGTAGCGTGCTAACAAAGGCAGGGAGGAAGACTACAACCTAGTTGACATGTATGTAAACAATACTGCATATAAAGTAAATGAAATCAGCTTGGCATGTTTTATGACAGAGAAAATGCACTTCACGTTTTTGTTAAGCCTCAGCGATACGCACAATGCATTTGGGTGACTAACAATGAATGTAAACAGAACTTTTGTTTGTTTATGAGAAAATTCCACCGGGCCCCTTTAAAATACAGCGTTTAACTGGATCCAAATGGGCAGCTTTCGCAACGCTAAGCTCACAAGAAATGCATTCAAACTCCTGAGCATTGATCACAGAGCGCCAGCCTTTGTCTCATTAGGGCAGTTTTTAAATCCATCCACCTTGAGGTTAATCCTAACCATAGACCACTGGTTCACATGAATGACTAAACCTCAGTGGTAGCTCAAACTGCGAGTTACTGTGAGATAAATACCAGAACCTGTGTTGTAGTGTATTTGTAATTACCATACAGGGTTGTTGGTTGTTGCAGTCTAATCCTGTAGCATGTAATAGATCTTATCATTCAAACTCTTTGCCAGCTTTAGAGAGCCATAACTTAACCCGCTCCCCTCTCAATTATACGAAAATAGGAGGATTAAGATTAAGCGGATTTAGACATCACAAGAACACTATAGCAATAACACTTTAATACACACTGTTAGATTGCACTGTTGATGTCTACCCTTTAATATTTAGTTTCTCTTTCTTGGCCCCCCAATCTTCTTGCACCCTATAACAGCCACTAAACCTTGGGAACCCTCCATGTATATGGCTTCCATTTAATTGGGCCCGCCTCTTCAGCTCTTCTCTCAGGCCCTCTTGGGAATGCTATAAACTACCCCAAGAGGCTCTTCCACTTTAAAGAGACTCTTCTGGTTTTACTGAGGCAGAGAATAAAATCCAGACAGATGACTGAAAAATACCAGCCCAAGACGGAGGGACTTAAAGAGTCACTTGTGTATGAAAACATATGGAGGAACAGGTACAGAGATGCAGGGTAAACAATAAAGAAGAAGTGAAGGGAAAAATGGAGATGAAGGCAACGGTGAGGAAGGAAAGAAAAAGAGGAAGCCAGGAAGAGAGGAAGTGCAAGCCAACTGGGCTGAATCAGGAATACACCTATTAGCAATTCCCCCATCTTCAAAGGCCAGAGTGGAGCTGTAGGCCACACTAATTTGGAATTGGACTGGCGAGCGAGTACACAGAAGAACATATACACACACATGGCCATTAATCCTGTCTTTAGGGCTTGCTAATCAGTGGTCCAAGGTTTATCCAAGAACACACTGGAGGGCAAAATGGGAGCATCACTTGGGTGGGGCACGCCGTGAAAGTGTGTGTGAGCAGGTCAAAGCGGCTGTGCCAGTGTGCTGACTGCAAATGTGGGCATGTGTGAGAAGCTCATCATCCACTGTCACTATAGGCTTCTCATTGTAGGAAATGTCTGTGAACGTCTCACACACACACACACACACACACGGGCTGCAGTGTAGATGTTTTGGAGTTGTAGAGCCGGAGAGATTGGTTTCCATACAACTGACAGATAAAAGCCCAAAGCCCAAGGGAGAGTAACTGCTGCTTCCTCCATGCTGCTGGTATACAGCTCAGCCTCCCTCCTTCCTTCAGTGCTTTATCCCCCCGTTGGCTTTTCCTCTCCCCCTCCCTCGCTGCCCCCAGCCAACTCTCCGCTCATTGCACTACAAAGAGCTGGAGCTGGGGATGCAGCATCACAGCTTCGCCTCTGATGTGCGTATGTGTTGGTTTTTTTCTACTTTTTTCCTAGACCCTTTGCCATATCTCCATCCCCAACCTCGCCCTCCCATCTCGATTTTTTCTGAACACTACAAAGCAGAGTCAGGAAACGGGCACCTGGGAGTGGGAATGTGAGGCGGAGAGAGAGAGAGAGAGAGCACAGTATCTGTATTCTTCGCAATGCAACAAATAAAGTCGGAAATAATTGCACCTGCAGTTTACAGCTCCATAACACACAGACCATAACAACAAAAGAAAAGAACATTGTATTCATTCATTTTTCTATGACGGTGAACCTGGTGATCTAACCTCGAAAACTAGAAAAGAAATGCTTCACTGTGTTTCCTATCAATTATAACTATGCACAAGATAACCTCGACAAGCTCAGTTAGAAACCAGATAACACGTATCTCTGGCTCTGGCAAATATTTTCATTGAGCTTTATCATTAGGGTTATTAGAAAGTTAACTGCAGTTTGGGATTAAATTATTGCAAATAAGACTATTGTGAGGTTACAGCTTTAGAAACGTAGATTAATCAAACTATTTTAAGGCTTAAATGAAGCCAAGTGGCCAAAAAGAAAAAAAACTGTTAAAGATTAAAGTTTCGACAACATGGACAATTTGAATGAAGCAACTGAAGAGTAACTGATTTGAATGAAAATGATAGGCAAATGCTGCTTTGTTTCATGAATATATCATTACATCATGTGTTACATATATACTATCAGTTCATCATTGTACATAAAGCAGGTTTGTTACCATTTGTAGCATAATTGTTAGAAAAAAATATTTTTCTTCATTGTTAACTATAGAGTTTAGGGGAAATATAGGGGAATCTGTATTTTTTCATCTAATCAAGGTTTGATTACTTGCTTAATGCACAAATGCTGCACAGATTTCCAAAGCAATGCAATCCTATAGTGATTATGGAAAGAATCTAAACTCATCAAGGTTGTGACCATGGAGCCATAAAAAAAAGAAAAGAACAAATGAGTTAAAGAGGAGAAGAATGGTGCAATGTGGATCTCTACGTGTCACTATAATGGCCATAGAGAAACCGAACCCCTGCTAATTAAGTGCGTCTCTATTTCAACCCATTGGAGCAGGTTTCGCTAATTAAATGACTGGCCGTCAGTGTCTGCCAACTGCTTGCTGCTGCATTTACAGGGTGCTGGGGGTCAATTTAATTTGCTTGAATCTAACTAACGGACAACCTGAGGCAATGGCTCCAAAGCCGCGGCCCACACACAGTGTGTTAGTGCGGGGAGTGCATGTTTGTGTGCAGACTGCTTGTAGCACCACGTTTAGCTCTGATTGACCGTGCTCCTTTTTCTTTACGTGTGTTTGTGTGCTTGTGGACATTTATGTGCACGTGAGAAATAGGGAGGATTGGTGCCACATGCAAAAATGATTCTAGCTTTTATATCTTCATAAAAGCCTGGTTGTCATAGCAATGTGACTTAAAGCTGTAATGGATAAAACAGTTCAATGTTCTTTTTGCAGCAAAGTCGAAGTCTGCACTGTTCTCAGACGCAAATAATGATCACACTTGTAGGTCTAATGTCTTAAATTCTTACACCTCACTCTAATCATGCCTCTACTAGCATGATTAGACTAACAACTACTACTACGCTGATTTCAGTCACAATTACACTGAGAAAGAAAGTGAAATAATTGGATGTTACGTAAGCGATCACAGAATCTGATGAAGTAATATCAAATCCTGATGTTCCCACATTTATTAGCCTTCCAGTGTGATCAGCGGGCACTTTGGAAGAAAATTACTGCCAGAACTGTAAATTGCCCAAAAACCCTTGAAATAGTTAAAAACTAAGCACATTGTAATTTAGTGGGTCCTGATCCAGGCACTAAGGGTGTGGTGGCGGTTTCAGCCTGCTGTCGTGCTATCCAGCTTTGGGACATAAAGAGAAGACTGGGAACCTTTTCAACAAATAAGTCCAGGAAACCTTGGACAAATGTGTCACACTGACCACATTTGATGACTTTTCAATGTGGAGCAACTTTTTTTTTCTTTTTTAAAGGAATTTCTTTAAACATTTTCCACCAGAGTCCCTGATTGTATTTCTCAGTCGACACCCCAAATGGTTTCACGCCATACTGATGCTCGTCACTGTTGTGCGACTGGTTTTAAAGAACTTGAAGCTTCATTCTGTGTTTATGATGTTAACATATGTTAGGTGTATGGTTCCACATACTTTAGGAAAATCAACTACTTTAAAAGGTGACTGAGCCCTCAAAAGAGGTTCACACACACATCAAAATCCCCATGCGTCTTTAAATGACAGTCAGAAAACAAGTTGGAGTACAACTCCATTTCACAGACTCTAATGAACTCCCTAAAGAGACAGAAAGGGATCTACACAAGTGTTTTAGACTCACATCTACAGATGCTTTAGATATTATCACACCAAATGTACTATAGAGCACAGCGAGCTCTGAATAGACTTTCTTTATCTCCCTCTCACTCATTCAACCGGAGTCCCGTCCAGCCCAATGTGGTGGGAGGGTGAAGCCTGTCAGCTATCGGGTGCTGAGGTTCTGAAATAACAAGACCCCCTTTTGTCCAAACAGCATCGGGGGCCAAGAGAGAGAGAGCGAGCGAGAGTCACCATCAGCCATGCAGATCCTAACAGCCTCCCCACCGCCCCCTACACCTAACCGAGAGGCTCTCGGTCTCAGCCTGGGATGTTTGCTCTCCCTCTCCACCAGACAGGATATAATACTTTCCACATGTGAGAGAAAAATGGGAGGGAATGGAGGGTGGAGGAGAGAAGAAGGGAGGAGAGGGGAGAACTGTGGAAAAGTGGGACGGGGTCAGACGAGAGCAGTAAAGAGGAGAGAGAAAAAAACATCCAACTGTGGTTTGATAACAATCAAAGCCAGGCTTCTTGTTTATTTGGAGCTATAACTGTGAACCAGGAAGTAAACCCGGAATATCTGCAAGTAGTTTAGCCTTTATTTGGTAGTTAGTAATAAGGAGAGACAGTTAAATTAAAGAGAAGTACAAATGATCCATCATGGCCTATACGTTATGACTCCTGGCATCTATCCTATATACATACATTTCAATTTATTTTGTTGATGCAAATAAACAACGTTTTGCAGCCAGTAAAACTCGTTGTAAAATGGCGTGCACATTTTACTTCCTGTCTCTGTGAAGTCAAACGCACTTTTGGCTTTTCTGGTGTTACCCCATTTAGCCCTCCTGCAGGACAAAGGATGGTAATGAACCATCTGAGTTGTGGCTTAGCTGCCGTCCAAAAATAAGACATTGTGACTCAAATGAGAGACATAATCTAGCAGCTTAGCGAGAGTAAATGAGGTCTCCTCCTCTCCCTTTCTTAGGGAGTTAAGAAACAATGAATGTTGTGGGCACTCATCATCAAACTGTGTAAATTGAGGACAGAAAGCGGCATGAAGGACAGGAGACGTTCAGGGACACATTGTGCCCAAAATTACCTCGAGTTCTGTGGCATAAACACAATTCACAGAGTTAAAAAGAAGTGATAATACTCTGAGATGATCGGATGATCCTGCTTTCTCCTATTTCAAACTATGTGCTGTGTGTGCCTATGAGAGCCTATATAGAGTGCATACAGCACATTGCATAGGATGCAGGTCATTGCCTTTCAGTTCCGCCACACAAGGCCCTTTGATGTTAAAGCATTTGAGTCATTAAAACAAGGCCGCAGGCCACAGCAGCCATGCACTAATGATAGCTGACTAATTAGAAACACTAAAACTTGTATTTTTATTCCTGAATTCATGAAAGTAGGTTGATCCACCTGTGTGTATTACAAGCAAAGTGCCTTCTAGGTAATGGTAAAGCTGTCCATCTTTAAATCTTTGGATTAATGAGCTCTCCTCTGGCATAGCCATTAAATACACAACCATCTAGTTCATCACTTATTTTAGCAGTACACAACATTAACCCATTATATACCCTTTATATAAGTTGGATCTTCTCAACTTTTTTTTCTCCTGGCCTGAAAGCAGCAACACATGCAGTATGTAGTGGTGGCAGCGCCAGGCCAGCAGTGCATGATGGGAATAGCAACTTGCTGTTAAAGTGGAGCCAATGTGAAAACTTTCCAAAGACAGATCAAAGCTGCATACCTGAGCACCTCCATTTAGCTGATAAAATCTATGGAGAGAAAGAGGATGAAAACAAAACCTCACACACTGCGGTCAAATGAGTTCAACACAGGAATGCAAGATAATGAGAAAATTGTGTGCTTTTATAGGGGCTTTGAATGCTTTCTCCATATTAAAAAGCTCTAGAAATGATGCCAGAGAAAACCAAAGGATGATCACAGTAAAAGTCATCAATGAGGAGCGTGAACTTGTGAATAACTGCAGACCAGGGCAATTAGTTGAGATCCAAATGAAGCACTGTGCTCATTTCGTATGACCAACTGCATGTCAAGAATGCTAGTAAATTACTGTGGGGATCAGGGTGAATGAGTCCACAAAAGACTAAAAAAAGAACCTCTGCTGCAAATCATGGTTGGCTAATGTGTACTATACATTCCTTTAACTATCAGATGAAACCTATAGTGAAGTAACAAGCATGTTTACAGTAGATATCCTTTAGTTAGGAGTGGATACACTTTGCTGTGGGACAAATTTTAAAACGCGCTTCTTGTTTGCTGCTCAAAGAAAGCAGGGACTGGCTCTTTAAAATCTTAAAGATAGATTTAGGGGAAGGAAAAAAAGCTTAATTTCAAAACACGCTGGGATCATGTCCACTCTGTATTTTTGTGTTGGCTTGAGTTTAACACGAAATAAAATTTCTCAGAACCGACAGCTTCAACTGAGATGACAAACGACGCAACTGAAGCGAACGGGCGGAGCAGCGGTGGAAACTAAGCAAGAGAGTCTCACAAACACTTAACCTCTGGACCGGGTTGGCTGCTTCAGTCACCTCAGGGCCCAATGCCAGCCTGCCAGCAGCCTCTGGCACCACAAGTCTCAGTCACACCCTCGTGGTACACCCTGCCAAAGCCAAAAAATCATACTGACCCCTAAGAGGTGTCAAAAGGATCAGAAAGAGTGTGTGAAAGAGCTGAGGCTGATAAAACTGTAAGTTGGGGGTCAAAGAAAAGGCAGAGAAGGGGAAACAGAGTCACACAGTGCAAAAGGGCTCATCAGTCAGTGCCAATACACTCAAAACTTTGATATACGCTTCCTGCCAAAAAGAGCCCCGCTCTCAGCCAAGTGAAAAGATGTTCAGATGGGGCGCCTGCACTGTCTGCACAAACCATCCTGGATTATCTTCACATTCCTACACTGTGGACTCATGTGTAAAGCTTTCACTTGCAGTTTACAAGCATCCGTATATATGTGCATAAGAGCCACTCGGTAGATAAATCAAAACAAATGCTAACCATAAAAATAAGAAAAATACGACACTGTTCTTTGGATATGTGCCATAAAACTGCACTTTTTACACAATTACTCCTCAGAAAAAAACAATTTTCAATCACAGGAAAGAGAAGCTTTATTGTACTGAATAACGAGGAAAGCAGAAACCACCTAAAGTAATAGAATTCGTGTGTTTGTCTCAGGTAGTGTAGTGTGAAGGAGCTCCAGAAAAAAAACAGAGGAACAGATCGGAGAGATGGGGAATAGATAAAGAAGAGAAAGGACATAGGACAGAGAGGGAAAAAAATGTTCCCGGGGTGGTCTCCTTCTCAGATTTCTGAGCACGATGTGACATCATGTCTGGCCACTGTTATAAGGTCTCTCTACAGACAGGGAGCTTTGTTCTACTTGATGTATTCTTAGGGCAGTTACACGCACTGATTAATAGAGGCACGGGGCACTTTGCAGACAGGCTTAAGCTACATATGATACAGGTTTGCCTTTGCCAAGCCCAGCTAGTACAGCCTGGACCTGCTGACCCTGGGGTTTGCACCAATAACCTGGAATTAACCAGTAACAGCAGTCTGGAAGTACATTCTCGGTGATCTGCCCATTTGGTTAGGTCTGGCCGATTCAGCACTTCATAAAAACATGTAGTAGTAGTAGTAGTAGTCGTAGTATTAGTAGTAGTTGTAATATCTTATCATGCAAGTAGCTTTTGAAAACAATGTTCTAGTTAATCAGGGTAAAGAATTTGCCATCGAAAGTTTTCATTGGTATAATTTCTTCAATAGAAAATGGTTCACACTGAGGTCTTGCACAGGATCAGAGCCATTCGATATGATCGGGGCAACAGAATCTACCACAAGCACATAAATGACAGCGTGGCAAAATAAATTCTCAAAAATACACTTGTGACTGTTTCTAATAGAAAACATCATTGCTGAGTAAAGCAATGCATGCCATCGCCTAACACGGCGCAGTGCAGCACGGCATTAATCTTTATGACACGGGATGATTAACTGGACGCAGGATTTTTGTTGGCTACTCAGCGTGCCGAGGGAAGCAACCTGGGAGCTGTGGTGAGGAAGGAAAACATCGGCCCATGCATGGCTAGATTACACAACTACAGATACAAGCACTTTTATGTACAGTCATGTAGCCTCACATAAATATGACACATTTCCACAGATGCATCACGCATCCACAGGTACATAATAGATTATATATCATCACACACTGAAAACCGTCTCCACAGCTAACCTGTCTACACAGCCAGAGCTCTGCAACTGCACACACACACAGACACAAGTGAATTAGAAGGAGGACAGTTTATGAGTTGTGACCCTCACTAGCGGCAGGAAACCACACAGCCAAAGCACACACATAAAATACACGCACATACACAAATCTCCCTTTTTTTCTGTGCTACGGTGCAGATGTTAGTTGAGTAACTTACAAATACAATTTGTATCAGAAAGCTGCATTGGATGTCAGGAGAGCTGCCGAGGACACAGATACAGTGCTGGAAGAAGATCTTTAACTTAAGTACAAGTAGCAATACAACACTGTAGAAGTACTTCAGTAGTTAACTCAGTAAAACCTCTGGATTAAAAATGTTACTTAAGAACAAAAGTAACGGCATCAAAATATGGTTAAGGTACTGAAAGTGGAACTAATTATCTTACAAAATAACGTGTTTGTTGATTATATTTTATGTTAATAATCAGAATCTGCAAAGTATCAGTAGTTATATAATATTAGTTATTAAATGTAGTGTAATAAAGAGTACAATACTTCTCACAGAAATGCAGTGGAGTAAAAGTATATAGTAACTTTATATGAAAATACTCAAATAAAATACAAGTACCTGAAAAAAGTACAGTATACTGCTGTACTTAGTTACTTTACACCACTGCCCATACAAGGAAGGAAAGGGACCAAAGGAGCAAAAAAAGTGAAAAAGTAAATAAGGAATGTAATGAAAATGGGAAAAGGAAAAATGGACAAAAGATCCTGTGAAGACAGAAGTCTCAGTGTTGATCGTTTCTTATAAATGACCCAATAAGGAATATGTCTTGAGATGTGTTTAAGAAAAAAAGGGCAAGAGATGATGTTTGCGGGGAACAGGGTCTCTTGAGAGATAAAAGACAGGGAAGAAAAGAAAAACAAGAGGGGAAAAAATGCAAAAAAAAAAAAAGAGAACAGATCAGAAATGTGCACCTGTTGGTTTTGGCTTACAGTCAGTATTCCCACAAACTCACACATGCGGCTCTTGCTATGAACTCAAATCAACAACAAGAATGTGGATAAAAAGGCTTTCTTATAAACTTCTGCTGGACTAACCAGTGTGACTACAGTAAATACAATTCAATTATTCAGCCTGCAATCGAGAGTCACACACAAAACCTGAAATTAGAAACTATTATAGAGTATTTCCTCAGTGGACACTTATATTGAGGGTGCAAACCTTTATCAAGAGAGCAATACACAACAAAAGCTGTAGCCTGGGATACACATCAAACAAACAACGTCATAAAATCTCTGATTCTCCACTGAAATGTAAATTAGATACAAATATCTAGAAACTGCAGAGGGATGAGTATTCAAATTGAAAGTTGATGAGCATAATCTACATTTTTACAGCAATTTCTCATCATTACAACAACAAAGACGTGTCATTTCCTTATTCACAACTCTCTTTTTCTTCTGACTGTTCAGTTTTTGTGTGCACATTAGTTTACTGAAATAGATTCTGTGTATGTAAATACAATAAAATACATTCAGGCAGGGACAGGAATTACAATCTTATGCTGAAAGGCTTTAAATGTTAAAACGAAAGAGCTGCTGAGATTGCATCGACAGAAACATCTGAAACAACAAATTAATAGAGAAAACAAATCATTAAAAAATAAAAATCAAGGCTTCTTACTAGTATATAATAAGACATATTGGAAAAAAGGAAGTTAATATCTGTTAATATCCTGTCTGAAATTAAGCCCTGGTTAACTCTTTTTTTGTTAAGGTTAAAAAAGTTCTTAAAAAAGCAAAATTTTAAAATCTAGCCTTGGTAGCTAACAGCTAGTAAGATAACGGATGAGAAAAATGAAACTGAACTCAATTTAAGCCACAAGTCTGTTCAGTTATGGTAAAGGCCATTGTGACTATGAATGTATTTATGACACGTGTTTATGTATCCAGCAACATTTTAAATCTAGCCTTAGCAGCTAGCAGCTAACAAGTTGGTAAGCTAGCAGACATGCTAAATTTAAGTAACTGCTCTGCTTGTTGTTTGTAGAATTGCTGGCGAATGTAAGAGTATATGTAAAATATGTTACTTTTGAATTTATCAGCCATCATATAAGTTATATTTTAATTTATTTCATTAAGCTCCTATGGGCTGCCACAGTGCTATAGGTTGGCTAGAAGAAGTGTATAGGTATTGGCACAAATCAGCTTCCCTTTAGCTCGTACACTAGGAAGTGACATATGGTAAAAAAACAAAACAAAAAAAAACACATCCCTGGAGATTGGGTGGAGCCGTGTGAGTGAATACAACTGGCAGCAAAGCTACTACACTTAGAGAGAAAACAAGCATTCCTCCCCCACTATCATATAGGAAAAAGTGCTGCCTCTTGGACGGTTGAGTGAAGGCAAACTGGAGCCAATACTCCCAAAAAATAATGAGAAAGAAAGACATTTCCAAGCATAGCGTCCGCATGATAGTTTAAAGAAGCATGAATTGCAAGGTCATAAAGTGTTTTGGATGCATTATGAAGCTTGCACACAACAAATCTATGGTATAAGAATGAACCAGACGTATTAATGTCAGTTTCACAGTCGCAAAACGAAAACAGCAGAGAGCAGGGTGGAGAAATCAGCGCAGTGCTGGTGAAAAGTGGCTGGTAGATTTCAAACACAAGAATCATGATTTCTTTTTTTAGTGATGAATTTGGACATTTATCTGTCAGTGGCTGGTAGATGTTCACATTTTAAAGTTTTCAAACCCTGACAGAGGCTGATGCTGAACTCCCGGAGCATTAAGTGCCATTCTCCATCCATCATTAAGTGACGGGTTTTACACATAATAAGAATAAGAGCTCCCTCAGTAAGCAATAGCTTTTCAGTTAAAAAATTGCCTAAATGTATGAGCAATTACAATGACTTTGAAGGGATTGTACTAGGACTCAAATTTCAGGCATTAAAAGAATACGCAGAAATTTCCGTATATAGAAAAGAATATCTAATTTACATTAATTAACACTCAGGCAAGCCACACACAGCGTCTGTGTTTCACAAACATGTCAAGCCAAGCTTTTAGACAGCAGGCGGGCCTGTGGTGGATGTCAGCTGAATATGCATCAGGTTTCTTCCCGTGCTGTCTAAACATCGGAAACCTCTCCTATTCAGATTCATGAGCCGATCATTGCTGTGTGCAGAAGCTCAAGTGTGAGTGCTTTCAAAAGAGAGGGAGGGAGAGAGAGGGAGGGCGATGGAGAGAGAGAGAGAAAGAGTTCCCCAAGGACATTCACAAGTTTCTGGTATGTAAATGATGAGTGGCTTTGCTGCTGCGAATACGAGGAGAGGGAGAGCAGTGTTTTGTTTTTGAAGTGTGCAGGAGACATACGACAGCTCCTCTCAAAGAAGAGGCTTCCATTTGGCATCCCTGCTATAACGGTCAATCAAAAATCTGGTTTGGCACCTCATTAAACACTAACAATATTCATATATTCACATCCTAAGGGCAGGCAAAGCGACAGCATGTAACTTTATACATTTATATATAGATTTTAAAAGGGTTAGAGTCCTAATTCCTTCTCAATTTAGAAGAGTTAGTTTGCCATGAAATGGTTCTACCAAATCCAGAAATATTCTGCAGGTTTTCACAATAATAATTATTATTTTGACATGTACTTTGTCTCAAAAGCCCTGCAGAAAGGGCAAGAGGCATCATTTATATTATTTCATATAAGTTTCTATATTATAGTCTATATGCTGCAGAGGACAGGATTTACCACCAGAGAAGTCTCAATATAATTACTGTATAAATAAATGGTTTCTCAGCGTCAATTTTGATGCAAATTCATCTATCGACTTCATATTTGATGAATAAGTCATTGTGTTATGCATACTAGTATGGGCAGCATATATTCATATAGGCCTGGGCCGGAGTGCTGGGTATTAAGCTGCTGATACAGAAAATTCCACTGAAAACATTGTACCGCAACTGTTCCCCTACCATATACACATTTTATATCAAATAACACCATATTGTCTGAAGATTTGATTGTGATAGTGTGTCTGAATGTCATACATTCATATATTATTATAGTAGAATTTCCATCAAAATAGACGCTAAGAAACTATTCATTGATAGAATCAGTAACTTTTCTGGAGGCTCATCCAGTAAATTAAACACCAGATGAATGAAGGCACTAATTCCATATTACCATAAAGGAATTTGGAGTCATTAACCTGCAACAGCTCTTGTGATATAAATGCTACAAAAATTTGCCACCAGTTGACAAATTTTTACTGTCTCATCATATCCAGTTTGTGGTCATGTCAATAACCTATCACACACGCAGGCAAAGGAATGCAAACTAACTACCTGGACACACAGGCACAAACACACACACACACACAGGTCCCTGTTCCCACAGAGCTCAGTATCAGGCTAAGAGCCCTTTCACACATAGACCAAATAACACTGCCGGATTAACGTTTCCAGAAAAGGTAAGAGGTCTGGCTTATTCACACGATCATCAGCCACACCAAACAGAGCTGGTTTACAGCTGCAGCATGCCTCACTTGGAGGATTTATTTCTCTATCCAAACCGGGAAGCTCTCAAAGTCCTATTTTCAAGCTGCATTTGTATTTCTTATTATTTTAATGAATTTTTAAAGTATGAAGCTTCACACTGAATTTGTTACTATATTCATGTTAAAAAAAGGAGCCAGAGACAGTTGTGCAGAAAGCTGGTCCAGGAATAAACTCCCTGAAGACCACACCAAAATAACTAAAGCTGTGAGATTTGTATGCGAATGGTGCTAGCAAGTGTGGAAAAGTGCTTAATATTTCCTATGAACTGCACAGGTTTTTGTAACAGAGGGAATCATGAATGCAATTTTAATGAGCAGCTACCAACACAAACAGGGGGAGTCAGAAATAGAAATCTTAAGAAGACTCAATGATTAAAAAAAAAAGTATTTTAAGTTTTAATGCCAGATCCATTTTTCACTATAACATTTATTCACATATGCATGAGCAACAGTCCAGAGAAAAGGACTGAATGTGAAGACAGGGATTGTCTCCTGTGCAACTGCCAAGAGACGCCAGCAGAAACCCCAGCTGGCTGAGGGTGCCAACTCCAGGGCTAGACAGACTGAGAAAACCTGGCATGGCACCAGGCAGCCCAACCTGGCAGCAAGCAGGCCTTCTGGAAAGAAAGAAAAGCCTGCAAGATAGAAGTTTGTGAAGATAGTAGAGGACTGGAAGGGGATGTAGGTTTCTTGAAGAAAGAGTTAACTGAGCTTCTGCCGGAGAAAAAGAAACACATGCACGCTGAAGTAGTGAGACAGACCTGCTTGCTCTACCACTGGCTGAACATTAGACCTCTCAGCTGGACCACCAGTGTTGATTTCAGTGGGCATACACACACACACTAACACACATTAACACAGACTGACAGTGGGGTTTCTTTGGCAGCCAGAAACATAAAAAGACAAATGAATAAATATCACTTAATAAATTCCTTGGAGAGAGATTTCTCCCTGATAGTCTGATAATAAAGGGATGCGGGGTGCAAGCGGCACCACCTCATCAGTCAGCACCATTAACTGTTATCTGGTGTAAGAGAAAGAAATAAAGGAGTAATTATAACTCCACACAGGGAGCCCAATTTGTGAACCAACAAGGTAATAAACACAGAGACCAGATGATCCTCTCTGCCCAATTTAAGCAAACAACCGATCGCTTTGTAACTTAGCAGTGAAATCAAACCAAAGAGTACCAAAAACAGATCTGCACACACAGATGAGGCAGCCAGAGGGAAAAATAATGAGAAGACTGAGGCCAAGATGTAAAATGTGCTGCAAGATGATTTCAAGATGGTCCCTACGCAACCAGAGCAATATGTTTTTATGAGTCTGGGATCCAGCCTGAGGCATTATGGTTATCATTTGGGCACCGAGCTGAAGATGTATAAAAACTAAGGACTTAGTTATCATGTGTACATAAATTAGCTCTCTCTTCTGCTGGGCTGACATCCAAATGACGAGGAAATGTCCACTGTGATGCTGAGTTGCTGCAGACGAGTGAAGAGCCGCCTTGCTCGCACTCTTGAAGGTGAGGTAGTGCAATAGGAGTTTGATAGTTATTGGCAAGTCTGGGGTGGGGCACTCGCTGACTTATGCAGGGGTAGAGTGAAGTGCTTTGTGATTATTATAATCGACATTATTATTACTGACAATTATTCATATATTTCCCTCTCCACCTAGCACACAGCTGAACACTCCTCTGGTAGCAGTTATTTATATATGACTATATAACACACTATGATTATTACATCTTAGAGATAAATAGACCTACACAGCTCAATGCCATACAAATCTATGAAGGTTTGCATATTTTATTTCTTTAGGTCATCAAAAAGAAATTGTATCTGTAAATTGTAAAGAAAAAAAATGCACATTCAAAAGTACCATCACAGTAACAAGTAAAGGGCAGAGTTAATATAAATAGGCCTGTATTGGAAAAATTGTGTCCAACTAAAACAAAATCCAAAGTCTTGTCCAGCCTCTGACCAGATAGCCAGTCATTAAGATAATGGTGCAAAATTGAAAGTAGAAACTTTCTTCATCATGGCTTTATTCTTGGTGATCTGGGGTCATGTTGACATGCCAGCAGGAGAAAATGTGTTAAAGCCTGTTTGCCTCTGCTAACACTCGTCTTCCATTACTCGCGAGTCAGTCCAGATCAAATAAGACACTCGTTTGGCAGAAACATAACTGAGCTCAGAGACACTGATAGCTAAACACAGCTGCAGCTTTATAGGAGTCTGTGTTTATGTGAGGTATGTGTGTGTATAGGTAGAGACAGAAATAGTGCGAGAGTGTGACTTCAGGTGTTTACATGTGTTTAGATCATTGAAAGCGTCTGAAGCAGTCTACCCATTTTTCCCCTCACACTCAAACGCCCCGACACTCCTCCCTGTCTCCTAATTAGCAAGCTGTATCACATCTTCCCCCTTGCCATTTTCTCCCGGAGAATAAAAAAACGCTGCGTCTCTTTTCATCTTTCCGAACCAGCCTCAGCTCACAGAGAGACGGAGGCAGAAAATCCAAAGTCTAACTCATTAGCCCAGGTCACTTCCTGACTTATCTTCAAAGCCGGCGAACCAGCAGAAGACAAAAGGCACAGGACAGCTTCACATACCACCACCGGCGGACACAATTACACAGAGAGATAGGAACGGGGAGCAGAGAAGATGAGAAGATGAAGATGGAGAAGAGACACAAAAGAGAAACTGTAGCGCAGACTGCATCTCTGTCTGACTGCTGAGACCTCAAGGCATGACGGAAGAAACGGAGAGATGACGATGATTTTTCGGCTCATTAATCTACCTTCTTTTAACATTATATCATAGCATTATTTCAGTATGAAAGGATAAGAACAAGGTGTGCAAGCTATGTTTCACAAAACGGTATGGATTCTCAAAAAGACTACATTTTTAATTATGTAAAGATAGAAATCTTAACAAGCATGTAGCAGGAAGAGTGGGGCTATAATGTTGGATGTTATGGTGACTGTGTTAAATGGAAATGCAGCTCCTCTCTTACTGCATAAAACTTTTATCCTCCGATTTTCTCTATATAGTAGGTTGTCCTTTACTGTTACAACAAAATAGCAATATATAGCCTTGATATCAGTATCACAATTAATTTAAATATATTGAATTGTAACTAGTGTATCATATATTACCAAATTTTATATAATACACAGTGCAAACTAGGGCTGGGTTTTGTGATGATGTGTATCATCAAAATGGCCTACAAATATCTATTGTATATATTTCTCCATATTGTTTCCATTACAATGTGGAAAAACAGCAGATTAACTGCATTATAACAATATTTGATTGTACTTTACAAATGCATACAAAAGTGATAATCTTTAGTAGGAACTCCCAAAATAAGGAACAATTCCTTTTAGCTCTGCACCTATCTGTTTGTTTTTGTACTTTAAAAAGTTTTGGGTGAATTTCTTTTTTCTTCCAAATAAATGCAAAAATAAAAAGTTTCTCACAATAATGCCTCAATGGAAGCCGCGGAGCTACAGTCAGTAATGTACCCATTAGTAAGGAGTTACGTTTGATACCCAAGAACTCATGAATGCTCGAAATAAAAATAGTTGCAGACATTCGCCAACCTGCACTTTCTAGCTTATGTGACTAATGTTAGCAACACCACAGGCTGCTTATCTGTGGAAAAAAATACACCAAACTTTAAATCTGTGTTCAAGCTCCCAGAGTTCAAAGTCTCTGCCTCTAATTTGGTGCACCAGTGTTCAACCAGGTTTTTTTTTAGAAGAAGAAGCGAATCCACAATTCAGAGGAAAATGTACTCCAAAACACCAGGAGCAAAACTTTAAATCGCAGCCACAGTAGTGACAGAACAGTAGCTGCATATTTTGTGTTAATCATTAGCGACTGCACCTTTAACCGACGGACGGTCATTATGTTTATGAATGGCCGCGAGGAGAGGAGTTAGACTAACTGAGCTGACCTCCACAACCCCGTGACCCGAGAGTCTGGGAGGTGTCGTGTAATTCCTCACCATCAGAGACAAAGATGCAAACTGCTGTGACAGTGTTTGACTGTACACGACTCCACTTTGCGAAAGCTGCTATTTCCTGGCTGCCAATGCTGCACACAATCTCTTCCAATCGTCCTTTGCACTTTTAACAACCCTCTGCCTCCAGGAAGAACACCAAAGCCTGCTACTATATATTCAGTCAGATATGCACCTATCCAAATACAAAAATAATGCAAACAGGCCTAAAAATGTGGATGGAAACTCGAGACAACTTCGGAAACAACAGTTCCCAACTACTGTGAAGTTTGGGTTTACCGCCAGTTTATGTATGCAACAAAGAGCCCTGAGAGGAAGGCATAAACAGAGGGAGAGAAAAAGAGAAAAGAGGCATGAAAAACAGTCTGATCTGCTTCTCCACAGTAGGAGCTCCAACTCTCTCCTCATCGAGAATGCAAAGCCTCTCCTGCAGGAGTGTGTGTGTGCACCGTGAGGGGGATGGGGGCTTTACAAATGCATGTTGTCTGGGGGAGGGAACTGGTCCCTCTACTCTCCTTGGCCTCCCAGTTGGGTATTTTGCTCACTGCCCCCTTGCCTTCAACATAGACCCCCGCCCCTTTCCTTTCCCCTCATTCTCTCTTTCAGGGAGAGTTCATTTTGAGTCTTGCCCATTGTGGCGAGTGAAGGGACTGACTTGCTAAGGGGTGGCCTGGGGTCCCTTGGCTCACACTGCCAGGTCAGCCCTGTTGGAGCTAACTAAGTAACACTGGCAGGAATCTGGAGGAAAAAAACACAAAGCCTGGATCACCAATAAAGATCCCTTTCTCTCTCTCATTGAGTGCATTTGTTATCGCTTTGTGTGTGTGAGTGTGTGTGTATGTGTGAAAGACGAGGCCGAGGGGGTGATAGTGAATGGGAGATAAAGAGCAAGAGAGGTAATAGAGAGAGGGGGAATCATTAAAAAAAGTGAGAATGAGCTGATTAAACAGGGCCAGTTAATTAGTTCTCCTCTTTAATAAGCAGAGGAAAGAGTTAGCTACTTTCACTAAAAGCTGGAGGGTTGGTGCACAGGGCTCAGTTCAACACACAGAAAATTAGTGCTATGGTAAATTAATAATAAAATTACACATTTGTGGTGGGAATTTTCTACTCAAATTAATATCTTTGCGTTTTATGGCAATATGTGATGGCATTTTTTTTTTTAACATTTCAGAGACTAAATGAAGAACTGTAACCAGTGCTTTATCACTAACAGAAATTATAATTTATATTGGGAATCCAAAGTTGCTTGTGTGAACTGAGCATAAACTGGTTAAACCATCAAGTACATGATTTTGGCTGCAAAATATCCAACAGCTAATTTACTCAGAGCCTCTGGTGACATCTTCACATTTCTTATTTTATCTTACCACATTTCCAAAACCAAGAAATTCAGTTTACAGTGATTTAAAACTGATAAAGGCAGCAAAACCTTACATTTGAGCAACTAGAACGGGTGAGAAGTCCTTCATTTGATATGATATCAACCCATTAAATAGCTGTTATCAGCCTTATATGCAAATATGGCTCAGAACAAACCTGCTCCACCTATTAGAATGCTCAGATTCATCATAAGGTCACTGAATTGCAGGGCACAGTTTCACTTTCAGTGTAATTCGTTGAGGCATCTAAAATATGTGTTTAGGTTTAATACATTTAAAGTATGTTGATGGATTTAAGAAAAAAGATACCTGGAAAATGTAAAAACTATACAGTTCTGTAAGAAAATGTCACCTTTCCGTATGTTGGGACAATTGCACAATATAAAAACGACTAATGAAGTGACTTTTCCTCTCAGTTTCAGTCCGTCATGGGACGCAAACTCCGGTCTTGTGGTTGCAACCCTCTCAGTTCTATGCAGGATTAAGATATGACACGTGTATGCATGCATGCACACCTGCATCTGGCGTCCTGATGTTTATCTCAGGTAAAACTGATAAGGAAAGGATGTTGGCAGCTGGGAAAAATGTTAGTTTCCCTTATCTCCCTGTGTTTAACAACATTGCACTACGATAGCACCCAAGGACATGTTCAGTCCAGGTTCTTAAGAGGTGCTTAGCATTGTGGAGCAGGTCAAAACGAGATGCAAGCTGGGATAGCAAAAGCAGACACAAAAAGGCGAAGGCTGAAGAGGCTGCAAATCACTGCAAAACCAATTGCAGTCAAGGCCAAGCAGAGAGAGGCCTTCTTCAACTGGGAAATGTGGGAAACAGATCAAAAAGCGGTCAGATAAATGATCTGGCCACGACAGTACAGACAGATTTAAACCACAACAGCTGGTGCAGAAGGGGAAGAACATCAGTTTTATGCTCCGTCCCGACCGCAGTCCAGCAGGAGCCAAGAGACAGTGCACAAGGCTGTACTTACACAGGCAAAAGAAATTAAAGGGATTTGATTGAAATGAATGGGAGCCATGTTGTTCAAAAGCCCTGGAGGAAAAAAACACACATCCCTGAAAATGTTTTTCTCCACGCATCTTTCTCCCAGCAGGCATCCAGCAGAGATAAGTTAGATATGGAAGTGGACTGCAGGTAGATTCAAAGAAAGATGAAGGCAGACTTCAAACGATACATGATTTCTGTTCAGGTCTCTGTGGGGGTCATTGGCAACTGTTAAAATGGACACGGCTGGGTTGAAAGACATGCTTAAAATTCAATTTCACAAAGTTAACTGTGACTTGTGCCCAGAAAACCAGACAAAAACTGCAGTCACATTTCTCACTGTTATTCACACAACTAAGCTTGGAAGCCCTGGGGCATGTTTTTGATTGTTGTAACTCATTAAATCATTACAAAAAGCACCAGAAAAATGTATCATTCATCAACATATTTTTAGGACTTCATTTGCAAGTTAGCTTAGCGAGAATAATACACTGCCTGCAGCAACTACATCACTGTCGTCATTATGTATATTTAAATAGAAGTTATCCCACACAGCTATGGACTACAAGTCCCTGGTGCTTCAACATGCATCCACTTTAACAATCTGTTTGAGCGCACAGAGAATGGGAAAGTCCACTCACTGATTTATCTCCGGTTGTTTTTGTTTCCTGCCAAACATCCGTCTCCGTTTCTGCAGGGAGCCCGCTAACCTTAGCTCAACAGACTTCTGTTCACCCCTCTTTTATTCATAATGGCTACTGTCCCTCTCATTCATGTGACCATTAGATTCACAACAAGTTATCTGGATCCAGCTAGCTACCAGAAGTTGTAACAGTTACACGCTGCAGCAGGTTATGTAGCTTTTTAATTTAACTATTCAAGTCACAATTAACTCAACGACTCAAAGCAGCTAATCACCCATGGTACTTTGACTAAAAGTCACTTCTTTTGCACATATTTACTAAAACTGGATGTTTTACACATATTCAAACATTTTCATTAATTTAATTATTTAAATTTATCGAGTGTTGGATAAACAGAGAGATGGTACCCACACACAGGCTTCATTAGAATTGTGTCAATCCAGTTCTGGTCAGTTTCAACCATTATCAACTTGTTCACACTACACTACTTTCAAAGCCATCAGACCACTGTACTGCTCACACTACACAACTTGCCGTCTTTTAAAGAGGACTAAAGATGTGGTAGTTTTGACTCTACGACAGGGGGATCCCACAATAAAAGATCTTTCACTTGTAGTAAAAGCTGATGAGTATTTGTTGTGATGACTTGGTCAACCCATGGGGATGTGGGCTGGGAGGGTTCGAGCTTTATACAATCTGTCGTTCAAGCTTACGAGAAAATATCAATGTTTCAGGCAGATGGGTCAAAAAGTGGCAAAGCAGCATGCAAATAAACTAGTTTGTATTAACAAAATCATGTGCAATAGTCTGTCTTCTACCTTCACTTTCTCACACCACTGCATTTTTTCTCTCCCAAATACACTTGTGTCTTATTGGCTGTAAATACCAATCCAGATATTTAGCATGCGAGTTTGTCTGCGATGCATCGAGCCCCCTGGCTCATGTCTTTGAACAGTTGCTACATTGTGATCGCCGCTCATGGGACCAAGAAAATGTCGATTTGCCTCTGATGTGGGCTTTTGTCAGCAAGGGGAAAAATCAGGGCTTAAGTCATGTAGTGTGAACTAGCAATAAACTATCAAATGTGTGAATCCAAATATTATTTATATTGGCCATTGGAAATAAGGTTGTTTTTCTTAAATCGTGATGAGACAAGGTTTCCATTTGACAGCTGCTCTTAAAGTCCCAGTTTTGTTCAACAAGTCTGGGGACTTCACCGTGTCTGATGTGTGCTC
Organism: Serranus cabrilla; assembly: GCA_903364295.1. Lineage (NCBI taxonomy): Eukaryota > Metazoa > Chordata > Actinopteri > Perciformes > Serranidae > Serranus > Serranus cabrilla. The sequence continues at coordinate 374,687 of CAFUXE010000414.1, forward strand.
ACTTTGGAGGTTGGAGACACTGTTGGATACGAGGGGCGCCGGAGCCTCTCAGTGCCTGGACTCAGGCCAAAACATACAAGCAGCTCCGCTTTTAATGAAAACGTGGCCCTTTGCTCTGTTCTCTCCTGCATTGTGACGGGATGATAAAGGTAACAGTCGACACAACTGGGCTGTTTCCCCCGTGTTCTAGACAGGCCAAGACTCATGAAGACTGATATCGAAGTCGTTCCAAGTTTTAAAACATTGCAGATGTCGCTGTGGGACTGTGCAGCTGTCGGCAGAGGGCCATGTTCCTTCATGAAAAATCGACTCAAGATATACAATTCTTAATTTCAATGTAACAATTTCACTTTTCAATTATAGATATGTATTCGGTGTGGAAACTAGGTTGTGTATAGCCAACAGGTTATCACATTACTAACTATGTACATTTTCAATTCAGCTTGGATAAAAAAATGAAAAAACAAAAGACAGAATACTAAAACACACACTAAGAGAACAGTGAAGTGAAGTATTCATGTATCGGCAGCAACTTGGGACCAAGAATCCAATAACTGTGTGTGAAAGAAAGTAAGTGTAAAAAAAAAGAAAAAAGCTCTCTGCAATAACGGTTTGGAAAAAAGCAACTGTTAAAATGGAAAAGGGAGAGAGGCGCAGATAGTTCAGCACAGCCTCGAATGGCTCATAAACCTGCTGAGGCACATCACGATTTATGATAGGGCTGAAAACGAGCAGTTGTGCCATTGCAATGCAATGCAAGCTCGGTTAATGCAAAGCACCTGTAGCTCAAAACCATCCCAACAAGAGAAAAGAGGTGAGAGAAACAGAAGGACAAAGAAATCCCTACAACTAGGAAACCCTGACAGATATTTAATGCAGTGAGACAACAGGAGAAGTGGAGTGGGAGACCAGGGTTTGCCGTTGGTGTGAAGGGGTTAAAGCATATTATCCAGCGCTCTCACCATGCTCATCGCTGGTATGAAACTGTCTCTCTAGGTCATTAGATCCACAGAACCCGACAGTATGTGCTGGAGGAAACTTTTAGCATTTTCATCCATAAATTCCACTTTTTTTGACTGCACCTGAACACTAAATTGTTAAATGAAAGCAGCTACAAACAACATTTTTGTATGTATAAATTACCTCTGTTATGTGAAAGGAATCAGTGGCACACCAGCAGAGAATTATCACTTGACTAACCTCAGCTCCTCTCAGGTGGTCTTTTCTACTTTGGCGAGATTTTGTCACCACTAGGGTTCACAAGTGTGCAAGATACAGTCAAAAAACTTTATAGGTGTGTAGCTGAAGAAGATGAAGCCAGGGCGCCAGAAGTCCCTGGCCTGATTTGAGGTTGCAGCTGGTATGATCCCATCACACGGTTTTATAGCCTGAACTTTTGCTGTTTTGCTTCACTTTCTCTGCTGTCTGCATCATCATTCCCAACTACTTTTAGGCAAAGTTTAAGTTAGCAGCTAGCTGACAAACACAGTGGAGCATGACGTTAATTTACAGCTTGTTTGCAGGGTTTTTATGGAAGTTTTACATTACAAATGGGAGCAAATTAGTCAGCCCAGAAATCGGTGTTTACACATGTATATCTAGCAGATGAGATATAATGAATAAAATGAGAAAAAAAAGGAGGATTACACTGGACAAAAACGCGTAGTGATGTACTCAGCCAGTTGCAGATAGATAGAAATTAATCCAATCAACCAAACATGTGCAACATACACATTGCATGTGTCTGTACTTAACCAGGAACAAGCGTTCAGTTTAGTATTCTACATCATACTTTACTGTAGAAAAAAGGTAGTTAAACACACAAGAGAGGCTGCGTTCTCCACTCAAGGTATGTTTTATTATCCTGTGATTTGCCACACGGGACTAACTGACAGAGAATAGTTGGTTATATATTATATAACCCCTGTGCCCTGAGGGGTGGGCAACAAAAAGATCCTCATTATATCCTCAACAAGACAAGTGCAGGAATGTGCTTAGAGGTATGTTTGACACCTAAGTGTTCATTTGCCCTTTGGATGTGTGTTATTGTGAAGAAAAATGTTATACATGTGCTTTTTTTCACAGAATATATTCTGTACACTAAAACCTATTGAACATGCAGTCAGCATGAACAAACCCTGCATGGTGAGGCTGTAGCATGTCAGACTTGATGTAGAGCAGTTCATGCATACATCTACAGTGAAAGGAGGGGATGAATGAGAGATAGTAACAGTCAAACATGCAGAGGAGAGGGCCTGTGTGCTCGTGGTAACCTTGACTGTTTGAGCACACGGCCATGCGGGCAATGCAGTAAGAAGCAAGAAGGCTTTGAAGCTGTACTGCAGAGAACCTAGCAGGAATTCTGATGTCCTGCTGTATATCCTCTCACCCTCCTCCTCCTCCCCCCTCTCTGTCTCGGCAAGTGATTCAACATAAAGTGAGGCAATGAGAAGAAACAGCAGCTGAGAGACAGACAAAAGAGAAAGTAGCAGAGAAAATAAAGGCAGGTGGAAGACATTAAGATGTGTTAAAACAGGCCTAATCCAAAATTTCTCATCCAAGTGAAAAAAGCAACAGAGCAGGGATTGGGGCTCTGTGATAGCCCCTCGACTGGTGTTGCCCTTGGACCAAACCCAACCCAGAAAATCACAGTTTAATGACAGTGTCGGAGCTGCCCCAATTTTCTCTTTTCCTGCACAAACCTCCATTCCCCTCAAATTACTATCAATATTCAATTAGGGGGCTGGGAATGCTGGACAAGCCTGCCTCAATAACAAACCACACTTCTCTGAGGATTAGGGCCCTTAAAACTAACACAGTGAAATTTCCTTTATAAATAATCAGCTGACGGGACCTAAATACCTTTTCAGTAAAAGCAAGTGAGCTGGTGTTTTCCCACAGCGATGAGTGATCTCTTTTTGGCTTCACCATTAGTGACAATCTATGCACGCCGCTTCGTTTTCCCAACAGTGATCAAACATGTGTTGCTGTAACTGTGGCTGGAAACATGTACCATGCTTCTGGCTCTGGCGGGCGGGCAGCACCAGGCCCGTGTTTTAATAACATGGAAAAGGGAAAGGAGATTAAATTTCATATTTAGATCCAAGTCCAAATTGCCGTGTAAAACCCTCCTGCTTTAAGCTGCAGAAAATCTGACATGAAATGCTCATTAGTTACATATAGAGAGAATGTAGTCTCCTCTCACAGCAACCACTGAGAGTCGCATGGCCAAAATCAGAGGCATAAATCATTCACAATGAAATGAAACTATTCCTTAACATTGCAGACTATTCTTAACCACATAAAGAGCCTGCGTGGCCTGCAACAAATCATATGCATCAGCAACATCTCAACACTCACATTTGAGGATTTTTCTTTTCTTTATCATATAAACTGTAACCTGAATAACTAAAACATTTGAGACGTTTTTGCTCTGAGACATTTCTGATGGGCTGCAGGGATGCAAATAACAATTACTTTCATTTTCAAATACTTTGTCAATTACTTTCTTGATTAATTGTTGTTTTTGAATACGGAAGTGAATAGCTGTCTACTGACTGTGAATAATAGATACAACCCCACTTCAACTTTCCCTCAATATATCTATATAAAGCACTATTTGAAAAATAATTGAAGGCAATTACATAAGGTTATTAACAGTTCCAGCTTTAGTGATGCAGTCAAAACAATGATCAAATTGATAAAATAATAGATCAACAGTCACAAACTACAATTTCATTGCAATGCCGACAATACCCAAATCTGCATCTCCACGAAAGCATCACTCTGTCCACCATCACTAACTGATTCACTGACATTAAAACCTGGATGACCAGCAATTTCCTCAAACTCAACTGCAATAAATCAGAAATCATTATCATTGGCCCCAAATCCCACATCCCCTCTTCCCAGGACTTTTCTCTCAATATTGGTGGACATACAGTGACCTGGGCCTTGGCGACAGAACCTTTTCCTCTGCTGCACCAACCCGCAGGAACTCCCTCCAAACATCTGCATTTCAGACTCACTCCACTCATTCAAAAATCCACTCAAAACCCACCTTTAAGACAGCTCACAAGGCCTGACTTCCACTATCATTTCTGTTTTTGCTTTCTGCATTTGTTTCATGTCTTAGTACTTTTAAAGCGTTATATCAATCAGATTTACTATTATCATTAATCCACAACAAGAATAAGTTTGTTCCAGCCCAGCAAACATTTCAGTTTGTGTTGCAATAATTAGATTAAAGTCAATTGAATTCATAAAAAACACTGTACTTTGTATAGTAGCTTGTAGCATAAAAACCTTTCAAAGTTTCCAGGGAATTGCTTTTACAACATCGATCTGAAAGAAAAAACTCTCTGAAATGTTGACCTATCAACTTAAACAGAGTGGCGACTGTACTCCCTTGTGTCCCCTGATAATTGAGTAACTCAATGACAGATTGAACAAGGTTGACCCAGTGACTCAGACGCACTGACAAGGAAAGCCTCAAATTACACATCTGCCAGAGAATGAGGGGTGGAGCGGAGGGAGGTAGAATTACGTTTTAAACAGTGAAGCTGGGATGCTTGCTTGATAACAAAACCTTCTGATATTCTCCGACATAGTACAGCAAGAACTGTTGCATTTTGCTGCCAAAAAAAGAAAACACAAAAACACACAAAAGAGATGAGAATGTCAGATGTGACTCTAGGAATCAGAAATTCAGTGGTGCTGTTTGGATACAAACTCAAAAAAAAATCAGTGTGGAAAATCACTGCACAGGAAAAAAAGGGAAAATTCCAAAGAGACAGAAAGATAGAGTGAAATCCAGTTCAACGGACACACCTGCAGACTGCGAGTCAGGCCACATCTGAGCATCAGAGCAGGTGTCCACGCAGACAGCACAGCTGACAGATGCCTGCAGTTGTTTTCACGGGCAAATGTAGACTGTTTTTACTGGATGCTCATCTCTCACATCCTTGGAAACCACTCTGACATATCCATGAAATGCACCGCTTCAATCAAACTCATGTTAGCTACATGCCAAGTCAGATTTTCACAGCTTGTACAACAACATGATTGCCTCAAAGCTGTTTTCCCACGATAAAGGTTTCCATAAATAATCGGAAAGAAACTATATGAGTCATTAAAATAAAGTCAGAAAATTAATTTGCATGAATTTACAGCTGATAGAACAAATTTACTCTGCTATGAGAAACGGCTGTACGCTGCAGCAACAGCGGGCAAACATGAATATTACAGAGCAAAAATACAAACAGAGGCAGAAAATGACAGAATGAGACACAAACTGGAGCTCGAGGAAGGATGAGCGGTGACAAAGGCGGATCCAGAGGGATCAGAGGAAGCCCTCAAAGCCGGCTCCCAGAGCCTGGATGAAGGCGGCTCAGTGTGGAAGCAGGGAAGATGAAACACCATTTGGGGGCAGGGCCCCACCGCTGCCTCGCCTCTGTGTTCAGGGCCTGTGAGCTCCTCTGCCTCTGAAGTGCTAAACACCCCCCTCACACCCTGCAGCACCCAGGACTGCACCCTGCACCTCCTGCCATTTGGTGACTCAACGCAGGTCTGCACGCACGGACATGGCAATGTAGTATTATTTCTGTGCTCACAGTCGATGCTTAAAATAAATCAGGATGTAGGAAACAATTATTTTCATTGTCAATCAATCTGCTGATTGTCTCCTCTGTTTATTATTTTGTTTGGTGCATGAAATGCAAGAAAATAAGTGAAAAATGTCTATTGTTTGTCTGACCGTATCTGAACAATTAATGGATGTAATGTTTCAACTCTGATTCAAATGACTTGCTTTCTATTCAAAACCTTGATTTTTTTTTAAACTGACTATCATAAAACACTAACAATACAAGCAAATATTCCCATTTGATAAGCTAAAAAATGTGAATATTTGGCATATGTGCTTTTCAAATTCATGAAATTGACTGACCATTTAAGCTCTTACATTAGTGCTCAATCAAGGCTTACACAACCACATATAAGGATACAGTGATTATGAGCATTATGTGGAGAGCATTAGCTACAAAAATGGTTGTTATGTCTCCAACAGGGAAGAAAAAAGGACACAGAAGCATCTCACCTCTTACAAAACAAAATCAAATCATCAAAAAAAAAATAATGTTGCTGCATTTAGAGCTGAAGTAATTAATCAACTACTCAGAGACAAGATTAATCTACAACAGTTTTGGAAATAGACATAATTTCACAAGCAAATCATGCAACAAAAAAAAAGGTCACAGGGTACAGCTTATTCTAATTGCTATTTTTTCACATTTTACATAATTGCAAACTGAATATCTTTGGCTTGAGGACTGTTGGTTGATCATATCAGGCACCTTGAAGACATCACTGGCAACTTGTGATGTGCATTTTTCATGAATCATCAGTAGAATAATAAAAAAAATTACAGTTGCCGCCCTGGTAAAGACAGTGTTTTATATCCACATGATGTGCTAAAAAAATCAGATTTTTCTTTGTATTTAGTCATAAACAGTATCAGTGATCCTTGTGTCCAAAAGCCTAATTTTCTGACTGGGTCTCTGCAGCAGCCAAGTTAGATAAAAATGGATTTATTCCAGTTTTTTGATGTTCAGAGACCTACATAGCACAGATTCTCAGACACGCTGGGAGGCATGCTGAATTATAACCAGCTTTTGTATCTGGCCTGTGTGAATCCTTCTTTATAACCGGGTTTGACTCCTCTATCGTTGGGTGAGGGCCAATCCACTATTTAATGTTGCGCGGCTGATTCCTTATTGTAATCAGTGAAGGTGGCAGTTTATTCACCTTTTCAGTAGACACATGCAAACACACGCAGTTAACGTGTCGTAATGCTTGATCTTTTTTTTTTTTTTTGCCTTTTAAAGCAGATTATGGAAAGGTGAAAGACAAACCGGCCACAACACCAAACCTCAAGCGTGTTGATGTCCCAGATAAATTAGTCCCAACTTCAAAGCGCCTGTTGTTGCACTGAAACACTGGCAGCTGAAGAGCTTATTGTGTCGTAACACTATAACATTTCTGTCAGCAAAGTTTCCCTCTGTAATCATTATATTATTTAGGTGTTTTGACAATCATGTTTGTGCCAGATTGGATCTTTAAATCCGCTCCAACTTGAGAGCGCAGACATTTTTAGCGTGATACGTGAACGTGAACACAAACACAATTTAAACCCATTTCTCCCCCACGTTTACCTGCATAGTAAAGACTCCCAGCTCCTGAGAGGACAGCTTTTTCATCTGATCGGCCAAAACTTGCGCTTCCTCCAGGATGGAAAACTCCGACTCGGCTCTGCAATATCCACAAGAAAGAGCCGAGCAGATCAAAACGAAGCTCCACGAAAAAGCCAACAAGCCCCTGTGAAACCGAACGTGTTTATCCCGGAAAGCAGCGCGCGTATTCGGCGTCAAACCCAGAGGTTTCTCCCCGGTCCGCCTCGCCATGATGGCTGTGGGTCCACAAGCTGGAGAAACACGGAGTCTGAACTGGTGGCGGAAAAAAAACTTCAAGAGAAACTACTTTTACAACTTTGCAGCGTAGAGGACGTGTGCCCTTTCTCTCCCGTACAAGTCTCCAAAATTCCCAGCAGCCGAAACCATTGCAGCTCCTTGAAATCCTTGAAGAGAATAAAGTAGATCCATGCGTATAAGAAGACACGCTTTTCTTTTTAAAACGTTGTCGGTGTTCCGTCTTCGGTCAGTCGCTCCAACTCCTGGAAGTCTGGCAAAGTGTGTGAGCCGGAGATCCACCACAATGGGGGTGAAAGTGGGAGGCGTGGAAACACGAGAGTCCTACCGGCGCCTGGATCCCCGGATCAATGGATCAGGGTTTTATGGTGCCTTCAACTGCTGCTGGGAAAAAAGAAATCGTTAAAAAAAAATGGCCGACGTGGAGTGGCACCCTAATTCGCAAATACCACGAGGAAAGTTGATCGTTTTAATCGGCCTATCCGTTTAGTTGCCGGCATATGAAGTTAGTTTAGCAAGGATTGCATAAAAATCAGCAGAATGCCCCGAGCCCAGGTCCCCTCAACGCAGTCACTCCTTACTGCCTCCCTTCAAACTATTTTAACCAGACAACAAAATGCCTACTACGCAAACATTATTGACGTTTTATTGATCATGTTAACTGTAAACTGCTTGTCCAATCACGAATGGTGGTCAGGTAGGGATTTTACATATTAAAGGACCATAATCATGTTTACAGCTGGTGATCTTTCATTAATAACTCACCCATTTAAATAATATGTGTGTTACCAGGCTTCATTTGGCCTGGCTTGGATTAGCTAGGAGTTAGGAGGAGTCAGGCACTGCCAAAGCCACCATACTGAGCTTCACAAAAGTGCTTCAAAAACATGACAGAGACCACATGCATGTTTACCACACATGCATCTGTGATGGAAACGTACAAGGCCCTCCCTAGAACAGTGCTTTGTCTGTTTTGGGCTACTGTAGAAACAATTGATCCTTCTAAATCCCAAGCACTTATCCTTCAAGTGTTGTGAATGTATTCATATAGAAGGCCAAAATCCCATATTTGCCCATAGGGGCTTTAAAGTACAACATGCAACAGCTTTTGTCCTTGGACTCTTGGCTCCAAGAGGGAAAACCTCCACTACAAAAGCCTTAAATAGGGCGGAAAGCTTCAACAGGGGCAGGATCCTTCTTCAAGATCAGGCAGGCATGCAATTCCAATTCAATATATTGAGTCTAAAACTCAGGAATTGTCCAATAAAAGAGAGAGATCATCTGCTCTTAGGCATTAATTGGTAAATTGATGACATATGTGAACCCTCTGTGGAGATTTTGAGAAAATAAACTACAGCATTTTGAATGGAAGTGGTTGTAGCAGCAAGAGACTCCACTCCTGTAAGAATCCAGTTCTGGTTTTTGTTTCACTTCGGCTGAGCTGCTTTGAGGAGGAGCAGAGGCTTGTGTATTTGGGAAATTGACATTTTGATTTCTAACTGCAGAATACAACGTTAAAGAATCCTGCAGTCCATGATGTGAGCTTTTTAAGTGTAATATCACCCCAACACATGCAACAGCTGATCTCCAATCAGCACTGCCTGTTTCTATACTTTATTGGTATCTAACCTGCAGCTGCACAGCCACCCCTCTCACTGCATCTTGTAACAGATTGGTAGATTTTCTAGTTAACCTCTGTTGCATCCAGGCACAAAATACCATAGCTTTTGATTTGAATGGTTTTATCCTATTTTTTGCAAACAGAAAAATATCTAATTACAAGTTGTTAAAGAGTGAAATTCCCAAGTACACTTACTGGAAAAAGTAAAATATAAGATTTGAATTTAACTTTTTGTTGGAGGGCCGAAAGTGTTGTCTGCTGTCAAATTAGAAGGAGATAAAAAAAAAAAAATACTTTAGCTCCATAGCAACTGTACTCTTCAGCAAAGACAAAGGACAGGGTGGAGCATCTCATTGTCCCTTCAATTAAACCAAGTTTTTGATCTTTTACCAAATCTATCCACAACATTTAGAATTAGCCTATGTCCCAGGTGGTGTTGTATTGTTTGCTTTATATGTCACTCACACTAGTATTGACATAAGTTTTTTCCCAGTATTCAACCCGTAAATTAAATACACATAGACTCTTCATATGTTTATGTAGCCATGACCCGACCTCAGCTCTGTTACACAAAGGTTTTTACGTTTGGTTTCAGACCCTAACAAGCAGCTATAATACCAGTTTAGTCCCTTTGGTATCAAATGTGTGATGGTTATTTTTCATTTTTTTCATAATGCGTTTTTTCTGGAGAGTCGACATATATATAAATATATAATCTTCATGTTTTAGTCAGTCAGTCTAACATGTTTAGTCATGGTTCTTGATCATAGTGAGGACCGAGCAGCCTGCCCACCACGATCGCTCCACATTGGAGTCAAAATAACTTCAGTGCCTTGTCGCTGAAATATCATCCATCAAATGAAGAAGTATTTTTGGTCTGTGGTGTCAACAGCCTCCCATTGTTACATGGCTCGCCGTAAAGCTTAATATTGCTGCGGGAGAGCAAATTTAAATTAATATAATAAACTAAAATGGAGATGATGCTGACAATTTTTAAGGAAAATGTTGATATCATGGCTCCCAGTGGTGCTTCTTCATAATTCAAACCTTATGAAACATTTTTCTTTTTCTCAAAAAATGTCATTGTTCCTAATTTTCGTCTCAAGATTTAATTCATATGGATGGCTCTGCTTGTGAAATACAAGTGTGATTGATGCTGTGGGCCAACACTTTGCAAACCAGGGATCAGCAGCAGGAAAAGAGTTCCTGCCTCCAGACTTTGCTACGCTGCTGAATGGATCGTCTGTCTGTGTCTTTGGCTGCAGACGCCATCAGATGTTTGCATGGCTGTCAGATTCTTTTAGACACTTACAAACACAAGGGTGTTTGTTGAGTGGATAGATGTAGTGTGTGCACCACATACATTATCAGTTCCCCAGAAAGAAAAAAACCTGTTTGTGTGTGTTGTTCCACCTTCAACTCTCAGTTCAGCAGAAAAACAGCAGTTTATTTGCAGGCCTTTCTTTATTTGTAAAGGCACAAATGGTGACTGTTTTTAAATTCATTTCCTGAATTGGTTGCAATATTTGCACAGGAGCAAATATTTAAAGATTTGTGTGCAAACATTAGTAAGAGTGTATGAATTAACATAATTTGAAGCAGACTTAAAATAACTCAAAGTAAAAATCTAAATGCCACAAAACTTTTTTAAATTATATGGTCAATTTCTCCTCTCAGCCACAGACGCTGACCTCATCAAAGCTCTGCTGCCGGTGTTGAGTTTGGAGGATTTTTAAAACCTACTCCAATCTCTCTGCTCTACACCTGTTATTTGTGAGAGTGTGTGTGTATGTGTGTGTGTGTGCATGCATGTTAAAACCACAGGTGTTTTCTGATCACAGCATTAATGCAGAGATGTTCAGAGAGAGGAAAGAATTCTCAACATGTGGCCCTTTTGCGTCCTGGATTTCAGTTACTTTTAAGGACCTGAAACACAGCAAATAAGTAAGCAGGGTTTGATTACTTACAGTGCAGTTTCATAGGGCTTTCATAGATTTGCAGAGCGTGATATGAATAAAAGAGCTTGGGTCGGATGATGTGAGTGGCCATGAGGTGGTATAAGATAAGTTTGCTCGTGAGAAAAGTGATACAAACATAGAATAATAAGTTCTATATGTCCAACGTTTGCTCAGTCAAAAATGGATGAAGGTGAAGGTGGAGATTGCAGCCAAACAGTAAAAAAACAAAAAAATCAAGCTTGAATTCATCCAGGCTTTAGTGGAGCTGAGTAAGAAACTAGACAAATATTGGTATAGCAGAAGTGTAATGTGATGATACTTTAATAATCCATCCCTCTATCACTTGTTCCTCGTACAAGGAGAAACAAGTAAGAGTTGTTATCGCAGCAAAAGTCACATGATTCTTCATCCAGTTTCCACTAGCAAACAGACTGTTGCTTGGCCCTGCATTAGATATGTGGCATAATAAAAATATACATTTCTTATATCATTTTCACTGTCCTAGCAGGTAACCTGTGAAAGCAACTTGCTTTCAACTCCCTTATTCAGAGGTCCTGTGTTGTTAAAAGTGAGATTCCATGTCTTTTTGATTATAAAGCAGGTCAGGGTGCTATTTAAATCCTGTGAAAGTATTGAAACACTCAAATATATGGAGAAATGCTTAAACGAGCCATCAGGACCTCGATGAGTAGACTGTAACGATAATATATATATATGGATAGAAAGTGCTAGAACAATGCTGTTACAGGTATTCCCCACTTGAAAATGATGCTGCAATAGGAAAAGTAATAGTGATGTTTTTAATGTTTTTAATTTGATTTCTACACCTCACCAGTATGACCGAAAAAGCTTCTAAAAACTGTATGATGAATGCAACTGCAAGCTGATCCTTTATTACAGGGACTGTTGGCTTGTAAGGCAGTAAAATATGTGGCACCAGTTAGACTTGCTCTCATTGTTTTTTTTACTTTATCTCTTGGATCATTTTCAGTCTGCAGCTCAGCCAAAGCTCCGCGTCTGTTTGTAAAATTACTAATCCTGACTGGCTGTCTGATTGGCATGTCTCTGTGGAGACAGCGCTGCTGGTTTATTCAGAGCAAAAATGTTTCATTACACAAGAAAGCGGGTAGGGGTCTTCATTTGTTTTACAGGATTACGCCATTTGCATTATTTTAATTACTGCACAAACCCACAAAGCCACCTGGTTTGGGAAGATAAAGGGGAGAAAGTGAGGCTGATTAGTCCAGGATTCAGGATTTGTGAATACATTAAATGAGATTTTGGGACGAGATGCAGGGAGGTCCTGTTCAAAGCGAGAGACAGGAAGACTCTGGGGTTTCACATCTGACTTCAAAGGCAGCTCTGACGGAGAGATTTTTATTGTACACATGAACGGGACATTTTTGGCCCAGGATCTAATATTACCTGTGGAAGTCAAGATTAGATTTAAATCCAGATTCAGTGAGGTTGCACAGCTTCTAATATAAGAGCACTGTTCTGACAGTGAAGGTGTCTCTGTGTGTGAGAAGTAGGCACAACTGGAGTTTCTTGTGCTGTGTAAACAAAGCCAAAGCCAAATGCAACTGACGGAGCATGACAATTCCCCACTGCAATAATCAGTAAACACAGGGGTTGATAGTGACACATAGAGGCTTGTTAGGCTTTTACAGCAGCACTCCTCCTGGCAAAACAAGGCCCTTACATAACGCAGTAGGTATACTACACAGGTTGAAATAAACACTGATACACTGGAGGTACACATAATATCCACTGGAAAAGTCACACCATCTATGGATGCAGTGAGAGTGCAGAGAGAAATTAAACTGAAAATATATTCTCTTTATGGCTGTATGATTTTGCTTTTAGGCTATAATGTGCATTTTTAATCTCATTCACGTGGTCATTTCTACTGTGTAGTATGCTATATCTCGTCTGAGTGTCAAATATGAAGCAAAAACCAGCAGCCAATTAGTTTAGTTTAGCCAAAAGACTAAAAGCAGCTTCTCTCTCTTCGCCTCTGAAGATCACTAATTAAGCTTCAGCCTTATGATTTAACTTTGAAGAGAGCCAGACTAGCTGTTCCCCTACTGCTTTCAGTCTTTAAAGTGATTGCAAAGAGTATTTAACTGGTTATGACCTACATAAGTAAACAGGATCATCAGTGTGAGGATTGGCTATTTCTATATCACTATTCCTACCATGAAATCAGACAAAACAACTCATGGCGCGCAGACTGGGAGAGCCTATGTTTACATTTTCTCAGGCAAAGTTTTGCTATTTCTTATGTTTTTGTTGCCTTAAATGTCTGACCTTGACTATTCTGACTTGTATCTGAAACTAGAAAGTGACTATAAAGGTGTTTTCACAGTCCTACTGCTGAAAGGGGAGATGTCTGTGCGCTTCACCAAAATCTGAGATTCAAACAGGCAGTTAAATTTGTTCAGCACAACATTTTCAAGAAACTCCTCAAGCCCCTACTCTAAAATATGTCTTAAGGTGGACTTTAACCTCCGGCTCTTGTATCAGTTTTTATCTTTTGATCAGTAGGTGTTGTCCCTTTCAACTAGCCGACCGAAAAAAAGGCATCTTTTAAGATTTAACAAAATTCAATCCTGGAGTATCGTTCAGAATTGTAACCTTTGGTTTTAATCTGGATTGAATAACTGACTTGTTTTTTTGTTCTTAAAGTTCTGAGGCTGTAGTGCTGTCTACATGTGGCCTACAGTCCTACCAATAACCTTTTGAAGAGCGGCTGCTGTGAACAGATTTATAGCACAAGTCACACCTCATGACAGTAAAAAGAAATAACAAAGTGCTGTCTGTTTAAAGCATAAAAGAGTTTTATAAACATTAAAATGATTGCTTCCATTAATTACGGGGAAGTTGACTGACTGGAGGTGTGATGTAGCATGACACTGATTACCATAGAGTGCATGAGTGTCCTCACCGCCGCTCTTTGCCATGTCTTTCCTCCCAGCTGGTCCTGGGTCAGCCTCAAACCACTCGGAGGAAACATTTTGGGGACAGCTGCTCTTAATAATTCTCACTGGTTTGGACAAATCATCATTCATCCTCTATTGATCTAATCAGAGAGAAAAAGACAGAGCAGAGCAGTGAGTTAGAACAACAACTTATCTGTGATATACAGTACATCCTCTCAACTGATAGCATAAAGCATAGAGGGAAAATCTGGACTGATCCCCACTGACAAACCTGATTTTTCTCCCTTGATGACCACGGTGCCAGAAATCATTTTAGACGTAAACAACCTCCCAGTTCCCAGCTGACTTGAACTCACTGGCAGTATCAGAGCTTGAGCTTCAGAGTCTCTGGGCACCCGTCCATCTGCAGACAGGAAACGCTCCGGGGACAAACTAGCTAGACCCAGTTCTTCTTAATGCATGACAGACCCCTGTGATCACACAGCCATGAAAGAAGGACAGAGGCAGAGGAAGAAAAAAAACAAAAACAGAAATGGATCAAAAAAAGCCAAAGAGGCTGGCGTTGTTCATGGGTCACAGAGAGGTGCAGAGACACAGCTGTATATAATGCTTGTTGACCTTATGTGACCTTTAAATCTTTACACCAGTATTACCAATGGCCTTTAAAACAATAATGACACTTTCTTTTTGTCTTCTTGAACAGGGGTGTAGCTGTGCATATAGTCTCAGTGGGATCTTTGACCTGCTTAAAAAACAACCAAACACATGCACCTGTAGAGGTTATAACATTAACAAAAGCTTTCTTGGCCAAGTATGAGGATACATACCAGAAATGTGACTTCGGTTTTAAGATGCTCTCATTGTTCTTAAACTACAGCTGAACTATTAACTGCAATTTAATCAAAATCGCAATATGGACTAGTGCAATACCCAAAGCACAGGAGGTGCAAAATTTGTTAAAGGCAAAATATGGTAAGTATGAATATAATATAAAGTATTGTGGTGCTGCAGATATGTCCCAGCATACAAACTGTATTCTATAGACTTATTAAAAGAAATCACAACATGATAATTTAAACATATTTTTCAATGAAAAGGAAAATAATGATGCAACAATCTTCATTCCCTTCAATGCCCTGGATCATATTGCAATATCAGTCAAAATAATTGAAATATTTTTTCCAGATCATAAGTTTTAAAGTATGACTGTTATGCCCCAGTCCAGGGGGCCTAGGACATAACATGAACAAGCTCCGTCTTCCCCATCTCCCAAGTAGCCACAAACAACTATTGGCTCAAAGGTCAATGAAAATATTTATTACAAAGATAATTCAAGTAAATACAAGTAAATCATTAGGCTTCAGGGTGGACAAAGGCCAGAATAACAAACAAAACGTTTCTTCCTACAAAATAAGAAATCTTGCTAATAAAAACAAACTTACCTCCCTATCTAAGAAAACAGGAGAAAAAGGGGAATAACAAAACTGGCAGTCCGCCCTTACTATTCAAACTGAATCTTTTCAAACAAATCA
Organism: Serranus cabrilla; assembly: GCA_903364295.1. NCBI lineage: Eukaryota > Metazoa > Chordata > Actinopteri > Perciformes > Serranidae > Serranus > Serranus cabrilla. Next base: position 390,224 of record CAFUXE010000414.1, read on the forward strand.
CCTAGTTAAACTAATTCAAAAGAGTGATGTCGGGAGACAAGGAGGACGTGAGGAAATGCCCGCTGCCACTCGCGGCCGCCATCTTGGCTGGTTTTATAGCAGGTGGTTCCAGCTGCAGCCAATCACAGCAGGGCGTGAAACCTCTCCACCAATCAAACAGCGGCTATGGCACACCCCAATCTGCATACAAAACAGTTAACCAAAGATGCAGGGCACACATACACAGCAGTTTTGCCAACTAATGACCACAGTCAAAACAATGACATTACTTTTTTTTTTTCTGTGACATGAAATGAAATCTCAGCACAATCTCAACCCAATCGTATCCAAACATAATGAAAAACTACCATGTATTACTTGTACTATGATGTTAAGTTGAAGAAAGATTATTACAGATGGTTATTTCCTCCATGCCCGTTGCAGCAGGGTGATGCAGTGGTTCATACTGATTTCTAATAAGAAAGACGGTTCATGTTTCAAAAGTGTTGGCCAACCTGGGCCCCTCTGTTTGGAGTTTGACATGCAGGTGTTAGGCTTAGTGTTGGCTCTTAGATGCCTGTAGGTGTGTGTTGTTGTCTGCGTCTATGTGCCGGTGGACCAGCCTCTCACTCAGGGATCAGCTCCAGCCCCCCTGAATAGGATAAGCAGTTACAAATAATTGATGGTTTATTCTGTATTATGCCCTGGGCAAGGCACAAAGCTATAAAAAATAATCATTTGCATTTCTATTTTGCATATATCTATGAAAATGGAACTTATTTAGTCTCAAACCAAAGTATTACACATGATGTCGTTGGTGGGCAGCCCAACAGATAGACATTGCCATCTGTGAAGCCACACAGCTCGTTTAAAATGTGAGAATGATCTTATCAAAGCAGATCAAGTAAATGAAAATGAAATTCAACCTGTCCATACAACAACTTCTGTCTCTCTATCTCTAAAAGGATGAATGTTTACCTTATGCTTAAAAAATCAATTAAACAGTCGATAAAAGAGCTGCAAAAGTCAGTCTGCACAAACATGAAAAAGGAAAGAGACTGAGAGATGGATCTGATTACAACTGGTATTTAGATCCACTCTGGCTATGAAGTGATAGCATGTCGTAATTACAGGGAACAAGCTTCAAAACTTCATACAGAAAAACATGAAGAAGCTGCCAGATAAGACTAAACCAATAATTTCCCACAGGGAATCTAGAGCATTAGCTACTAACCCTATTGGGTTTTAATTAGCTGCAGCAGTGCCCATCAGGACACACATCAATACGATCTCGACTGCGTATGGACAGCAACAGAAGAACAAGAAGAAAGGGATGGAGATGGAAAAATATAAAAGCACTGGGGTGTAAGTGTGCACCCAGTACACACTCTTCCCCTCAGCTGCCACCAATTTTTATGAATATATTTGCTACATGTATATGTGCTCAAGCATGGGGTCTTTAAAGCAGGCTCCATACAGTTACCATGGCAACGCGAGTCTTTGAAGTTTTTGCCCCCTTTTTTTTTTGCAGCTGGATATAAGAACCAGATCTGTTCTGTTCTCCCCTCAGTTTTCTCTCCCCCTCCTCTCCCTCTCTCCCTCTTTCACTCCCTTTGCTACATCAAAATTTTCTCTTTGAAGACTTAAGCCGATTCCAAGTCAAACCCAATGCTATTTCTGGCTCTATTCAAGACTGGGGCTGTGGCTTTGTGCAGCGCTGTGTTTGACATCTGTGTGTGAGTGAGACAGAAAAAATATGACTCAGTGTGCTCGTGTGTGAAAGATGTGCATGCAAAACCAGAGGAGATAGGTATATATGTGTGTGTGTGTGTGTGTGTGTGTGTGTGTGTGTGTGTGTGTGTGTGTGTCTTTGCAGCACTACACACATAAACAAACAGTGTGATTACAAAGCCGCCTGCTGGCCGGGACGATAATGAGAAATGTTGTTTCATGTGTTTGAATGTGTGTGCATTTGTGTGTATGTGTGTTGCCTGCAAGTACAGACACAGACCTTTAAAAAAAGATATCAAAAGGGAAGGAGAGGAGGGAGGGGATGAAAGGAGCAGAGGGGGAGGACAGGAAGAGGGAGATGGGAGGAGGTGAAGAAAAAAGAGAGGAGCACTGAAACATGGCATGTTGTGTGACTGTCATCATGTTTTCACCCAAGTGAATATAAAATATGTATCAGAACATCCACATACAGATCATATCAAACTTATACACACATAGGTGTGCGATTTTCAAAGCCTGTCTAAGACATATTGAAACAAGGCCTAGTTTGATGGCTGCACACAATAAGAGCAGGACTAGTTTATCTGGATTCCAAAGTTTATAAAGTGAGACAATAAAGGTTGAAATTCCTCAATTAGCCTGAAAAAAGTCCATAGCCTGTAATGGATTTTATGGTTTAAAGGAATAATAAAACATTTTCAGATATGCACTGACCCTTAAATATAGAGATTGACCATATAGATGGTAAATATAAAGCTATACATTAAGCTATCTGTCTTAACAAACAGACAGACAAACCAGGAATTAAAAAAACAAAAGAAACAAGGAAGGAATATTAAAAAACCTTGAATCTAGGGGCTATATTATTAAAAAAAAGCCAACATGCTTTGACCACACGGTCTTTGTCTGGGCTTTAAAACAGAAATATCACAGGTGTAGCCTCACCTTTATAGAAGACAATAAAAGGGAATCACATAAGCAAGATAATGTAATACATTACAGGTGAAACTAATTAAAAATAATGAAGACAACAAAATAACATGGGAAAAGATTGCACAGGAAGTAATCAAGCCATATTAAAATACCTTTAGTCTCTGAGGTCAAAAAAAAAAAAAAAAAAAAAAAGCACATTAAAGCTAAGAAAAATCCCAACTTGTTACACCTCATATTTTTTATGAGTTAACCAAACAGCCAAACAGTTTCTCCCTGTTTCCAGTATTTGTGCAAAACTCCCTCCTGGCTGCAGCCTCTCATATTTACTGCACAGACTTATTGTTATCATCTCATCTGACTCTTGGCAAGAAATTAAACAAGCATTATTTCCCAAAATGTCAAACTATTCCCTTTGGAATAACACAGGACTGTACTGCTGCAGTCTCTTTGAATACAGCAAAGACATCCATTCACACCTTTATCACCAGGAAACGGGAGAGCGATTATAATCACACATCTGATCTCAACAGTGATTCTGCACGGTGGAGTTGAAAGAGACCTTGAGCCTAATGTGCACAACACACTCACCGCCTTTAATCCAAATCAGGACTTTTCCACAAAGGCAGTTTTGTTGAGACTGCAGTATTGCATCGGTCACAGAGTAAGAGGGAAGATAAAAGGAGCATTTCTCAGAGCACAGCACTGTATGGACGTCTCACTGCCAGTTATACAAAGCAAAACCTCCCCCAAACCATTTCTTCCATTAATTTGTTAAAATGGATGACTTCTGTTGCCACAGAAATACTGCAGATTTCCACCCTAAACAAGAATTCCAATGCAATATTTTCCTTAATAATTAAGACAAAGGCTGATGTTGGAGTCAAGCGTTAGTTTCATCATCAACTCATCTCAAGTCTTGCTTCTCTAGTCTGCAGGTTACTTTATTTCATGCTCACAAACTCTGATTGAAGTGTGCCAAGATCAGAGGAACAACATGTGGCTGCATTCAATTTTCGGGTGGATGTTCCCTTTGATGGCACTGGTGGATTCCTCTAACATGACAAGAAGTATTATATTGTAAAATCTCCTGCAGAGTTTGGTCTGCCCACTGTACAATTAGTCTTTCTTTCATCACTGCCATAGTCCACATGCCACGTGTTGTCCCACTGGGTGGTCTGATCACACTTCCATCATTTATTGTACAAGACAAGCAGCTTTATGAGGCTTTTCTTTAAAAACAAAAAACAGACAATTTCAAAGAACTTGGTTTTCTGACACAACTCGCCTAAACTCAAAACAGCATTGTTATGCCCCAGTCTAGGGGGCCAAGGACACAACATGAACAAGCCCCGTCTTCCCCATCTCCAAAGTATTCACATACAACTGTTGGCTCAAAGGGCAATGAAAATATTTATTACAAAAAATAATTTAAGATAGTACAAGTAAATTATTAGGTTTCAGGGTGGACAAATGCAAAAATAACAAACAAAACGTTTCCATCTGAAAAATAAGAAGTCTTACTGCAAAAACAAACGACAACAAAACTTACCTCCCTATCAAAGTAAAACAGGAGAAAAAGGGGAATAACAAAACTGACAGTCCACCCTTACTATTCAAACTGAACCTATTCAAACAAATCACCTAGTTTAACTAATACAAAAGGGTGATGTTGGGAGACGAGAAGTACAAGGAGAATACCCGCTGCCTGCTGCCACCAGCAGCCGCCATCTTGGCTGTTTTTATAGCAGGTGGTTCTGGCTGCAGCCAATCACAGCAGGGCGTGGAACCTCTCCACCAATCGAGCAGTGGCTATGGCACACCCCAATCTGCATACAAAAAAGTTAACCAAAAGCGCAGAGCACACATACACAGCAGTTTTACACAACTAATGACCACAGTCATAACAAGCATATACCCTGCATGTTGTAAAATGGTTAATGCCTATAAAGTGTATTATTTTTTGTTTATTTACTTGTAAGTCTAGAAAATGTCCTAAAATAATTTAATTCATTATGATACAAACGTGAAAAAAAAACATAATAACGTGAGAAGGTGGGGACAGAGCGTAGACTGACAATAGCAAATAACAGCAAATATTTTAATATTATATATAACATTCTTTGTTTTCGTCTTATCACGTCTAGTATCTCGAGTTAGCAGGTGCAACAGAAGGCTAAGTAATGTTATGTGACCATGATAACTGGCCAAATACTTTAAAAAATGTGAATTTCTTTATCCATGAATTTTGAAGTTTGATCTTGGCTTAAAATCTGAAGATAATTTAAAAAGTATTTAATTTGGTTTTACATCTATCCAGAGTGTTGTTGATGTGTTCCCTCAGTGATGTGGGCTTGGAAACTTCATGCTTGTGATTAATCGACTCATTCATTCATTTCAGAGTGACCCAGAATCTGTAGGATCCATGCAGGGGCCTGGCCGACCTCCTCCCGCTGCCTCAGGCCAGGAGGGGCCCCAGCGTGGAGAGAGAGAGAGAGATCTTAGACTTTCAGGCTGAGTGGAACCAGACTCGGAGGGCTTTGTTGGAAAGGAGTTGAAGTGGAGCGGGGGGAGTGAATAAAGAGTGGCAGGCCTTGCCCTTGGAGCCCCTCCACTGACGCACACAGATGGAAAGCATTAGACCTCCATTCCAGCACAAAGATGGATGGATTATTAGATAGAGTGTGTGTGGAGTGGGAAGAGAGGGGACGAGAAAGGAGGAGGAAGAGAGCGAGAGGAGATGAGGAGGCGAGTGAGGGGAGAGTGAAGAGGGGGAGGAAGAAAGGAGAAGGGGAGGGAGCATATTCATTTCAAACTACTTAAAGTTTATTTTGCATACACGGCACACAGGAATATTTAAAGGTAATTGAATTGGGTTTAATTGGATGCAAGGTCAACACAGGAGTATACATGATATATAGAGAGGAAAAAATGTCCAATTCTCTGAATTCTGTCAGTGAAGGAGAAGGCAAGTTCATTGCATGATTTAGTGAATAATATATTTGTTTTCTTATCTGAAAATTAGCCTATGTATTTTTTATTTTAGGGCTGACTGTCCCTTGAACTAAAAGTTTGTTTTGTGTGATGGCGATGTGCCCTGAAAAAAAGATCCCCAGAACAGATTGAAGTTATGAATGTAGCTGATCTGTTTCAGACCACAGGTTTTGTTGGACCTGTTGGTGCCTCGGCTGACCCGGCTGTTGGCAGTGGTTGACTAAAAATTTAAAAAACTGGGCTAGTTTGTCCATACAGCATCGGAATGAGGAAGCAAGGTGATTAAGGTGACTTTAAATGGGGCTTGTTTGTTGGTGCCAGATGGATGATGAACAGAAGAGAGAATGGTGCAAAATATGTGTATGCACAGTATGTATTTCTATATATTAAAACATATGGACATTGTTGAGAACATGCAGTAATGTTTTTGTAAATAATCTCTCAGAGAAATAGACGCACACATCAGTCTTTGTACACATGCACCATATATAGGTACAGTATGGTACTTGCCGTCGGCTATTTATGTCCTTAATCCCAGAACTATTTATACACTACCTCTGTGTGCACACACACACACACACACACGCAAAATATCTATATAGATGTGACTAAATAAATCACCCAAATTAAAAAGGTCCTGATTGGGGGAAATTGTTGTAAAAAAATCAGGCTTTCATTGACTCCAGTTCTAAGGTGCTTAAACTTTGTGAAAAGCCATCCTTTCATAAAATCAGCACATTAACCTCAAAGCAATTTCTGAAAAATGCACTTTGAGTGTGAGTAGTGTACTTGTAAGAGTTTTAAACATCAAGGGTTTTTTGCTAAAATGTATGTGTATTTGAAAGGATACAACTGAATAAATAAGACTATTTTACTGCATGAGTTGTGTGAGTTTGTAAAAAGTTTCTGTAGCTTTGATGTTTCCCCCATTTGCTTAAATTAATCAAGAATTCTTCTGTTTTTGGATTCTTGGAGGCATGCAAGACATGTTTTCTCAAGAATCCAAGGTAACATGTGGGTAATTCATACACAAATGATCATGTCAGGGGTGAAATATCACTAAAAACAAACAAAAAAAACTTTGGGTCACCAGGAAAACAAACATTTTAATATATTTCTCTGGGGAAACAATTTGCATGAACCAGGCAGATGAATATAAAGTCCTTGTGACCTATCCCAGCTGTGTCAACCCCCCCGGGGGAAATAAAACAAGGCACTGATAGTTCACTTGACATCGTTCAAAGGCTTCACTTCACTTCCTCTCTCCAAGGTCAGTATGCAGCAGCACGGACAGCAGAGGTCAAGCGCCTGTCAGCCGCTCAACAAAAACAGCTCATGTTCTTTAACAATCAGGGGCTTGTTGGAGGTTTCTAGTGCCGCCATGACACAGAGAGAGGACGGTGAAACTGTATCCTTCTCTGTGCCTCCAACTCCCTCAGCGTACATCTGTATCACAAACTCTCAGTCATCACGTCGTCCGAGGGGAAGCCTTCAGTTATCACAGCCAGGAGTGCGTGGCATCATGTTTCCTGCATGAGCACCGTTCATCAGCACAGTTCTGAGTTACCTGTTTTCATACTTAAATAATCTATTCCACTACAGCTGCAGTTTAGCTACTTAATCTTCAGTTAAAAAAAAACACGATACAGGTACATAAATCAGCTAAACAGGGCCATTCATCTGCAGAAAAAGTATTTTGACTTTGTTACTTTTAGTATATTTTGCTTAAAATACGTTTTACAGTATTATTTTAACATGAAGTAATTTATAATATCTACCTTATTCCAAGCCTATTCCTTTATCTCTCGTTAGTATGAGAAATTTGACAGAAAAGTTTTTAATTACATATTTTTATATCACTACACCATTACAAAACCTAGAAATTACAGCATTACTTTTCCTTGATAAATTACTTAAAGTATTAGTTAATTTTTAAAAAAAAACTTTTCGTTGACTGACTAATCAATTTATTGATAATTGTTTCCTGCAGTCATTGATATAAATAACCACTCAAATAGTTCCACCCGGACTTTGACAAATTGATAAAAAAATTACTTTTTTGATAATCAATTAAAATTTTTCATAAATACAAATATGCCTCTTAAACATAGAGATTTGTTTTATATCACATTAAACTGATATTTAAAGACCTCCCCTTGGACTAATTTTTCAATGAATCTAGAAAATAAAAAATAATCTCCATATTGATCGATAATGAATATCATTTTTAGTGGCTGTCCGGCTGACATAAAACTTTTGCAGGTACTCTCATACTATTTCAAACAATAAAAACATGATTGTACAGGTGGTTTTCTCTGTTACATGGAGTTTGTGACATTACCACAGCAGCACTCATATCTATTGGCTTTAATAGTTTCACCTCCGTCTGTAAACTTTCCCCTGACAGTTTACATGCTGCGTTAATGAAGACCTCACAGTAAAGCAGATACATTTCACCTGATGACGCCTCTGCTTTATTCTGCACTTTTAAGCCACACATAATCCCTCTCGGCCCTTCAGCTCTCTTTACCTGTATCTTTCTCCTTCCACCCTTTAATCATCCATCCCTCTATCTCTGTTAAAGCCAAACACACACTCATTCTCTTCTTCGGCCTCTCCTTTACTTTCAAAGCCCATTACAGCCCATTACACCCTGAACTCAAGAGGCTTAATGAGGCTCCTTTAACACTGAGCGCCCTCAGGGCTCTGCTGTCAGGGAGTGGTCGTCCTCAGTTACACGCTCTGGTCGCAGGAAGTAACCCCCGATTTTAGCATCAGAGCAGGACACACCCGTCCACGCTGCACCCATCAGTCACAGTGTGAGACTAAGGTGTTTATTTCCATTTAGTTAACTGAACTTGTTATTATGCTGCTTTACAATATTGGACTTTTTACTGCATTTCATTTATCTGACAGCTACAATGTCAGTGTACACAATGTAAAAACATATGGGCCCATCATCATCTCAGGAACATCAGATTCAAGTTGTGATCCTTACTACGGTGCTAAGGGTTTTTGGCTGGAAGTCATTATGAAGATATTTCCCACATAGTTCAATACAGGAGATAATCTTACACATACCTGTTCTTCTCATGTTGCTTTCATAATGTACAGCTTAATTCATGCAGGAAGTTCATTTGCTGCTATTGTTTGGTCATCTGCTCTGAAAGATGAGAGAAAGAAAGATCAGTGAGATCTTCTCAAACTATGCTGACACAACGTGTAAACACATGTGTAGTAATAATGGGTCAGAAGAAAACACAGCCACTTTTTTTTCTAAAAAAAAGACAAGAAAAAAAAAAGCTGTTATAAAGTAATTTCCTGAAAACCAAACTAACTACATGGATAAATCCCATTAATAAATATAGGGAATATCATTCTGTGTGTGCAATTTAGGTAAAGAAAAAATAAATAACTTTATTTTTATATAAATAAAAAATGTTAAATTATGATATATATGATGTACATACTCACAACCAGTCTAGTTCACTTTAAGCTGTTTTGGCTCCTTCAGTGTGCAGAATTAGGGTTTGTGCAGGAAATGGGTGAAACACACACACACACACACACACACACAAGTAAAACTACACTAGAGTCATTTTTCCATCTTTTGCCAAATTTTAAGAGGACTAATATTATTTCCAGCTGTTGAAGCTCCAACCTGCAGTAGTCAGACAGCTAAAGGGCTCCACCATCTGGTCAACAATGGTCACTACAATCATGAAGCACACAAATGACAGAAAATCCACAGAAAGTGAGCGTTGCTGACACCTAGTGGATTCACACTGCACTTACAATTCAAAAACTGAAAACCCCACAAAATTGCAAAAACAAAATAACAGTCATATTGTCTCCAAGGTTAACCAAACAACATCATTTTTTAATAAATGATTTTGAAATACAAAACATCTGTGCAAAAAAAATGTTCAGACAAAATACAAAGACAAGGCCTCTCTTGGTCAAAAGGATAAGCACGTAAACCTTCTGAAATGGGTACACTGTTACTGAAATATAAATTGACTTGTATTTTGTTTTTAAAATGGATTTAGAATACAAAAAAAAGGCACAATAAGGATTTTTTTTTTGCCAAATACAAAAATACCTAGACTCGATTAAGATTCACAGTCTTGTGTACAATTGGTTTCTGCACTGCTATATTAGTACACACAAAGTCTTTACATGCAGGATGGAGGTCATGTGGACACGCTCAGATGCAAAGGAAGCTCGACCTGCTTCAGGAGAAGAGAAAGAAAAAGAGACAAAAGACAGAGAAGAAATAAAAACTCAAAGGGAACATTAACTTAAAATCATTCAAATAACCTCGGACTAGATTTTTTTGCCAACAGCAACCACAGCTGGGTTGAATAAATTACCTCGGGGTGAATTAAACCTTGTTCTAATGTAAATCTGATGATTTTATTTTAGCCTACAAAGAGCTGGAGTGGCTGCTTTTCTTTTTGCAACATCATATAGTAACCATCACTGAAAGGGGCTTAAGGGAACATGAACTAAATACTGAACAGATTACAGTTTTGTCTATCTACATTCCACAAGTGTCAACGGAAAAACTTTACAAAATGCACGACAGGTGACGAGCTATCTTCACTGCGCTTTACGCTCTGCACATCCACAGTGAAGTTTCATCTACGCAGCCTCGTGTCATACTAGATGTGTGTTTGGGTTAGTAAATGCAGCTGATTGATAGAGTGATACAAAGTGCAACACGTACAGTCTGGGACACTGTCAGCAATCATCAAACAGAGAATTATTAATCATTTGCCAACAACCTAGCACACTTCTAAAAAA
>CAFUXE010000414.1:407080-429505 GCA_903364295.1 Serranus cabrilla
ACCACCGCAGGTTTGTGTGTGTGTGTGTGTGTGTTTACGTGTGTCTAAATGGATTGTCACGGGCAATGGCCCCTGTGTGACCCTGCAGCAAAGCCTGCTGGGTAGCAGCCTAAGCCAAGTTGTAGATAAGAGGGGTAGGAAAAAAGAGAGACTCATGGCAATAACATACTGTATAATTTAAGATGTAACCCTCATCGAAAAGGTTAAAAAAGTAGAAATTACGCAAAAATTCTTATTTTTCCATTAGGTTACAGTATTTAGCTACTAGATCACATGCATGGGCTTGAAAAAGAGGCGATAATGCACCTCTGTAAAAACTTTTTGTTTACTTTTGAAAACTTATAATGGATGGTTACGCCGTCAGATATGTGTGAACCATATTTCAGGCCCTTGTTGTCCATGAAGACCGTTTAAAATGAACTGTAAAATTCCATAACTGCACGGCTGTCACTCTGAAAAACTTTCTTTGATCTCCTGTAACCTTGACTCTGTAGATACGAGGCCGTCGTCTAAACACAGAGAGGAGAGGAGAGACTCCCTTTTTAGGTCAGTGATACATTTGTTCCACTGCAAAAAAAAAGAAGAAGAAACAAACCCAAGATATTAATGGGTTATGACGCTTCTGTAACATTCTGCGGTTCCTTCTACAGCTGTTGATGGTAATATTAGACACATTACCTTGAGCATCAGCTCTGCTTTGCACAAACAGACACACTGTCTAGATAACCCCCTCCCCCCTCCCGTCACCAACACCAAAATTATATGGAAAAGATAAACACACATGATATGACGGAGTGTGCAACCTTGAAAGAAATATGATACAGATCCTAATGTGAGCTACGTGTTGGCTGGCAGAGCACGGGCTCCATGATCTACATTACAAAGAGGTTCTGTGACAGAGGGAGGGAGATGAAGGGTGAAAGAGAGGGTCCGGAGGTAGAGGAGGGATGGAGGGAGAGACAGAAGAAGAGCAACAAAGGGAGATGGATTAAGTGAGACGGAGAGATGTAGAAAAAGAGACAGTGGGAGAGAAATAAACAGAGAGGAAAAGAGCCGTAGCTGAACATTCCTGGACCTGCTGAGCTCTGATGATAGAGATCTGAAGCCGTGTCTGAGACAGGTCACTTACACACACACACACACACACACTGAAGCCAGTAACCCCAGCATGCTGCAACGTATCCCAGTTGACACACAGAGGAGCCGTGCCAGTGTTTTGACTCCTTCCTCAGTCTGCTCTCATGATTTGAAAAGACAAACGCAGCAACAGAGCGCTGATCGAGACTCACCACACACAGCCCGGCTAGTGCTGCTCTGTAATATATACTGTACTTGGCAAAAGAAAAGCGAGAGAGAGAGAAAAGTGGAAGATTAACATGCCAATGGCATTAAGTGAAAATGCAAAAATGCACACTGTGCTTGGAAACCTAACGCAGACTGTGTTTCAACAAACTGTTGGAGCATTTATCCTGCACGTTTGGTTCGTTCAGACTGGTGTGAAAGCTGTCAGTCAAACTCTGCAGGAAACTTTGGTCCCTATTTAGGGAAAAGCTGTGATGAAATCACGTTTATACATCTGTTACTGTCTCCTAATAAATATTTTTTCATGAGCTCTTTAGGACTTTAGAAGGCAGGATTATGATGTCATAAAATAAAGACTGCCCACTCAATGAGTAACCTGTCAGCCCATAAGACCATATGACAGGAACTGAATGTGATGATACATTTGAAATGTTATATGATTGATTGAAACTGTGAATACAATTTTTTCTGGATCATCCCAACTTGTATCCTCATGCTACTTTTTAAAGCTTCATGGAAAATGAAAGTCTATATGTTTTTGTTTTAGTCTCGCTGTTTCTGTGTGTATGTGATCATGGACAGAGAGTACATCAAGAAAATGGCGACTAAAGAATTCTGCCCCACCCACAGTATCATGTGTTCAGAGTGACTGCTCTACCTTTGGCTTGTATGCAGTTGTCAGCATGGACATCTCAACGTTTTGTCCTCGGACCGGTTTGGGCTGGCGAGGGGCAGGAGGCCTGGCGGACTTCTGGTTGTTGCGGCACACACAAATAAAGAAGAAGAGCAAAGCGATGGCCAGCGGGATCGCCACACTGGGAACCAGGATGTACAAGATCTCCATGTTGCTGCCGCCAGACTTGTCTTTATGGTCTAAAGGGACAAATGGAGAGACGGAGAGGATCAGATTCATGAGTTATTGTGTGACTGGGCGACATAATGTGATAAAGAGGCATACAAGGAAGTTGGTTGTAAGAAAATTTAGCTGCAAGAATTCTGATAATCTGGAAATGCTGTGATCTGCTGTGATAAAAAGAGTGCTGAGAAAAACAAAGGAGAAATCTACGTTGTTGGGCTTTAAAGAGTTTGATGGTAATTTTTAACCATTTACTGATGATTGACAGGGCAAACAATTAACAGGAATTAATAATGAAATAATAATTGCTTCCTTACTGCAAACTGACATGTTATAGCATCTTCAATGACACAGAGAGAATAATCATTAAAAAAAATAAAAAATAATGGATTGTGGTGACACATCATTTGAGGAATTTGCATGATGGGACAATTGGAAAGCAGAAAAGGGAGATAATAAAAAACTATCTCTCTCATTAGCACAGACTTGAATACTTACCACAGACAGGTATGTCACAGAGCTCCATGCGGACCGCCTCGTCCAGCGTGAAGCACCAGGGGGCCTCCAGTTTGTTGCCGGGGTTGCGGCAGTATGAGTGTCCTCCGTTCAGCTCCGGGTAGCGCACGGCCAGGTAGGTGTGGCTGTGAGGATACTGCGAGTTCCACGGCTGACACTGACGGCCTGATTTGGTCACACTGACTGTTCCTCTGTAGTCTGCCCCGCTGTTGTTGTAACACTTGTGATCTGAAGGAGAGACAGGCGTGTTTGTACGTTAATAGGCTGAGCGGTTTATATAATATTATTATTTTCATATTATCACTTTTATATTTTATATAAATTGAGGTAAACTATCAAAATCAACTTTAAAAGATCAACTATTACCTATCTCAAGTTAGATAAACTTGCTTTGAAAAGGTAATAATAACAATAAAATGTAAATAAAATTTACACTGTGGTGGAGTTGAGAGAGTGGAGTTTGCCAGAATATTAAATTCAGAGGGAAATAACAAATAAACATTTTGTGAGAAATCAAATGTAAATGTTTGAATTCCAATGTTTTCTGTTCTGCAGGCAACTCTAAAGATTGACTAGAGCAGCAACCATAAGTTGCATTATGATGAGTCGATCCTAAAGAAATTGTTTGCCAACTTTTTTGATAATCAATTAACTTTTCCTTTTCAAGCAAAAATAAAAAACTTTAGCTGGTTCTAGTTAATTAAATGTACCGTTTTCTGCTTTTTTTGTCATAGATACAGAATAGTAAATTGAGAATACTCAAAAATATGAGGTTCATTAGCAGAAGTCTTACTCTTGTTTATGGACTCGGCCATGGGGATGCCGATCCTCAGACAGTTGGCAGCCTCGGGGCTGTCAGAGGCAGCCAGGTCGTCACAGTTGGGCAGCTTCAGCCTCTTCAGGATGATGGGGTTCGAGCGGGCGATGATGTACTCGGTCTTACACAAGTCGTTCTCCAGGATCTCACACTCGTCCTTACACAGGTCCCGAGGTTTGTCGGTCCCCGAGCTGCGGTCGCATGTCGGGAAGGCAAAGTGGCAGAGAGACGGGATGGCAAACTGGGAGCAACGATCGGATAGATGGTTGGATGTCCCGATCATGGTGAAGGCCGCTGGGAAGACACAGGAGTTGACATTTATTTAAAAAAACTGGCATTATAATTGATCCATAAATTAGATTTTTTCCCCCAACATTCATCAAATAGACACAGAAAAAACAGCTTAAAAACTCTCCTGTGCTCACGTTGCTCCAAACTCTTGAGCATCTAAACACATGAAGGATCAAAGAGCGAGACTGACAATGTAAGCTGCGGCTGTAAATGTATGATTCATAGTCATACTGTACAGTTATTGCAAACATATGCTTTTCTGCAGCCATTGTGATCAGTAAAGCAGCTCTGTGGGGGAGAAGACAAGCGATTAAAAAGTGGACAACTAAAGTTGGCAGTTATCCAAACACTGCTACAGCACATGCTGCTTGAATAAAATGAAGATCAGTGAAAGCGATATTAAACCTGAGATGGTGAGCAGCTACTGAATGCGGATGTTCTGGGTATGAAATGTTTGATTTACGGTCCTACTGCAGGCTCATTACGACCCCGTGGCTTCATAAATCTTAATTATCACTCGTCCTTGATCTTTAAGATTATGGTTTAGAGTTCAGGGTCCCTTTGTCCCTGAACTGGAGACGCTGACAGCTGCACGGATGTAATCAATAAAGCACACATTAAAGTGACCTCTGAGGACATGTGCCTGCAAACACAGAACACAGAAGCAGAGACATGCATGAAACAGCACGGGGGCCTTTTGTGCTCCATGCAGAGGTCGGACCCTGCTGAACTTCCTCTGAACTCCAGAAGTGGTGTCCTGTTTTCTTCCTACAGCATACAGTACTAATTAAATTTCACCTCCTAAACAGTCTTCATTCGCAGAAGGTTTTCATTTGATTCAGTGTGTGCAGAGAAAGCAGCTTTACAGAGGTGCTCCATAAGTCCTGGTGGCTGAAGACATGTGAACAGGTTTTGGCGACTAGTCAAGACAGAATTGCTAAGTGATGGTTGAACTATTGGACTCACTGGATGAAAACAAGCTCTCAGCTCAGTTAAGATGCATATATTTGTAGCTGAATGTTAAGATTTGATGTAAATGAGGCCAAATTGCATCCTGAGTTAGTTTGAAATTGCATAAAATTTTCTAAAAAGTGCAGCAGAAGTAAATGTTTGTGATGAATGAATGTCAACTGTGTCTAGTTGATATCCATATAGATAAATGTAAGCAAAATAGTTTTTCTCTTTGTTTTTACAGTTAAAGGGGATTAAACCCACTTATACGAGACGCCTGTTTCTCACCTGTGATCTGGGTCTCAATCTCGCCCTGCATCTGCAACGAATCCACGAAGATGCTGCGGTTACCGATGAAGCGGGCGCAGGCTATGCCTCTGTACGGCTGGCAGAATCCATCTTCGTCAAATTCGTCCCTGAGACATAAAGAAAGACAGAGGAGAGAGTGTGGGTCAATTTAAAGATGGCTACAGATGTTTAAACAGTAGTAATACAGACAGTATGTCTGGAAAAGCAGAGTTACATAGGCCCATCGAGCGGCAATGCACAAACAATCCACTAGAGGGCAGTCTGTGTTTGAGCATGACTCAGAAGCAACGGGCCAAACTTCAGTGGAGGGAAAAGGACGTTTTTGGTATTAAACCAAGAGAGAGGTCTCCCTTTGGTTGGCTGAAGATAAATCATGTTCAAGTCAAAGGCAGAGATCTGACACACACACATAGCATACCCTCACATGCACGCATGTACACACACACACACACACACACCCCAATTCTCAGCACAGATGTAAACCGCATTAGGAATTAATGTTTGGCTGTTTGACTTTATTCCTGTTTATGGCAGAAAGATGTCATCATGAGTCCTAATCTGAAACACATGCAGAGAGAGAGAGAGAGAGAGAGAGAGAGAGAGAGAGAGAGAGAAAGGGGAGGTTGATGATCATATTTTCACAACTTTTACTTCCTCTGCTGACTCTTGATTTATTTGGTCCTTTTCTACATTTCTACACGTCATCCAACCGTTTTGATTTTCTTTTCTTTCTAAATCCATTTACCTCTCTCCTGCTTTCTTGTTCCCCCCTCGATCTCTCACCTCTCTCATTCCATATACACACTCACTCACTCGCACGTGCACACAAACACTTACACACACACACATGGACACACAAACCACATGCTGACTAGCGGGCGATTCGCTCAGTGTGAGATCACTGTGTCATGTGCTTTGAATTGTGCCATATGGGGACTTTAAGACCAGGAGTAACCACAATATATAGGGGAGTGCATGATGCCACTGCACACTGACACACACATACAGACACACAAATCCAAGCACAAAAGAGCCATGTTGTAGCTATTGGCTGATGGAAAGCACATCCTCATGCTTCAGATAATACTGCGGCTCTATTAATGGCAAACAGAAGCACTCCATTTGTTACTGACCAGACTGTGAAATTTTGGTTAATACTTAATACATTAGATTATAAAGTGGGTAGATGCTGTCTCCAGAGTTATAATAACAAAAATACTCACTTAACATATAGACATGGATTGCGGCTGGTGATAGCACCAAGAATAGTGCATCACTTGCAACTGCTATCTGTCCCGTCTTAAGATCCAATTCACAAAAAGTATTGCACAAATGATATTACAGCACCAACACAGCGATGTATTTTTGCATCTGACTCCAATTTGCTCTTTAATTTACATCTGATTGCAATTATCGATTTGGAAAAGCATAAATCCTGCCTTTGCAGGAAGAACACAGTCTGTAGGTCAATGGCAGAAAAAGAAAAATGACATTTTTAGAACGTAAACTCCATGTGACAGAGAGGAACAGACATTCAGGATTTAACAAACCCTCAGTGCTGTTAATGCACTTTAATTACCACCATCACAATCTCTGAAGATGCTCATGATTTCGCTGTAACTGCAGGCTGATTTTTGTGCACTGGACCGATTTTGCAATGAGACTCATTTGCATAGAAAGGGGCAAATTTTGCACCAAAAGTATGCATATAACCTTTAAATAGGTGCAAATATTGCAGGAGCAAATTGCGAGGGGTAAAATGACCCTTTCACAGCTGCTTTGAGAATTACACACATGTTTGTCAAGGTTTAGTAACTGCAAAAAGCCATACAACACTTTTCTCAACTTTGTTTAGCTAATTCAATTTGGGGCAGTGTTTCCTTAAGTTTGTGGAAAACTTACTTGACCTTTGGCATCCTCCCCTAAGAAAACTTTACATTTTAAAATAAAAAATATTCAATTTCACATTGTTTTGGACCATTATTATCATATATGTGTGCAACATTGTTGACAATCTGGAGCAGATAATAAACACAACAGCACCCAAAAAGCTTAAAGGCTAAAATAGGTCCACTAGGGACCAAATAGAACGATTACAACTGGAGAAGTCAGTTAGTTTGGCTGTGATGTGGACGTGCCAAAACAGTTTGGGTGCTGCACCTAAAGCCTTATTATAGCAGGGAAACCCTTAAGAGCACAACATTCTACTTACCAAATTAAAACACTCATTTTCAGATCCCATTTTACAAAAACACTCCGCTTCATTTCACTTTGTGTTTACCTGTAAAATAAAGCCTCTTGAAGCTAAACGCTTCATTATCATCCAACCATGTCAGGCTGCGTTTGTTTGACGACTCAGGTACTTTACAAGGAACGTAACAGTGTGTGAATTACACTAATTACTCCACAAACTTCACAACTGAAAACAAGGTGACAGTGGTGCACACACACACACAAAACACAGCCTTCTTAACACAGAGTGTGTGTAAGTTTGGTGTGAGTCCGAGGTCATTAGGTTCCCTCTCTCTGAGGAGTGTTAAGTGACTGAAAGGCCAAGGTCAGCTCTCTCCTCTGCCCCCGTCTGCACAGATCTAAATGTGCTTTCCAGACGTGGAAACACACACACATGTACACACACACACTATAAAGCAGTGGTCTGCATACTGACGATCCCATGGAGATATGGGAACATTACATTTATAGCTTAATACAGGTTTAAGCAGATATTATCCTTGGAATATGTAATTTCCGAGTAAAATGTGGAAATTGGTAATAATGAGTCCGTGTTGCGGTGAGCCTGCAGACGGCTTAGCACCCCTTCATCAAGCCACAAACTGCTACATCTTCAGATATTTTTCCTTTGGCAAAGAGCCTCATCTCTTTAGGTGAAAATCATGTCCGTAAGAGGAAAGGCTTGTAATAAAAACTACTGTGAAAACTAGTTGAGTGATTTGAGGGATTGATGATTGATTGGGCTGCAACCGTTCTGAATGTAATGAAGCAGAATATGAAAAGGCAGCTTAGAACATGAGAGAAACACACACACACAGGATACAAAGTGAGGGTTGGAGTGTGTCCAGGCAGCCGAGAGGTTAGTTTGGTTGTGCGTCACACAGGATGGTGGACACACACATCCAAACTAACATCAAGCCACACACAGACAAGTAAATGACAAGGGAGAGCAGACGATCCGCCACAATGCAGCCGGATCCCTGCAGTCAAATTACAACTCTGGCCAGTCAGAACGGCCTCAACCGAACCAGCTCAGCCCAAATCCCAAATCTCCCCTCACTGCTTTCTATATTTTAATTTCTTTCACTCAAGTCAACTCTGAGTGAAAGCCGTGTCTGAGAAGCATATTAAAGTGTCTATATCCTGTCCAGTGCAGCAGAAATGACTTATGTCTAAAGAGAGAAATGGGCAGGAAAAGACACATTTACAATAACCTAATCGCTGTGAGACATCTGAGGTTTTCCAAAAGTCTCTCTCTGGAGTTTTGTTTTTGTGTATCCATTTGTTTCTCTGTGTTTGTGTGTGTCTGTGTGTAAGCTATCCCAGGCAGGGAGAGCCAAGTGCGGTTGCTATTTGTGTAAACAGTGGATGGCTGTTCAGGCCTTTTATTTTACACACCAACGCCACGGGCCCTCTGTGTAATGTTTTATAATAGTTAATTACAAGGAGAGGCTTTTCCCTCCGAGACCCGATATATAATCCAGATCTAAACAGAAAGGCGAGCCTCGCCACAGAACCTAAACAAGGTATTGAGGACATTGATTCATTGTCCAATTACATTTTTTCCAACCTCATTATTTATTCAGGGAAGCGCCATGCTCATTTTCCAGCACCACCCTGATTCACATCCATACGGTTGCATACATTCACACCTGGGTGGTGCCAGCACAGCATGAGACAGAGTGCAGAGACTCTTTCAATGCTGGAGACTCTTTCAGTGCCAGTTGTTTCACAAGAGATGAAAGAGAAAAGATGTGAGCAAGAAAGCAAAAAAGTTAAATATAAAAGGTTTAATGTAAAGCATTAGAGTAATAGTTTGGATTCTTTAAAGTGGGGTTGTGTGAGGTACTAGTCAATGTGTTACCTACAGTAGAAAGCAGCTGGCACACAACCATTCTGCAGCCAGGAGTACCAGCACAGAAGACACCAGACTCCTTTGACAAAAACAGTCATTTTACTTGCAGAACACAGGTTACAGATCTGCTGCTGCTTCTATATACTCAAAGTTATATAGATTCTTTGGGTTTTTTAGGTTGCTGTAACACATTTAGCTGCTGCCCCCATCCACAGCAGTATATTGCTTAGCTTCTGTTCCGGTACTCCTTCTTCAAACTGGGGGCGTGTTGACTGCCATCTACTGTGGACAGTATATTGTGAATACAACCCCCACTTCAAAACTATCCAAACTGTCACTTTAAACTGCACTCTTGCTGATTTATTATTTTAGAAATACAAGTTAGGCAACATTTATAAACTGCAAGCACCCACCCTACCAAAGGCCCACATAAACAGAAGAGTTAAAAAACTTTGACTCATGTGGGTAATGATAGAAAATAATGAAACGTCTTCTTTTACACGTGGGTATTTATTTATCCTCAAACTCACAAAAACTGTATAAACATTAAAAAAAGTGGGTTTGTTTATTGTCTTGATGAACTTTATCATCCACACATGCATGGGCACATAAAGGAGGCTGAGATGTTAAACTGATAAACCAGAAACTGATGACAGGATGAAGCGGGCTGTTTGTGTGCTTCAGCTGCAACAATGAGCCACAACTGAACATCTGAAGATAGATCTGACTCAAGCTTTTTTTTTTTTACTGTTTAGACACAAACAGACACACATAAACACACAAACACTAGAGCTACGGTTTGATGACTGTTGACGAACGTATCATTAACAGGAAAGGGAGAGTTTTGGGGGAAAGTTGAGGAGGTTGAACATTAAGACCACAAAAATGGATGATTCACTCCTCACTTTATCATCCTCAAAAAGAAGTTCAATTTGGCAATGAAGGCTAAAAGACTGGATACCTTTAAAATGTGCAATCCATCAAAAACAGCAGGCCTCTCTTTCATCACTATCTTTACAGGAACTGTTAACACTCATCACTCCACCTCCATCCTTCCTTTACTTTCTTCCCCTCAGAATCCTTTTCAACATGAGGTTCTACTGCAAAAACACAGGACACCACTGACAAAATAACCCTCAAACATAAATAAGAAAGAGTAACTTTATCTTTACTGCTCTACTACTCAAAACACCTTAAAAATCATGGGATATTACTACTGTAGCATGTTCTGCCTTTTTCTCCAGAATAAACTTTATTGCTGGGTCGAAACTTTTCTCATACTTTATGTTCTGATGATGGAACAAATCTTCGGGCCTTCTGCATGTAAACTTTGGTATTTCTCATCAAGAAGCTGTGGGCTGGCATGGAGGGTTTGTGTTGAGTGTTGGGGTTTAAGGGGATGTGAAACTCAACGCTCTTTGTTGGAGGGGATATAAAAAAGGATGGGATTTTGAGGGTGAGGAGGCAAGGGGCGGATCCCGATGACATTTTAGATTTCAGGGTTTCTTTGGCAGCGCTGCTGTGGGTGCTGAGTGAAGAGGAGATGAGCCGCTGGCAGCATGAGCTCACAGCTGTTGAGTCTTGATTGGGGATGTCCCTCAGCATGTGCTGGATGTGTTCTCTCCCTGGTTTTGTTTGTATGTGCAACAGCAATCTAAAATCCCAAAGGGTTTGGGGGCAATGAAATAAAATTAGGAAGTGCCATGCCAGTGTTTTTGCAAGTTTTAGACCTAAACATGTATGGGTGTACTACTACATACTATATGTATCACTTTGTGCGTGATCATTTATTTATTTCGTATACACTCGTTTTGAATGCAATCACATAATTGAATGGGCGTTATTAGCAGTTATCTTTAGCCTGATCCACCTACTGGCAGGTTGAGAAGGTCGTTATCAGCCAATTCAATGGTCGCTTGCTGAAAACAAACAGTTAGGTTTAGTTAAAAGGGCGCGGTTTCCTTACGATTGCACTACAAAACCACTTCACTAAGGCTGGAGGAAAAACCTCCAGGTTAGGCGTTATAAAAGATAGTTTAAAAAGTCAAATAAATGCACATAAATGAAAAAAAAGTGCTTATGTTTAGTCAAAAGGGCACAGTTTCCTTACAGTTACACCACAAAACCCCTTCTCCAAGGTTGGGGGGGAAGTCCTTATAAAAGATAGTTTAAAAGTACATAAATAGTAAATAAAGTAAATAAATGCACATTAATGCCGGATATTAAGTTGTTACGAGAAAGACGTGAGCATCGAAAATAACAGTTAAGTTGGCCCCAACTCCCCCATTCTTATGGGATGATAACTGCTGATATACATCAATACAGCAGTCTGACAGCATTTTAATGTGTTGTATATTCATCAAGGTACTGGATATGTTGTTTAATTGTGCCTTAACATCTGGACAGGGGCAACAAATGAAAATTAGACTTCTTTCAGTACAATTTCTTAAACACAGTAGCATGACTAACATGGCAAAATATATGTGATATTAATCCCATGTTTCTTAAAAGTCAGATTTGTAGTTTTATTCTAAGGTTATTTCAGTGCATTATTGTCCAGTGGATATGTTCTGGAGCTGAATGAATCACAGAGATAGTAACACTGCTGGGCCTTTTCAGGGAGTGTTTGAGAACATGTGTGTGGTGTTATATGGATTAGATGTGTGTCTGTGTGTGTGTGTTAAAGGGAAGGTGTCCAACAACAAATCAAAGACACTTGTGGGTCTGGAAAGGAGCGGATGGACATGAGAGGATGAGAGGGAGAAAACAATGGACAATCGTGTGGTCGCTGTCCTCGAGAGACTGCATTTCCTCCCTGGAAGTGAGTCTGCCACAGATCATAAAAAGAGGATGAGAAAACAAAACCTGTTTAGCATTATTCAGCCTGTTTATGATTAGAAAAGGTACCACAGAATTAGTACTCAGCAAAACATTCCAAATATAGGATGTCGCTAAAGTCTTTTGTAGTTTTATCCTTGCGATGCTGGTGAAACATATACGGATATTTCGCAACTGCCTGCATCAACTGTAGGGCAGCGATTTATGCTGTTGTCAGCTTATAGAGAGTTTAACTCAATTATCATAGGAGAACTGCAGAATGCATGTGTGGTTGCAGCGTGTAATGATCTCGCACTGACAGGGAGCCAAAATGGCCACCAGAGGCTGAGGTTGACTGGGGTCTGTGGCTGCCAGTGGCCCGTGACCGCAGTGGGAATGAACAGCGAGCGAGGGCAACTAGGCGCTGCATTAGGATACAATGGAGAAAGAACGAGTCCTCCTGGGTCCTCGTGTTACTACTGCTCACTGACTGCAACAATAGAGGCTTCTGTAGGAGAGGACGGAGGGATTCAGAGCGCACTGAAAGAGGAAGGAGGCAAGAAGAAACACAAGAGAGGATGTGTGGACGACATCATGCGTGGACTTAAATTGTTTTTTCCTCAAATTCTGAATTTCTTTTAGTAAAGCAACTTTGGTTATAAGTTATTTTGTTGGTTTTCCTTGTACTTCCTGTTTATGACGCTTTTTCTTTTTTGCCTGGTGTCAAAGAGCACTGGATTATAAAAAAAATCATGTGTGCATGTTGCTTTGGGTGCGGATGAGAAGTTGCAAGACAATCCAGGAGTTTATGTCTATGAGTATGAAAGCTTATCTCCAATCAAAACACTGCACTGCAGTGAGATGAGACTGGACAATTCAAATAAATAAAAAGAAATCACAGCAGCAATCATCTTGTCTCCTGGAGAATCTACTACAAAGTGATCTCCCTGGAATGTGTGCTTGCATGCATTTGATTGGCTCACCCAGTGCACTGCTGACATCACATACTCCACGGTTGAAGCAAATTATTATTATTTTTTGCTGGCACCTTCTGTATGAGGACCAGTGCAGTTATCTCATTGAAATAAATGAGCAGACTGTGTTTGAACAAGGCCTTTAGAGGATCCTGTTGGTTTAATTTTGGGGTTAATCCTTTATTGGGCAAAGAACCATATTTGGTAACTTTGGCAGACATCTGAAAAGGGGTCCCCATGCCTCTTTGTGAGATTTCTCCCAGCTAATCAGATAAGATCAGGCTATGTCATAGTTAGAAGTCAATTGACCTTGACTGGCAAAAAAAGAAAAAGAAAACATTTTGAAAAAAGCCTTAAAGAAGTCTATATCCTCAAACACTTAAGGGTTGATATCTTTCGATTTTCCAATAACTTCAGTGATTGCTATGTCAAGATTAGGTTAATACATTTTAAGGTTACAGAATAACCCAATGCAAACTGAAGATGAATGCACATCTGGTGCACAACACAGAGTTGTGTTTTGGGAGTCCTATATGACTTAAAACTCAAACAAAATAACCTTGTTCAAATGAACGAGGGGTGCTGCATTTTCACATGCAGGGCTTTACTCAGTCTGGCTTTTCTGCTTATTCTTAATAGAAAGATCTTGTATTTATTGCAATCAATTATTTCTGCATCACTTTCAGTGAGTTTGAGGAATTTTCCCAGAAAACACACAGCAGGCACTGGTTTGTTTGAACAGTAAATATGGATTTTTTTATTTTATTAAACTGCCTATGGTTGAATTACTCTTGATTTTGAGATATAAAGTAAACATTTATTTTTGTTAACATTTCACTGAGTGTAACTTTCATTCTGATTTTATCTAAAAAAATAATCAGCAGAATGACTCCCAGAAATAGTTTCTGGTGCAGCATTCTCCTGAAGTATTTGTTGGAAGGCCCAGTCTTTCAAGACTTCGGATGATACTAAAAGAGTTTTAATAACAGGGCTTAGACATACATGGTGATTCAACATGCCTACATCAATCCCATCACTCCTCACAACACTCCTGACCTGGTGACATCACTTCCTCGGAGGACTGCAGGGTATCAGAGGTCCAAGTGGGGGGAGGGTTTTGGGGAGTGAAGGTGTCAATCAGCCTGTCTATTAGCAGGAAAGGAGGGCAATATGTCTCCTAAAACCTAACATAAACCCAGTGGTGTTTGGACAGACACATACACACACAAACAAATGGAGCACAGGGGTTAAACAGTGAAATCCATTACTCCAGAGGTGACTAATTAAGAAGAGGAAGGGGGGAAGATTTTGTTTGACTAATAACTGACCTACTGGGTGTAGAGATCCCTGAGAATAGATAAACAAGGTCAAGGAGAAACAAGAAATGGAAAGTAAAAATATGAAGTCAAGGAGAATAATTGAGTTGGAGATAGAGAGAGAGATAATTCAGTAAAAGAAGGACTGGAAAGAGTTAGCTCTTGGTATTAGGTCGGACTGCTGTTGAACAATGAAGCATGTGTCTGTATGACCCAAAACACTGTTATTCCAAAAATTAATCAAGTCCATCATGCTTCAATCAGGAACGTCAAACACAATATGCAAAAAAACAAAACAAAGTATTTTTAAGTGCTGACAATGGAGTATAACAAATATAGCTCGTGATCTATTTATACACAAAGCTGTTCCCCCCCTGGAGCAGTTTTGCAAAAACTTCATACTTGTTTTCCATTTTTGTGGCTGTAAAAATTCCTGTCTTTAGTTTTTCTTATTAGCATTCCTTGAATTGACTCCAGGCTGCCTTAAAACATCCGTGTGGAAATCATAATAACAGGAAAAGCAAAGAAAGCACTAAAGACAGAACCTGGGAAAGAGATAGCCGAGAGCAAAGCTACTTCTGAGATTTAGACAGCATGTAACCCCCTCCCTCCAACAGATTCAGACTTTCCTGCATGATTTACGACAGCTTATTGCTTAGATCACAGATCCCAATCCGAACACACAAAGGCAGACACTTAAAAAAGACAGGAGGACACATGTTTTGGCTGACTGGCTACTGACGGTGCTTCAGGAACAAGAATACACACGTCTGAACACCAGCGAGGCTTCCTGAGGAAAGTGGAATAATCCTTGATGAGAGCGATTAAGAGTCACTAAAGGCACGTATTGTGGAGAATGAAAACACTGTCGCACGGTCGAGCCCATAAATAATCCCTTTTTACACACTCTGCCATCAAAGGTGTCTGTAGGACGCAGAAAACAAACCAAAAAGGCTTAAGTCTGGTTAACGGATATCCACCTTCATACATTCACACAAAGCTGTTAAATAACAGATGGCAATGGGCTGATTTTGTCCAGTGGATTCATTTTCTGGTAATTGCCAGATTCTGATTCACTCGGGCTGAAGTAACGACTATTTTCACTGTGGATTATTCTGAGGATTATATTCCTGGTTATTCCATTAATTATATGATGTATAAAATGTCAAAAAATTGTGGAGAAGTGTGTCTGAAAGCCCCTAATTCCATCCTCAAATGAATTGTTTTGTCCTCAACTCAGAGATATTCAGTTCACTGTAATGTAGGAGTAAAAAAAGATTTTTTAAAAGTAAAAAAAAACAAAAAAAACAAGAGAATTTAGATTTTCTTTTCTTGAAAAAGTACGTTAACTGATACTCAAAATAGTTGCAGTTTATTTTCTATTAGTTTCTCGAAATCAAACTCTTACTTTCTGTCTCTGCAGTCATGAATTCATCCATTGACAGTAGCCTCATTATACAAAATTGCATTGCAGCTGCATAACTTACTGATGACTTAGTGGTGACTACTTATGATTTATACACTCGTTAGTTTTGTTCTGGACTGGGAAGCCTCTTCCTGTGCTGTATGCATCACTACAGTTACTGCTTTCTCTGTCTACCAATAAAACCCACATCCAACATTCAGAGAGTTCAGGCATGTTGTCTGGAGTTTCTTGGGGGAAATAAGTCTGGCATTATGAAGCTCAAACAGAAAAGCCACACTAAAGAAAAGTGGGCATAACAGATAAGTAAATCCGAACACGTCATCACAGAATGAGTGGAAAGTGGAACACACTAAGTAGACCTGCCTTTGGCCCCAGATCCTCAAATAAAATCTAATTTACAGGCTCCTGCACTCTTAAAACAAAGAGTCAGCAGCACATTATTCAGTTGGTACAAGGGCCTGACACTCTCAGAGCTGTCACCCATATTTACAACATGGTCCGCCAAGTATGTGTTTATCTGACATCCGTTCTGTGTGTTTATATGAACTTCCTGCCTCGAGTCAGAGTGGGAAAAAAAGCCACAAATTGATTGAGGGAAGAGAAAAGAAACAGAGAAGATATGATAAGATATGCCATTCAAGTAAATGTTAAAAAAAAAAAAATACACAAATATGCCTAAATATGCCATAAATATATAAATAAAATTCCCCTGAAATAAACAAAATGAGTGCTTTGGAAAATAATTTATTTATAAATGTATCGTAAAATTTATTTATTTCAGGATTTGATTTTATAGCCATCTTTATTTATTTATCTAATATTGCCTGAAATCAGAATCAGAATCAGAATTTCTTCAATTATCCCTGGGGGAAATTACTTTCGTTACAGAGACTCCAAAATGGCAAAGCACAGGATGACAGTTTCAACCAGAAAAATATCCTGTCATCCTTATTTCAGCCCGGTGAAGATGCAAAAGAGTTAACAATAATATGCACATCCATATGATAAACATTATGTGCCGGACAGAAGAAAAGCATCTGCACACTAGATAATGCTCTCACAAACATATTTAGTAAATAACCATCATAGAATCATGTTTCTAGCAGAATGCTTTTCGTTCAGACAAAGATAACTGACATACAATATATGAGATAGATGGATAGATAGATAAATGCTTCATTACTGGCAAATATAAACCAGGACGTACAGAGCTCCATAGTGCACCATAGAGATAAAACAGAAATTTTATATGATGAGGTATAAATCATCATATATCATTTATGTCACATGATTCATACCTTGTCACATGGTTCATGATAGTGTCTAAAGCAGAGCATGATGCTGGAGATTACCCCGGGGGTAATTTAATAAATATGTTAATGGAAGCATTATTTAGTCTGCTGACTCTTTTTTTCATGCTTCATTAGATAAAGATTGTATAGTTTAGAGGTTGAAGTGCTCTCTCTGTAAAAGTGGAGGCAAAGTTAAAACAAATAGCGTAAAAGTAAGTATATAATTAACACACACACACACATACAAACCCCTTTGTCCCGCCCTCTGTCTCCATCACTCCACCGCTCCTCCGGCTGGCTGACCAGCAGAGCCCACCCACACGCTGGCCTTCAGGGACCAATTCAGGTTACACCAACAACTCATATTTTTGCATATGAAAATGATTTTATCTCTACGAAAACATATCTGAGAGCTAAAAACGTCTCAAACGCCTAAATGAAATTTGCTCCTTTTTACGAGTTATTTTACTGTCATCGACTGGCAGCCTGAGACTGTTCATGTTGAACCTCTCCTCAGCCACACAGTTCACTCTCAGGCCACCATGCCGGCTTTATTCTATAGATACGATTGGATTTGTGGAAAAGGGGAAATAACAGGCAACACAGATCGTGATGCTGTCGAGCCTCATGCATAAAACATAATTACAGATTTATTATAAGTGGCCTGTACGAGTGATGGAGGAAAACTTCCTGCATTATCCTATTTTTCTGTATTTTCAATTTTCTCTTTGGCACAAAGACACTCTGAAGTGATTTCTAGTTTGAAAATTAATTGAATTATTAAAGACAAATAGAAAATTAAGAAAAAACAAAAATGTTTTTGCATGGCACCCATTGTAACACATACCAGGATGCTTCCATACAGTTAAACTAAACTGAAAGTGTTTAGGATAAGTTCATCTGTCACAATGGGATTTAAAGGGGCACAAGGTCAGGGGTGTGTTGGAGTATGAGAACAAACATACCATATAGGTTAAATAGTGTATATAGAATATAAAAAAAGGTAAATAATGATCTGTTGAAGTCACAAACTTTGGTTCGATTAAAGTAAAATTCTTAACTTTTTTTCTATGTTCTTCACTTTTATGCCACTGTGTGTGCGTCTATGTGATTATACTAACTTTTTATCCAGTTTTTAATGTTGTTAGTACAATGTCTACCACCAATCAGTGTTCATTTGACCAGTCTGATGTTGTCTGAACTTGTCTGAAATTTATAGCACTGACTTCCTTAATCGCAACCCAAAACATCCTCTCATCATACTGTATGCATCCAATTAGGTAGGCGCCAGGACCAATACAAATAAAACTGATTGATAAACTGACTGTAACTCAGAGGACTTCCTTTATCAACACTCTCTACATCAAACTGCATTGATCCTGTTAAGCTCTACAAATTGTTAAATATCCCCTTGGCTCAGACTCGCAGGATACGGGTCCAAACTACAAACAAAAGCCTCTATTTATACCAAGAACTACTCAAGGTACACTGTGCCTCCCTCTGTCTCCCTCACACACTCCAACACCAACGCCACCAAAGGGCAAAGACAGAACGCTTTCTGTGCATACATGTCTGCATGTATGTGTGTTTTTACTTCATTGCAGGAGTGTGTGCATGTGTGTGTTCATGGGAGGTTCAGGGCAAAGTTCAGGGAAACCCCACAAACCCCATCTAGTAACCCTCAGGGAGAAAAAAAAACAGTCACACACACACACTTTCTTACCAGACCTGACCTTGACCAGACCTGCCAACAGGATCACCAACAGACAGGCACAGGGGATTCTGGGAAACAGGAAACAGGAAGTGGGCCTTGTCCAAGCTGAGTGTGAAAGCCTTGTTCATAATGAGTTGTGCGTGAAACTCGTGGTGTGCGGTAAAGTGTGTAAAGACAGACTTACGCTCTGACTGACGCCTAATAATGTAAATTGCTTTAACGGTTAAGGCGGGCTACACATCACGACTGTCCCTGTGTGTGTGTGTGAGTGTGTGCGTGTGTTCACATGTGCCTGTGTGTGGAGCCCCCTGACCTGGGCAGCATTTAGCAGAGAGGCATCCAGGCCTGTGGGAGGGGGCTGTGGCGTGAGCTCTGGTTTCAAACAGTGTCGGCGCCCTGGGACCAGGCCGTGTCAAAGGGCCTGTCCCCGATGAGCCATATTAGGGCCCTGATCCCCAATCAATCAGCACCGCGCTAAAAAGAATCCACAACAAGACGGCAATTAAGACCCACCGAGGGCTTAACTAAACACGTGTGAGAGATAGGGTTTGTAAGAGTAAGTGCGTGTGCAGTTCTTTAACTTTAAAGTGTGCATATGTGTGCTGCGTGTGGGTAAAAAGCCTTTGGAGACAGAAGGGAGAAAAAAGCCCCAGTCTCCTCCAGACATGCAAAAGAATAGAGAACAGAGGTGAAGAAAGTCTCAGTAGGCTGTCTTTGTTTTCACTTGTGTATCAGTGAATGTGAAAACATTGACAAAATGCCCTTTTTACCTTTTGCCAAGAAAGTTTAATCCATTTTCCATGTTTGGCCGTTTACAGGACTACTAAGCAATTTGGGAATACTGCAACAGCTTTTGGTTAAACTTTGGGTTGAGAAAGCTCCTCTGGTTCAGAGTCTGTTGTTGGCAGGTCCGAGTACATCTGAAAGAGTTCCAGGGCGAAAATATATTTTTTTGATCCCAAATTGAAATAAGTTAAGCAACCCCCCCCTGCGTTGGTCTTATGTGGAGTCCTGAAGTGGATCAGTATGTGGCAGAGGAGCAGTGCATCCAAGAATTGAGTGGGCCTGTCATCTCCTCTGTCTGAATGGGTGTGATGCTTGTGGTGTGGAGCAAATCATCATCAATCCTGGCCAGCATCTGAGAACCACAGCGCTGTTGACACTGGCACTGAGGTGAGGAGAAGTGAAACCGAAATCCAAAGTTTCTCAATACTGAACACACAAGTTCACAGTCTGAGCTGAGAGCCTATTGTGACCAGAAACAGAACGTACTGTGAGAGGGCGGCAGAGTGAGAGGAGAGGAGTGACGGGCTTAAAAGTGGTGGACCTGCATTTAAACCTGCTTTTATCTGAATAAAGTGTCCTCGAGCTGGACATTAGGCAGCACATTAAACAGGTGTTATCTGTTAATCTCTTAAATTAATGGATTTTAGACAAAAGTTCTATTTATGCTTTCTTTAATAAGCATATTTTCCAATTTCCAACAATTTCTACTGAGGGGATCATGGGAACTATAGAGGGGCACAAGATGGAATAAAATGATGGTGATTATTTCACTGATATTAGGATTACAACATGATTCCCACAAATGATCATTTTTACATTTTTATACATTTATTTTTGTTTCTTGCAAGGATCTGCACCAGAAAAATGCTTTTTTCTGAAGTCTGTAGAATACAATGTGCAGGCTGGGACATCTCTGCAGCTCCACAGAATGATACTGTAACACTTATTTTGACTATACTGTTCATTGGATATTGCAATTGTTCATATTGGGATTTTGACAAAATTAAAATGATTTTGGGTAATCTAATGGGAAATAGGAGGGAGATACAATAACAATGGTAGACTGCACATTGCTGTGCTATTATGGTACCTGCAACTTTCACAGGAATTGAATTATGCAGGTGTATTAATACGTCTGTGGTTTAGGCGCTAAAATCCAATTACCTTCTATTTTACAGGATAAAAAAAAGGGAACTGCACCGAATATATGCAAATACCACAATATTTGGCAATAACAGATATTGTTTGAACAAGAGTGGTGCCTGTGTGCTTATTAAACTCAAATATGATGTTCATTTAGCAGCTATTGTAATGTGGCAATGAACTGATAAGACATCTGCCTTGCAGCCACTTGTACTTATTATTATGATATTTTGTGCCACACAGTCAGATCAGTCAGCTTGTTGGTTTGCCGTCAGTCTAAACCTTGAGATGGATCATGCAAGATATAGCTGACAGCTAAATATCTGTAACAGGCTCCCTAAATAATTATCTCAGTTAAGAGCTTAATTGCAGCTAAAGTTAATGTTTTGACATGTTTATACTTTATTAATGAGATTTTTGGATGATTTGCTGATGTTTGCCAGATAGGAACCCCTTGACGGCGTCCTTTCATCCTCCTTCACTTACTGAACACACCTAGAAGGCAGTCGCAGGCACGTCTTAATAAATCAGATGCTAATCACACAGACACGGTAAGTACAAGCCTTTCACAACAGCTGCTGTAGACGGGAGAGGAGAAGAGACGAGCGGTTTCAGGGTATCAATAAATCTGTTATGATTACTGTACACACATATTTAAGCGCCTAATGCCTTTGAACAAGCCCGAGCAGGCCTCGAGATCAACGCAGTGTGACATCTTCAAGTCATTACACATTTCAGAAACTACTTCCTTAAACTAATTTGTCAGTCAACCTGCGCGCCGCTGTAGGTGAGACAGACGCTGCAGTCCTGTCGATGCAAAGTCAAATTACTCCTGCGTTTTTAACTCTTTGATGCTTCGACTGTATAATTGGATTGCCGGTGGGCTGATGGCAGTGTGGGCCTCACGGTCCCTGTCACGTCAGCTCTGAAGGTCAATAATCCAGAGTGTTGACAGCTGCCTAATTATAGAGCTGTCCATCGTGTGTTGGCTGCTTTCTTGCCACACACACACACACACACATATATATATATATCTCAACAAAGATATTAACTGCAAACTTGCAAGAAGTAAATAAAGGTCTGACTGTACTGCAGATGTAGCTCATAAACTTAAATAAACCTGCACTTTCACGCATGTAGGATTGTTTGATTAACCGATTTCAATCAACATTCATTCATTCATTTTCTGTAACTGCTTATCCGAACCCAGGTCGCGGAGCTGATCCCAGCTGCATTGGGCGAGAGGCGGGGTACACCCTGGACAGGACGCCAGTCTGTCGCAGGGCTGATACACATACACAGACAACCATTCACATGCTCATACACTCCTACGGGCAATTTAGAGTCACCAATTAAACCTAAGCTGCATGTTTTTGGACTGTGGGAGGAAGCCGGAGTACCCGGAGAGAACCCACGCACACACAGGGAGAACATGCAAACTCCACACAGAAGGGCACAGGCAGGGATCGAACCCGCAACCCTCTTGCTATGAGGCAAGAGTGCTAACCACTTGAACCCTTGAATCAACATATGAGAGTAAAATATTGTTTTGTTTGTGTTTGAAGGAGAATGATGGAGAGAAGAACAGAACATCTTCCACCAAATGCTGTCAATCATCAAGTTTTTTACCAAATTGGGGAATATGTTGAAGCAAATGACAAGTTGATTGAGGAAGCAACAGAAAAGTCAGAGCATAGACCAAAAAAAAGAGAAGAAAAATACAGTACAGAGAGAATCTGTTCTTTGTTAAACCTGTCCTCTTTATTCTCCGGCACAGAGCAGACAGAGGAGAAAGCAGAGAGGCAAGGCGGAGGGAAAAGAAAAAAAA
>CAFUXE010000414.1:429534-460204 GCA_903364295.1 Serranus cabrilla
AAAAAAAAAAAAAAAGCAGCTATTTTTGTAATTGCTTTTTTTGCCAGTGCTGAGAGAAAAGCGGTGGGGAAAGTTTTGAGAAATTTAAACAGTCTTGACAGCCAGGGTGTAGTGGTATTAATCTTTTCAAACAGGGAGAAAACCCCTCTATTATAAACACAGACAGAGACTCTGAGATCAGCGGCAGCGTTGCAGAAAGTCTGTTTATCGCTGCTGTCAGATTAAAAAAACCTACGTCAACATTTTTAGAAATATAAAAGCAGCTGTTATTTGAAAATCAAACAAGAAATTATCAAATAATGACATTAAAACCAGAAATAACTGATTTTCTTGGTGATACGCTTTAACACAATAATGGCAGATAATCACATTGCAGGCCGATGTTGAATGCTTTTAAATGCTTCATTATGTTCTCCAGCTAGTTACTAACTTTATCTCTCTGCTGTTTGGTGCTGAGAAGGGAGTATCCAGTTGGTTTTTAGAGCCTTTTTTCACTGCAAACAGCTGCCTGCTGTGGCACTTTATGAGCACAGAGACTGAACCAAAACAGGAAAGTTATGGGCTGCAAAACCAAAACAATGAGCTTAAAGACACTAAAGCTCCAGAGGTGAGGGGAAAGGCAGAGTCGGGTGAGAATTTACTGTGCGATCACATTGCCCACAGTCATTTAATGCATTGTTATTATAAAAAATATTGATCATGGCAGTGTTAAAGGGATAGTTAACTCAAAAATACACATCTTTCCACTTTTTCCTACATGAAACTGCTAATAACAAGGTCTGTGGATTATCTTGAGTAACCGAGTCTTGACTTATTGAAAGAGACATTGCTGTTGACACTTTCAAATGCATTTTCTGCCACTTTGATCCAGCTCCATTCGAAGACTCTGTACAGCCGATATCGCCAACACTAAATTCAATCTAGGCTTTTAAATTGAACAACAAATAAGAGAAAATATATGAATGATTTACAGGTGAACTGTCCCTTTAAAAATAGACACAAAACTCCAAGTCAGTAGACGTTTTGCAACCTGTAGGCCATGTGTGAAGCTTTACCATCATGAGCTCAATGCCCCACTGAAGTGCTGTAGTTCATTTTACTGATTTGAATTCTAATGAACTTGCTGTTTGTCTTTGGTTTGCCGCGCTGTTAATTTTCTTGGATGAATTTCCTCATTCAAATGGATCCATCAGACAAAAAGAAAAAAGAGAAAAACTAATAAAAGTCATTTAACGTTAATCTTCAGTCTGGCCTGTCTGCCAAACATGTGTCTGAGGGAGATCTGATTAATCCTATCGGCTAATTGAATTTAAGAAATCTAAGAAAAAGAAAATACAGACAGAAAGAAAGAAAGAAAAGAGCGACTGTGTAGTTGCGTCATGGACAGTTTTAGCCTGCTCTGTCAGAGGTTTTTGCAGCTTGCACGCAGGCCTCAGTTAGGAGTTATTAACTGCGTCTGATGTGAGCGTACAGCTAAACCTCCCGTCGGCTCACACAGCTAATCGCACCTGAACGCCGCCGACCCCGCAGAACCCAGGAATCAAAGAACAACATGCAACCCCCAAGTGTTAATGGTACCATCCTCCTCCTACTCTGCTAACACTGTTTTTCTTTCACTCCCTTCACTCTCCCGCCGTCTCCGTCTTTTTTTTTTTCTACAAATGAAGGAAGTGTGGCAGCGTACAGAGAGAAAGAGAGAGACGGAGAAAGTTGGGGGTCTAATTTTGGCAGGCGAGACTTTTTCCCCTCACCCTGTGTTTATTCTGGCTCTATTAAAACATCTCCAAGAAGGGGAGGAGGGGAGGAAATATGGAGGGAGGAGAATGCAGAGGAGGAGCGTGGGCACAGTGAAGAGAAGATACACTGATCTTACTTTTAGTTAGCAATCATCATAAAGATGAATTTAGGATTAAAAATTAAACTGATGTAGAGTCACAGATGTGAGACTTGGAACTGAGCCAGACTTAAGGAAAAAAAAATGTAAATTTGAGACATGACTTGGACTGCTGTGAGACTTCATATAAAAGGAATAGCTCTAACCCTCCATAAAACCACAAAATGTTATTATGACACTTCAGTTTTTGTATGGCTTAAATAAATGAGGTATAACGTGTTAAATTGTGAACTTTAAAGGCATTGGTGTAAGGTTTAAGCTACATTTGGACAGAGCCAGGCTAATTTTTCCCTCTATTTTTTATTCTGAGGAAGGGGAAATATTCTGCTACATACATAGCTACAAAACCACTGATCTAGGTTTAGGACAAAAAACTTCCTGGTTAGGCATTATAAGAGACAGTTTAAAAACTAAATAAATATACGTAAATGCTGGAAGCTAAATAATTACAACCAGACCAGTCTCCTACAAAAACATGCATAGACGTATTTCCCAAAATGTCAAACCATTCATTTAACCAAGACTTGATTGTAGTGTTATTGAAAGGACTTCTTATTTACATAAACTATAACTACCACTATTAATAAATCCCTTGAAAGTCATTTTAACAGCCAGCATCTAGAGACCTGACTTTATATCGACATGCATTAAAAGACTCAAACAACAGCTCTGCAAGGAATACCACCATCTCTCCTGTCTTCTTCCTGTATTTCTGACCTGCTCTGGTCCTGCACAGCCACTTCGGACACAAGCTGCCTGAATCGTAGTTGAAACCTCGGAGCTGTCAGCTCTCAGTTTCCCTGTGGCTTCTCTCAAAAAGCCAACCCCGAGGATATATACGAACACACACACTGTAATGTCCCGCACACCACAGAGTGTATACTTAAGCCCAGCGTAGAGGGGATGGAAATCAGAGCACAGAGAGAAGCAAAGACAACACAGAGGACATGAAGTTCATGTTATGTTCAGGTTCAACAAGGTGGGTGGCAAGAAATTTTCCTCAAAATTTGTGAGTAATATTTGTGGCTAATTTATCCCGAGAAAGTGGAAGTCGGTGAGCCGTCTGTGTAACTCTGCTGAATACGGAGAGAGTGGGAGGTACAGAAAAGTATATTTCACTTAAACTGACAAGCGTCGGGACCAGATGTCTTTCTGAAAAGCAGAAGTTTTGACGTTTGAACAGCTGCGGCATGAGGTAAGCAGTTGCAGGTCATCACGTGTCATCATTAGGCGACCTTGTCTTCTTGACGGCCTGCCACCTTGCTTTACCGCTAATAAGTTGGCCGTGGCATTAATGATGAGCAGCAGACATGATCGGCCCACTACCACCGCAGTCAAAGGAGGCCCCTGTCTGTTTAAATGAAGTCTGTAATGACTGTAATGAGACTTAAAATTGCATGCTTGTCTTCGGTCGACTGCAACACTTTCCTGAACAAGTTGGCAGAAAAAAACACAACGAGGACTGAATTTACGCAGACTTGGAGAGCATGTCTGGCATGTTAAAGCTGTACCAAAAAAAGTTTGATTTTATAAAATGTTTAGATTAAAAAGTCCTAAAAACGTAATTTTAATCAGCTGGAACATCAGAAAAAGCATTTGCCTTGCACAGAAATGAAAATATATCATACTTTTGTGATTTTCATCTCCCTAACTCTGTTCCTAAAAGGTTATTTTATCACCATGTAAGCCTCTGAAGACTTTTATAGACTTTAATAGCCTGAAAATTGACTAAAAAATGCATCATGATCATGAAGCAGGAGCTGAAACCCATTTATTGCTGAAAAGAAAGTATTCTATGAAAGCCCTTCAAAAGACCCAGCTGGAGTCTTGAGGTATTTTTATTAGATTGCTGCAAAATCATTCCTTTGATGTGAGAAATTGGATTTCAAAATCCTTATGATCACATATTGTGCCAGCCTAGCAACGTTATCCTCAAACTCTCTTACGTCAATGTGTAATTTAAGAAAAATCACATCCTTCCATTTTTTTTTAAATCTACATTTATCTTTCCATGTTAGATTATTGTTGTTGTTTTAGGCCAGCCGGTTTGATTTTTCTTTATTATTGCAAACTCCCTTGAGAAAAATGTATTGTGATTTCTTTGTGAGCCAACTGTCTCATCTATGAAACAAGCTGCAATTTAGTGGCACGGGAATAAAAATAAAATCAAAAACACGTAAACAAAGGAATGGCAGAAACAGATGTTTGAAACGGAGCATGCATGTATCCTCAAACGTGTGTGTGTGCAGTCGTCTCAGCGTGTGAGTGGATTTAGTAAGTGTCTGATATCCTCTGTGTGCCAGCAGTTTTGATTCACAGAACGCCGCATGGAACATGGCAGCCAGCCTTGCCATAATGTCATTGGGGAAAATCATCCAGCTTAACTCCTTTGATCCTGCGAGAATCAAACGAACTGAGAAAGTTTTTTGGAGTTTTATCCACCAGCGCTGAGGAGACGTCAAAACAAAGCAAAGGGAGCTCGCCAGACTCAAACTAAATTTTGACTCGAGCAGCAGCTTTTCCCCCTCGCCAAGAACACGAAAATGTCTTTAGTATTTATGGATCCTTTCTGAAAACATTTTGTATCGCTCGGTTTTATTTGCAGCTCTCAATAGCTTGTTTAATTTGACGTGCATGCTCATGTCAAGAGATTAGAACTGTGGTTGCTTTTGCAGTCCAGTCAGCTGATCATAAAAGGTTATATAACAAAAACCACAGTCATTTTTCTGAAATTAGCTCATTACAAGCA
Source organism: Serranus cabrilla (assembly GCA_903364295.1). Lineage (NCBI taxonomy): Eukaryota > Metazoa > Chordata > Actinopteri > Perciformes > Serranidae > Serranus > Serranus cabrilla. The sequence continues at coordinate 434,178 of CAFUXE010000414.1, forward strand.
ATATTTTAGGGATGCTGCAGTCAATCAAATGTACTCACTAGTAGGCACAGGTCATTCACTCTTAATTACAAAAACTTTATTAAAGCCCTAAATTAAATCAGCGGCACAGGTTTTTAATCCGCTAACATTTTCAATCATGTACTGTTTTCTGATTAGAGTTGCCTGAAAGTAAATTAACCTACTTTCACTGTGTCTATAAAGACGCTATATAGTGTCTTAAAGACGTCAACATCTGGTTTGTGATTGGTGAACAGTCCCGTTCCCACCCAACAGAGTCCACATGGTCCACATTCCAACTGTGGCCCACGGCTGAGTGTACACAGTCCATATTCAAATGTGAACCATGTGAGCAGTGATGTTTGGGAAGGAACAGCAGCGGAGAGCGTCAGACATTTGGGATTTAAAGGCTTCTATTAAATATTCATTTAGCCACACTGAGACCTGCACCAATTAAATGGAAAATTACAGAGCAAGCCTTGTTATGATGTGAGTGATTACTCAATGAATATGCTGCAGAGCACTTTTACGGTATGACTCTATGCAAGAAGCAGCATAAGATATAAAAAACAAAGCAGGATTTTCAGACTGAATCAGCAGATAATATGTCAACTGATCTCCACAGTGCTGTGTCAGTGCTGGAGACTGGTCTGGCTGCACATTTTACTCTGGAATAAGATGAAAAACACTGTTGCTTGGCTGCATTTCTTTAAACCAATCACAATCACCCTGGACAGCACTGAGCCCAATGGTGACTCTGCGACTATCTGAAATAGGCGCTTATACCCACAGTTTATCTCAGGTGAATCAGACAACATGTCAACAAGCAGCGGGACGTTTTAATCCACTTACTTTATCTGTTAAGTCATGACCTTTGTATTTTCTATAATTCAATGATTCTATTATGGACACATCAGACAGAAGCCTAATAATGATAATCTGTATAGTTAGCAAATCAAAAGAAGTTTGTTATCCATTCTCTCCCTTTGTATGATCCAGGGTCACATTTAATCAGATTTACCAAACAGCAAGCTGGGATTTTGAAATGAACCACAGATCAAAACAAAAAGAAGCAACTTTAAGCCAATGCATGAGCATGTAGGACTTACAAATGTACCTGCAAGTAAAAAAGAAATCAGCCCCCTGTATTCCTTTCTGATGAGTACAGTTTGAATAGACTGACAGAGAGAAAAATGGAGAGAGGAAAAGCGACTTACGTTGGCCTTCCTGCCAGAGGTGTAGGGAGTGGATCTGGAAAAGAAGACAAGGGGATTTTTTTACAACAGGATAAACAATATTGCTCCCAGATTTTTCTCTGCACAAGCTGCCAGCTACAAGCGAGAATCAGCGCAGAGGAGTGTTGCTGAAAGGAGCCAGATCTCCAGTAGGAAAAGATGAGTCGGAAAAAATGTCTTTGTTTGTCAGAGTAAGTGCGTAAAACTCTTGTCATAAAGCCACTTCATTGTCACATCTGCAATGCAGTAGGCTGTTAAATGCTTGGCAGATTCTGCTGTCGGCACTCCTCTTACCGAATTTGACGAACAGCACGCCCGTCGTGGACACGGTGCCCTGGGTGTTGGTGGCCACACACTGGAAGTAGCCTGTGTCGGTGGTGTCCAGGTTGCGGATGCGGAGGCGTGATCCGTAAGGCGTAGACCGGTAGGAGATCCTTCGTGGCTCCTGCACCACCGGGGCGTCGTTTTTCAGCCAGCGCACGGTGGGCGGCGGGTTGCCGGCCACACGGCAGAAAAGCTCGGCCGTGTGGCCATGAGAGGTGGTGATGTTGTTCATGGGAGCTTCAAGGCGGATGAAGAATGACCCTGGAAGACACAGAGGAACAGGAGAGATGAAAGGAATGAACACGAGGGAGACAAAGAGGAATTAGTTTCAAAAATATAGAAAAGTGGGGTCAAGTGAGAATAAAAGTCATGGGAGAGATGATTGAGAGAGAAAAAGACAAAAGGAGAGGGAAACATTGTGTTACACGAGGCCAAGAACTAAGACATAAATCAAACAACACTTACTGCACTACATCAGAGCAAGATATATAAAAAACATGCTGCTGTAGAATGAAAACACAGAGTTGTTTTACCACTTTTTCTGACACACATATTCAAAGCCTGGTTTTGTAAGTAATTTTGTGGTTGCCACTGTGGTGACACCTAATTTCACTTTTCATCATGGCTGTGTGGTGCCAGAGGGTTTCCCCCGCTTGTGTATGAGCGTATGAGGCAACATCACCTGTGTTGTGGGTAGAAACGTTGAACAAACAACCTTCAGGCGTGAACATGAACCCATTGTAATGAGTTGTTGGAAAAGACAAAGGAAAACATTTTTGCACGATTATCTCCCCAGACCACATTTTTCCTCAAGGTGGTCAGAAAAAAACAATCTTGAGGGCCACCTAAGAGTTTAATGTGCAGGAAAAACATTGGTGTTAATGTCATGAAAAACTTCTGGAAAGTTCCCTCAACCCCAAAACCCATCTTAGGTATGCAGAAATGCTCCTGGTTACATGAGCCGGCCAAAACAAACAAAGGAGGAAAAACACATACAGGGGAATCTCAAATTGCAGTCAGACAGACTTCAATCTGTGTGGATAGAGAGGCTGAGGAGTAGAAATAGAGGCATACACTTGGATATGCACAGATATCCACATTTTTCAATATTTACTATCCATTGCAAATTAATAATAGAGCACTTTTCAAAATCCAAGTTACATAGTGCTTCACAAGCAGCAACATACAACGGACAAGTCATGAAATGAATGATACCAGATATGGCGGCTGGTGTAGTCATTTTTTGAGCTGGAATAAAAATAGACATTTTTATGTCTAGAGAGCTACTTCCTCAACCTGAAAAAATGTCTGACTAAGTTTTGGAAAGTTTCCGAAATTAGCCGATGCAGCCCTCTGATATCGACATAGAAAAGGTGTGGGGGAAAGGGGGTTCAGGCGTAGTTTGAACGTCCAACAAGCGCTTCGGCTGAAGCATGCTGGTGCCCTTACTTGGTGCTCTCTGTCGCTATAGTAACCCTTGTGGTTGTATGTGCAGATACCGGTAATCTGACGCCTGCAGTTTACATATTGTCATGAGGTGCTTAAAATGTGTGTCTAAGACATGTTTGTGAAGAAGAGAAGTGGGCACATTTGTCTTGGCATACTGCCTCTGCCTGTGTGTGTGTGAGAGTGAGTGCACGACACACACTCACGCTGTCCTCCCTAAAGCCCCAGACTTAACGCAGCAATGTGGTACTAACAAGTGTGTGACAATATGAGGAGTCTCCCACCATTGACCGTACCACCACCTCTCTCCTTTCTTGCCCACTTTTTTTTTTATACCTGTCCTGTTCTTTAAATATACAGCCATCTTTGTTATTTGTACAGCTCGTGTGCAGTTGGAACAACTGCCTGAAAGTCAATGTCAAAGTCCTCAGTAAAATCTACCAATTAAAACATTGGGACAGTATTCCGAATACACAAATTTTTTCAGTGGTGGAATGTAACTAAGTACATTTACTCAAGTACTGTACTTAAGTACAATTTTGAGGTTTTCCATTTCATGTAACTTTATACTTCTACTTCACTACAATTTAGAGGCAAATGTTGTAATTTTGACTCTGCTACATCAAGATTTAACATGAAAATGATGAATTTAAAATGATTACACATTTAAATATAAATTAAACCTTATAACTAGACCTATCCTAATAGTTAAACGAACCATATATGTACAAAATTTAAATGCTGCCTACATAAATACATCAATTCAAATAATCTCATAATAGATTTAGAATATATAAATATATATATAACAATCTGACAGGAGACCCTCTTGCATTACATCACCTAGACACAATATATCAAGTTACACTATTTATTTCTGCATTACTGCTCTTTTGCAAAGTCTAAAAATCTACCCAGCGACACACTTAAAGAGCATTTAATGCACGGACACAGAACCCTGTGTCCTATGTTTGCTTTAACAAGCCTTCTAAATAGATTATTGAGGTCCAATCTGATAATAAAATGTAATAGGTTGTAGCTAATTGATAGCCAGGTCAAACTCTGATATGGTTATAAACTAAGAATCGCGCTCTGACAGAGGGAACGCTAAAGCACAACTAACATGTACAGAGTGCATGAGTTTCAATTTAATCTGTTTAATCTGAGTCTGACTGTGTAATTGTAATCACTTTAAATGTCACGCGGCAAACGTAAGACTGTGACTGTATTCCTTGACTGTGTTCCTTATGTATCAAGAATTATACCAATCTCATTATGCAACAATATTTAAAAAAAAATCTGTCATTACTATTAAATGGAAAAATACACGCCTGTGTGTTTCACAATGTCTGTTTTTTGTGTAAACACAATGTGCTGTGGGACGGATGTTGTGGAAGATTCGGCTTTGCAAGAGATGAATTAAACAAACCAGTCAAAATGAGAGAGCAAAAACAAAGGTCAAGTTCAATAAAGTCTCATGTTGAGGATCTTCCAAGTCAGGGTATCTTCGTGGGGGAAAAGGCGGATGTCGGCTCTCCAAGCCCGGGGGAAACTGAGATGAGGGGGCGAGATTGACTGATAACTCTGGGCAACAGTGTTAAAAATATATCCAGAAAACTTTATGGATCTGATTCCTGCAGCGCTGACAGGAGAACAGCAATTTTAAATACTTCCTCTGTCAGGATATGCTGATCTAAACCCCGGGCAGCTCCAGGAGACGTGACCAAACTCACCACAAAATAAATAATCTTATTAAACTGGCAAGTATTCTTATTGATCAAGGAATGGAAGGAATAAGCAGACCAAGTCTGTGTGGGGGATCCAAGCAGCCTTCTAGGCATTTTCCTCCCAATATTGCATCCCACAAACAGTTTTTCTTGGGGTTTTGGACCTGGTGGAGTGTATATTAAATATGACTTGTTGACAAGTTTATTTCTACAAGCATGTCATATGCAGAAGCCATCGGTGGACTGTGAAACTTTGATCTCCTGGAGCTCTTCAGCCCATCAGTGCAGAGCTGGATCTCCTGTGAGTGAACAGCTCTTGCTGCTTTTTATATTGTAACCTTAATAGCATAAAAGCATGCCGGATTTGTCAGTTTCCATTTGTAAACACAACAATTCAAATTGATCATTCTTGTGATCTAATGCAATCTGGTACATATTGCATGCCTCGCTAGCAGGTAGCAGTGGATGAAGTATTCAGATCCCCCTTTAGTAAAAGTACTAATATCACACTGCAGAAGTACTCCACTGCATTTAAAACTTCGTTGAGTAAAAATACAAAAGTATCAGCATCAAAATGTACTTCAAATATCAAAACTAAATGTACTTGTTATGCAGAATGGCCCCACTCAGATAAATGTTGTATAAATTAGTGGACTATTATTTTTTGTGCATTTATTTTAGCAGTATTTTACTTTTACTGGGGTAGGGCTAATTTTTAGCTATTTATTGAATTATGTCTATTAATTCATAAGAAATACAATTTTAAATTGATCGTGTTTTTCATGTAAAATTTTGACCCTAAAAAGCAACTAAATGCCGCTTAACAGCTAAATGTAATAGAGTAAATAGTACAATATTTGCCTCTCAAATGTAGTAGTATAAATATGAAGTTACAGAATTGGAAAAACAAGTACCTCATTGTACTTAATACAGGGCTTGAGAAAATGTATGTGATCAGTGCTGTTTGCGTTGCATCAGCATGTCTACAAATATGGATTAACAAAAGCAAGTTCTATGGGTTTCTTCAGAAGGCATGCTGGGAAATATTCTTTTCCTTTTGAAATAGGAAACAAGCTTTATCGGTGTTGTCCAAAAACCTGCAACCACAGCTTCATTACACACTTCATGTTCTGCTTCCTGTATTTCCCCACATATGGGATGAGGAGGCCTGGCAGACTCCAACTGAACAAGTTGATCTGAGTTGATGAAATGAGGAGGTCAGAATATAATAGAATCTATAGAAGAATGTGTGAAGATGTAGTGAGGGCACCAGCACATTTTTAAGCTGAACTCGTAGATTTAGCTAAAGACAGAAAATAAAGTAGGTCAGTGGAAATGAGGGAAATGCAGTGCACCTGTGGCCGTATTCCCACATGTTGAGCAGATCAATGTGTAATTCGTTCCATCAATTATCCTCTACAGTGGCCTGTCCTGGGACAGTGGGTGTTGCCTGGGTTGCTGAAAGTGACCTTGGCAGAGGATGTGTAATTTTTAACACATCATTGAATGCAATTTCAGACAGCGCGTGCAGGGTTACAGTTCAACACACTGTGTGTTAATTGCACTGTGAACTTACACCGTCATTATGTATTGCTTGCAACAGATTTGGTCACACTCGGAATTATACCAGTTTTTCTGGATAGACGTTCGTTAAAGATGTGTTGAAGTGGAGCCCTGCTTTGTATGTGTGTGTGTGTGTTTATGTGTGTGTCTTTACCATCACTAGAGCTGTTCCATGAAGTGGTAGCTATCACACTGGGGTCTTGGGCAAACTCAGACGCTGTAAACAAGAGGAAATGGAGAAGACTATTAGGATGACTGTTGGGCTCTAAAATTTTCCATTCCCACTCAAACACTGTAAATATCAGCATGCAATTCATTATGCCATTGCTCATGCTGCCACAGACTACTGCTGCTTAAAGAATCTGAAGTCGCCCAGTGGTGCCAAGTTGTTGCCTTTATAGCACAGCAGAAGATATGCAGGAATGGAGGGGAGAGACAGAGGACGACATGCAGCAAAATGTCATGTGTGCTGCCGCTGACATGAGGCACAAACTCTACCAGGCGAGCACGCAGGTAGCTCCTCCTTCTAAAAAATGTTGCATGAAACTCAACAACATATATACGTGCTTCCATCAAAATACGGGAAAAAATGATTGTCACAGTCAGCGGCTTCCCTATTCTCTATGGCCCCTTTTAGAGTCCCTTTTCAAGCCTCTGTGATGTGTCCCAGAGTTGTAATGAGAGGACAAGTGATCCCGGCTCTGTACGGCCTTTGGAGGTAGCATTTTGCTGAACAACTTTACTTGAGTCTGTAGAATCTCCACAGCTACAAAGGGAATGACAGGCACTTCTTCCACCATTTTTGTTTTTAATTGCACTTGCAGCTGCTGTTGCTTATTGTACACGTACTGCCGTGGCTCCACAACGCCGGATTGCAATGTGAATAGATGCCAATATTACGCCGTTGCGAAATCAGTATGAATGTCTCAAGGCGAAATGACATCAGAGCTTTTAAACCTAAACATGCTTTTGGGACTTGAAAGGAATAAACAATGCATGGAAGCCTCCCTCTGGAAATTACATACTAGTAGAGTATGATGCCAAACTAAACGGTAAGCCTGACTCTTACTCTGTATGTGCGGACAGGAAGTCACTTTAAGAGACAAAACGAGGAAAACAGAAACTATTCTAATTATTTCAAACATATTCAAACAATGAGTCAGTACCTGTGTGAGGGCTGATGCTTCTTGAGTTATATTATTTCTGAAATAAACAATCACAATGTTGCAACCACTTTTCAGTGTAAAATACACACAAACAAACACTGTTTCAAGAGTTTTCCCATCTCAAATCTGTTGATAGCATTGTACATCTGCTGGTGTAGATCAAAGGTTTGAATGTATAACAGGGAGCCCATCAGCGAGCCATGTGGGCCTAATGCTGTATTATTACCAGCTGACGACAGAGCAGCCCTCTGCTTTTCATTACAGGAGAGAGGAGACAGAAAATGGGCTTCAGTGTGCACTGCCATAGGTCACAAGGGGAAGCCTGATAAATAAAAAGGCCTGTGCAGGACTTAAACATGCAGAACTGACAAGGATGGGAGCTGAAAAGCTTTTATATTCGCTGATTCTTTGGACACCATGCAACTGACAAACACACACATATGTTTTTACCAGAGATACACTGTGTTCTACTTCTCAAGCTGACCCCGTGTGTGTGTGTGTATGTGTGATCTTGGTGCAGGCTGGGATAGTTTGACATGATGAATGAGCAAATGGCTGCAAGCCAAGTAAAGGGAATGTATCTAACATTTGCAAACATGCAAAAAGGTATGTGCACAGATAAACTGTACACACACACATTTAACAGCAAATATAGCCCGGTACTAACATATGTTTCAGTGACATATTAAAAAACAAACCAATGTTGATTCGTAAATGTACAACTTGACAACATTATTGTTCCGTGTGTGGCATGCAGGGTGACAGTCGGGGAGAAAGTCTGCAGTCAAACAGGACCAGGCGCCTGACATGAGGTCATGCTAATTGGGTGATAATGTGTTGTTTCACACGTGCTGTGTCAGGATGGTAATGACTGTGTGGTGTGGTGTGGTGGTGCTTGTGAAATGAGCTGTGTTAATGAGCAGCTCTTTGGGCCTCTGCACCTGTTAGTGAGGGAGTCTGCAGGCTTGGCAACAGGCTCTCAACAACAGGCAGGCGGCTTTACGAGGGTCAACATTGTTAAGAGATATGTAGCAACACTGGTAAAGATAGGTATGTGTGCATGTTATCTTAATATTGAACTGATAACTAACCACAAGATTTTTTTTTACATTAATTGCGTGAATCCAAAATCTTTCAGTGTACCCCCCTGCAACTGCATACATATCCCCCAAAAAGTCAAAGCAAATTTTGAAGTGACATTTTAATATTTTAAGTATTCAAGAATATGTGAATTATGGACATTTCCATCGACAGGTTTGAGTGAATTAACAGGGCTGCATAAACAGAAGATCAGAAGGTGGCAGTGTAATGTATTGCTAATCTGTCAGTAAACAGTAGAAGTAGAGAAAAAAAAGAGGTTGCTAATTTGACAACTTTGGCCACCAACAAGAGAAAATGGAGAGAAGTTCTCAGGAATTCGATTCGATTGGGAAACTTATAATTGTTCTTTCATGTGAGCTCTTCTTGACCAGCAGAGTGGAAACAGCTGATCAGTCAAATGTTTGCTACCTCAGAACCAAAAACGTTTATGCGCATTTTTAAAAGTTTTTTTAAATTTTGGTGTTTCCATCAAGCTTTCTTCATACCAATCTTCAAAATGCACATAAAACTACATAAAACTACTGTTACTGGACCCCAAATGACTCTCTGGTTTGTCTCTGGAGGCTCCTAAGATGACAGTGTATTATAGCAAGTCTTGGCCCCAAGGTGAGTATAAATTCTCTGTGCGTTCTGGTTTGATAGGCTTAAAGAAACACTGAGCTCTGTGGCTTACAAAGGACAGAGGAGAGGGGACGTTGCAGCTCACTGGCTTCACTAACACAAAGCTAGCCAAGTGCAGCCAGGTGAGAGTTCAATAGGGGGGCTGGACACAGGGATACAAGGGAATAGGAAGCAGGATGTTAGAGCAAAAAAGGGGACCATGAGGAAGTTTATAAAAACAATAAGGGGCAGCTGGGTGATTTAAGTATTTTCAGGAAAAGTTAAATGACAGTAACAAATTACCTTTTCAGATCAGAAGACAATTGTCCAACTAAACAAGAGGTAATTCCCTCATTTTTCCTTCAATTCCCCCTCTTCCACTTTATCTCTCCTCTATTTGGGTCACATCTGTTAGTTCTCTTTCATTGATACAATCATCTGAAATATCTGGGATGAATTGCAAAGCAATTTTGAGATTAGCTTTGTAATGTTTTTGAGTAACAGAGGGAAGTAATCTTGTAAAGCCCATTTGTTAATAAGGGCCTAAAAATAGTCATCTTCACAGTGCCTGACTCAGTTTAGATCAATGGCTCTTGCAGTTGTAGTTCTGACGGCCTGATTGGATTATGATCCCTATTCTGATGTTCTCCCATATGCTAACCGGACATATAAAGGATGTTCATGTGCCGGTATAGATCACTGAAAAAGACAAAAGGTTTAGATAGTAGAGAAAATCAATGTGCATTTCATTAGGTTCAAGCTGCAACAGTCATTCATACTGTTACTAAGTGTCTGACAAAAGTTAGGCTATTGATAACATGACCACCATCACCCCTCATATATATAGTTCACACCTTACAGCACCTCTTGAAATTCGTCTTTATCGTGCTGTCTGGCAACGTTTTAGCTTCTTGTCTACCATTTCACTTCACTTCCATTTTAGCAGCCAGATTCCCAGAACTATTAATGCTCTGATACCATCTCTACCCATTGTTTTTTATTAAAACCACCTTTATCAGAACTATCCAAATTTTACTGTAATTTCCAAAGAAAAGCAATATAACCTGGATCATATGGCCGAGCGCATATTTCTATGGCATGCCAGTAGTGATATACTGGATGGATGTTCTGGATGTCTGACAACCTATTATATAGGATCACATTTCCCTCTTGGCTGGTGTTGCATTTTTCATACAACTGAAAGTTTTGGACCCCCTTCTTTCATTTGTAACTGTGTGCCACTCAATTGCCATCCTAGTGGCAACATATACAGTAAATGGTTAACATGGATTTGCCTTTGAGAAGTCCAGACATCAAATCTCCACACAGAAAATTCCATGAGAGCAGCCTCTGATCCTCATCCAGCTGTATTTGGCTTATGGTGATAAAAATCACGCAGGGACATGAGCTTCACCCCTATAAAGCTCTGAGAACTTGGTGTGACTTCACAGTGACAGCAGTGTATGGGAATTAGTGCAGAACTTATGGGAATGACTGAGAGGCCTGGAGAAAAGTAAAAGAGAAAGTGAGAAAGAGAGAGCCTCAGAGGGTAAAGCTGAACCAAATCAGAAATGTTCAATTTGAGCGGTTATGCATAGCAACTAATATGCTGTTATATGGTCTGGGGGGCTGTGTTTGGAGCCAGGGTGGTTGGTGTGGTGAGTGAGACTGATGTATGAGCTCTCCCGCTCTGTTATTAGGGCCTCTCCCAAGGTCCTCTTCCATCCCTATTAGCTGGAAAACTGACCTAACCCAGGGGTTATCTGGAAGAACAGCAAACCCACCATTTACACAATATAGCTTTGTCATATTTCACTTTTAAAGAGGTGAAAGATAGATATGAGAAGATGAGGACAATTCAGGAATGATAATCACTTCCTTTTCCAATTTTTCTTCATCAGATCTCAGATTTCCATCCAGCAAATTATTTTCTCTTTTCTTGTGTCCCCCGTCTTTGAATTTGTTTAAATCTAGGTGCCTCTACTGAAAAATAATCCTTCCCGATCCTGCATTGATTTCCTCTAATAACCACTGTCTCATCACTTCCCAGTTAAAGTATTCATGTAAACATCAAATTCTTTTTTGATACCCAGCACCAGAGAAAGCACCATATAGGGCTCAAGCTGCCTCAATTATTTATTAGCAGAATTAGGCTCAAGATTGGAAAACGAGCGGAAGGTTACAGTCTTGGCAAAGGACAGGGATTTGAGAAAATTAAGATTATTTCATGCCAAGAGGAATAGAAGAAGAAGAAAAAGAGAAGGCGAGAGAAGAAAAGCGAGGGAGGACTGCAAAGGAAAGTGGAGATAAATGGAGAGGAGAAGACTTGGAAAAAGTGAGGGAGCAGAAAAAAGAAAGAGGCAGGAAAAAAATAGAAACATCATAATAAACCCAGAGTGAAGGCGCTCATAAAATCTGCCTTTTAAGAAGTGGGCTTCTGTCCCACCAGGCAGAGTGCAGGTTTGTGTTGGCTGCAGAGTTTGTTCATTGTGTCAGATGTAAATAACTGTTACACCGGTCGTACGTGGGCATCACAGAGTCAAGAGCGATGGCCAGCTACAGGGAAGGAGGAGAGAGAAAATAAGTAGGTAGATGGTAATTCTAGTGGCTGAAACTCCAGTTTATTACAACTGTGGTCTTATTTTTGTAGTTTTGGCTATTTCTATAAGATCTGATAACATTGTACTTGCCAAAGTAACTGCTGAGATCTGGGAACACAGCAACAAGTCCGTTGGGACAAGAAATTCAAGTTAGACTTGATGTGTTGTAAAAAACTTGTTAACATTCAGCCAGATTACATTAAAAACACTATTCCGGGCACGCCAAGTAAAGTAGATAAAAACCAGGAAGTCAGTCAGTAAACTGGTGGATGAATGACATACTGTTGACAGTTTGGGAAATAACTTTTATGATATTCTTTATTTTCTTGCCCAATATCAGACAGAATGGCCAACTCGTTACACGCAGTTTCCATCTTCAGTCTGATCACCGCCTCTCTAACCCATTTCCATGGGGGAGGGGGATTGGATTTTCCCTGATCATTAGAGATACATAAGTCGGTTTTGCCAAGGTTTTAAGAGTGGAGTAAAAACACACTATGATGTTGGGCAATATTGGTACAAAATGCTATCAATGTAAAATAGATTCAGCCTCCATAGCAGCGCTTATCTTGTCATCCTACGTCACAACAGCATTTCAGCGAGGCAGTTTGTTGAGTGAGTCAAAGGTGGAGTAGACAAAAACTCTTCATTTTAAAGTCCTGTACCTGTGACTGGATGGCGGCATGGAGAGGTGATGATTGAGGGAGTGATCAGTGACATTAGTTATTGTGAGTGCTACGTGTGTGGTGGCTCTGTTATTCAAGTCTGAAAGTCTGGGTGTTAGAAGGCCAATGTGTTCCCAAGTACAATATTTTCATAACAAATTCAAATTATGCTGAAATACAGACAAAAATGTACTAATCTGAAGTAGAAATAACCTGAAATTACCTTTAAAAAAGAGAAGGGACAAGACAGTAAACCTAGAAAAGAGAAATTAGGGCCGAGCCTGAAAGCACTCTCTTGTTCACTCATTCAATACTCCCTATGTAACTGACACTAAAAAGTTGACTCAATAGTGAGCAATAAACTCAGGTTTCGGACAGTAAATGGAGGGCAATGTATAGCAAATAGGGAGTGATTTTGAGACCGATGTGTACCACCTGTGCATGTGTGTGTGTGTGTGTGTGTGTTTCTTCAGCTGCACCTTCATGTGTACGTGCAGGTGTTTGTTCCTAGGCTCAACTGGAGCATATAGAGGAATAAAAGCAGGCCCAGCTCAGGGACAGAGTGTTCACCTGAGGACATCATGGACCAAAGAACACAGGAACCACGAACATACACACACACATGCACACACAGTCCTGCATCGACTCACTAAAGTTCTGCTCTGTAACCTTATAAGACCACAGAAGGGGGTGTAAGAGAGAGAGGGGGGCGGGAGGGCTGAGCGGAGGAGATGTGAGCAGGATAGATGACAGGAGGCTGCGTGACAAGGCTCTTTTTGGATCAGAACAATAGACAACAAGAGAAAGAAAGAGCTCAAGTTGCCACAGATATTTGCTCCAACATGAAAAAGCACAGTTAAAAAAAAAGTAAAAAGTATTGCTTCCCCTCCAAAAATCACACAGAACTGAGCTACGAGGATATTTTATGCAACTTATACGACATGTTGTGGGAAACTGCATAGCATGTGGAATTACAGTTTGGCCTGACCACAAAACTCTCAATAAATGTTGGAGGAAACTTCGGCTCTTTGGGTAAAACAGTGCCTGTTTTTTAAATATTACAGAGCTGAGTGGTACGTACTTTTCTGGTGAAACTGCTTTGTGAAAATGTATCTTTATTTTTTAAAATAGACTTGTACACTACACCCATATTTTAATATATGTAGCTAAATCATACCATAAAGCTATCGAGCATTAAATCTGAACTCTCGACCACTTCAGACGGGTTTTTAAACTGCTACTTCAGAGGAAACCTGAGTCCACCAAGAATAAAGCTGACACAGGCCAACAAGTGCATGGCAGATTTATTTAAACAGCAGCTTGTCACTTCACTGAAAATTATCTCGTAGCGTCAGGCTCACATGGACAACTGTCACTACCCAGCATTCCTCAGTCCACAGTGGGCGAGCACGACTGAGTGGAAAGCACAATTTGATTGACTGAAATTGATTATTTTTGTATGACTGTACAACTGAATTTATCTTAATGAACATGCATTAATTATCCATATTTAGATTTCAATAAAGTCCAAATCAGCTAGATATTTGTGGAAATATGTGTAATTCATTTCATCCTCTCGTACAACCAAGCTTTGGCTGACAACTTGATAACTGCTAGTCTCACATCCACTCACACATTTATATCCACGGGCAAATTAAAGTTTCCAGTCCAGCAGACTACTTGCATGTCTTTTGAAATATGGGAGGAAACCTGAGAGTGCCAAGGAAACCCACGCAAACACACAGCATGTAAACTTGACAGAGAGGGCTGGAGCTTGGGAATTAACTTTAGTTTATTGGGTTTCATTGGATTTATGTACAGTGAAGGCAATTTCACACATCTCCATTGCAGGGAAAGGCTGGCTACGTGTTATGAATCCCAGATTATATTAAGCTACAGTCCATCTAACACATTTGTCTGTTTGGTCATGACAGAAACGGTGCTGCTGGAGTAACTCCATGCTGTGCTGATGGCTCTGCAGAAGCCTTGCCGTGCCCTATAGAACTACATTTGGCCTTATTGGTTCAACAGGCTGATGCACGAGCCCCTGCTGTCCCTGTCAGGCTTTGCAATGGAAACCACACTGATGTAAGGCCTGGTTAACCCATTTTGGGTGAGGCTCCCCTCAGCTCCTGTTACCGGCGATGTAAGCAGACTAGTGAGGAATGTGCACAAGCATGTTACCACCTACTGTGCAGCTCATCTGTTTTCACCTGACAGGTCCAGTCTAAGTGTGTGTATGTGTGTGTGTGTGTGTGAGCGCTCAGCTTTCTGGAAAACCTGATCGTTTCCAAGCAGATAGACAGAGCCCAGGGACCTTGACGTAATCTGCAGAGGCAGCCGTCTGTCTGTTCGTCTGTCTGTGGAATGTGAATACAGTCATCACACCTGCATGCTAGTGTGTCACTTCCCTGCAGTGGATGTGCTACTTCAGTGGATTGTGCAGAATGAGAAATAGCGCTTAATGATGTCAGTATAGTGCATATTAACGTCACCTCCGTGTTGATGTCTCTGTGTCATGAGGTCAGGTGTGAAAGAAGATTTAGGACCTAAAGCCGCGGTCAGTCAGGCTGTCTGTGTGTGGTGACATGAATATAGACATCTCACTTGGCTTTTTCTACGTGACTTTTCTGTAAATAGTGTATCATGTGTGCCAACAGTGTAAATTGTGTGAATAAGACACATGCCATGTTGCATGCTTGCCTCTGCGTGCGAGTGTCCGCTCAGGTGCAGTCAGGGACACTTACACGCTCCATAAGCTCGCTGTCGGCATTCCCAGATTCCTCAAGGATGACAAATTCAAAAGGAGAGGCCTCAGCAGATGGAATCTGGGAATGTCAGGATAATGCTGCCGGATTTCAATCGTGACTCGGATTTAGACATCATGTGACTACGGTTGAGCTGGGAGCCATTCCAAAACCGTTTTTTATGTCTGTTGGTATTTCTTCACTGGCCAGGCTGAATCTTGCCTCGTCTGCAGGAAGTATAATGACTGGAAAGTGTTGGCGGGCCAGCTTATATCAATGAGAGGATTTAGGCCAAACACTGCTAATGAAACACAGAGCGTGACCATTTGGAAATGGTTGATTTAAAGGACAAAACTAGCGTAGAAATGAACATTGTTTGGCTCATACCTGTTGCGTTATTATAGACCCCACTGCTTTTTTTGGAGCTGCTCAACTGGTTGAGCATTCACTCAAAACAGCCCATTGGTCAGGAGCTATGACCTGAACAAATTGGGTATCAGTAGTTTATGCAAACATCGATGCCTGGT
This sequence comes from Serranus cabrilla, assembly GCA_903364295.1. Lineage (NCBI taxonomy): Eukaryota > Metazoa > Chordata > Actinopteri > Perciformes > Serranidae > Serranus > Serranus cabrilla. The sequence goes on from CAFUXE010000414.1 coordinate 449,876, forward strand.
CAATCCTAACAGGTGCAATCACCAAAGCAATATATTAAATATCTAAATGTATAACATATTCTGGTTTGTTGTTGTAAAGAAATAAACCTTTAATGAGAAGGTGTGGTACTATACATCACCAGATGAGTGACAACTTTGTTTGGCTCATTTTCTGTAACCAGTTCAACATAAAAGCATGGTGGAATTAGCAGGCTGGCTGGTCAGATGAGTAAAATAAACAACTTAATGCTTCATCCACATGCTCTTGTCACAGACAGCATAGAAAAGCACATTGCTATTGCCAGATAATCCACCGATCAAAGCACAGTAGGGTGAGACTAGGTGGAACTGTCTCGGGGGGAAAATAATGCTGATGGAAAACATTATTAGCCAGAATGCTGCTGGTCTGTCTTTCATCAGTTCATAATCATGATTGCTTTGATTTCCAAAACACACACATATAATATACAGCTTATATACACCAAATACTGCAACTTGATATACAGCAGCACATTTATCTGTAGGTATTTAACACATTTAAGATAAGAGTATCAATCATTCAAATAAAACAACAAAAGAATTTTTGCTGCTTAAGCTCTTTTGGAGATGTTTCCACCAATGACTCAAACCATTCAATCATCGCGGTCTGCAAATTCTCCCTTTACTGCCCCTGTGCTTATTGAACTGACTGACCTAGTGTGTAACACGGGCCACTGATTGCTGGCTTCAGCCTGCACAGATAAACTGTGCTGAATAATTCTGGAGTGCTTCTGGGAAACTGGGTGTGAGACATCGTGTCTCCATCAACTCATGTCAACTCTCAGCGACTGACGCTGTAGAATAAACTCAGCCACAAGAAATCTGACTCGGGGCCAAAGAGAAAGTTAGCCTGGGAAACACAGAGGAATTGAAATAGAGAGAACAAGTAGTTGGAGAAATAAAAGAGGGGGAGATATACTGTAGAGACTAAAACGGAGAGAGATGAAAGTAAGAAGGAAACACCGTGAGTGCAAGAAAAATCATTCCAGTAAAAACGTCCTGTGTTATTCTTATTCTTTGATTTTCCAGCTCTATATTGGAGACCAAGTCTGGGCTGCCAACAGCGAGACTCTGAGGCAACCTCGGAGCCTTTCCAGCATGCTTCCCTGTCAATCACACCAATGCTCTACGGGAACTTCTCCTTGTCCCAGGTTAAGCAAATAAGCACCAGCATTCCTCCACTTGTTTAGAGGAAAAGGTAGCCGGCTAATGAGGAAGACAGGAGGATGGAAGAGAGAAAAGGACAGGATGAGAGAGAGATGAGTGGCGAGATGGGAGAAGTGAGAGCTTAGTGTCCCCAAAGAGAGAGCTGAAAACAGGCCAGAGACAAACCCACAATCACTGGGTCCAAAACACTTTCCGCTACTGCAGAAAAACTTATCTACAGCGAGGGAATTGGACTGAAGCATTTCCACATAGCATAGCACAAAAAATGATTTCATATACATTTCAGAACGAGCTAAGAGATTTAAGATATATAAACAATGGCCAATAAAGGCATGTACCAAGCTCATCGTATTCATTCAACCTCACATCCTGCCAGCGGGTTTGAAAGGCATGTTTTGTTTTAAAAAATGGCCAAGAATACAGCATAGATGGGAGCCAGGAACGGCAAAAACAGAAATGATTGTAGGATTTTATCATTTCTGATGATTATTGAAGGAATCACGTGTAACAAACGCTTCTGCCAGGAAAAATGACTGAATTGAAGCTAAAAAAAACTGTGATATTTAAACAAAATGTATTAATTTTACCTGTCTGGGCTCTTAAGTGGAACTGGGAAGCCATGAATGACTCGGCTGATACCAACAGTTATGACAGTTCAATATGTAGAGCATGAGGAGCCCCCATTTTTATTTCAATATTGGTGAGCAAAAATGTTGTATCTATGGATCCATTTTTTTGTTAATATTAGAAGTGTGATATATTAGGTGTGATATTACTGCCATTTTTTTTAACCAACTAAGGCCATATGATCAAATTTAAATAAGAGGAGATACACAATCTCGATTTTGAAAAATAATATTGAAAGCTATTTGGATTGATTTTTGATTTACAGTTAAAATTGTGACACCACTCATAAGAAAGCATGGAAAATGAATGCTGCTTTTACACATGGGAGGGGGGATTTAGCTGATTCAGAGGCCCAACAGACTCCTTAATGAGAATGATTTGTCAAAAGGGATTCTCTTATAATGATATTTACCCTTCAGCTAAAATAAGTGAAGAAGCAGATGGACCAACGGTGTGTATTCACTACAGTATGTCTGTTTTGTCGAGACAATCCCCCTTCGACCCATAATGTCTGGAAGAGGGAGGGGGACTGAGGAGGAATGGAGGGACACCTGCTCTGGATCTGCCTCAGTTTGGGAAAAAAAGAGGGCAGCATGTAAAACTAGAACAAAAGGGAAAAAGAGAGGGAGAAATGCCAGGCAGATGTATGAGATGAAAACTGGAGATGATAAAAGGTAAACTTGACGTTGTGGGAAACTTGCTGAATAGAAACAGATTTTTTAAACGGTATGTTGGGAATCATCAGTGTGTGATGAAGAAAGGGAAAAGGTACGGAGTGATGAGAGGATGAACTATGGAAAACTCTGCTTGGCAGAAGACAGCAGGTGAGCTGAAAGCCAATCCAAAGGAGAAAAAAAACTCAGTTAAAATGTACATGAATCTAGTTTCAACTTTCTAAGACACTGGAGTGTTTGGTTCAATTTGTTCGACCATCTATGAAGGCATAATAGCTGTGTTTAGAATATTTAATATTTAGCAGTAAATGATACCTACACCAGTTTTGCATTTTTCAGCCAAAATCCACACCACAAATTATCTTTTTGGAGTACAGGAACATTTTGCCAGCCCTTATTCAAAGACTCATTATTGGTCATTTGCACCAAGAACAACTTATTATGATGATAATTTATGATGCATGAGGCCGCACAGACGCAGTTCAAAACAAAAAGCCGTGCTGGCTGGAACATCAAGCCTGATGTCACTTTTATTTGACGTAGTTTTCCATTGGCTGCAACTGCTGATTATGAAAACACTTCCACCCAAAGTCATCTTTGTGGATTAAAAGGGGAGAACTTCAAAAAAGTAAAAGGGCGTGGAGATGACTAAAGGGATTTGGAAAGGCTGGGTTTTATTAAAGTGGGCAGGAGTGCCAGGGAGAGACACAAAATCTGCCACAAGAGACAAAGACGATCACAGTTCCTCTCACATTTCCAAAGCTTGTTGTAATTTCCATCTCATTTCACCAGACGGCCCGAGCGGGGGCTGACTAAGCACACCTTGTAAAGCATCCCAGCTTGCTTCTCCAAACACAGTCTCACCTCACCTCCTATAAACCCCGTTCTCTCAAACACACACTTCATAACTGATCCACCTCCACCCCAGACGATGGAAAGGAGGATAGGCAGATGGTGGCGCAGAGAAGAAAGAGGCGTTAAAGGACTACTACAGGCACAAAGATCTCTATTGTATTACCTCATTTCCTGTTCTGAATCTCCCAGGTTGCAGAGATGAAATCTGTTAGATCCCTCTGAGTGCAGGATCCCACAGCCTGCTATGCACCTTCACATGTTATTTCTGCTCTTGACTTCTCATCAGTGTGCCAGACCTTTGAACCCAAGATCGTTTTTGCTTGTTACTTCTTTTTTACCAACCCTTCATTTCTTTGGCATTCTGTACATTGGTATTTTTTTAGGTACCTTAGGCAACAAGGCTGCAACTATTATTGATAAACCTGCTTATTATTTTCTTCATTAATCGATTAATCATTTGGTTTAAAATGTTTATTTTAAACCAAAACCAATAAAATTGTGAAATATCCCAGTTTCCAAGGTATGTCTTTAATAAAATGTCTTGTTTTAAGACTCCAAAACCAAAATACATTCAGTTAAATATAATATAAAGCAGAAAAAAGTGGTAAATCTCCATATTACAGAGGCTGAAACAGCATTTTCTGCCATTTGTGCATGAAATCTACCAATTAAATGATTTTTCTGTAGATCGCCAAATCAATTAGTCGACTAACCATTGCCGGTCTAAGTAGATATTACTACTATTATCAAAACTAGTTTTCTGTGGAACTCAACATGGTTTGTGTTCATATACAGCATATGCTTATGAACTCTCCTCTGTTTTTCTTTTCCTAATTTCCACTTGGAATTAATACATTTTAAGTTTTAGCACTACAAATACAAACAGGAAGTGCAATGTAGCCATGGAGTTAGTGAGTTAGCTGTCTAAGCTCCACATTGGCTTTTTTTCTGTTACGCAGCATCATTTGCTATCCATTCCTGTTTGTATAGTAACCATGGATGTGCAGACAACAGAGTGTCATAATTATGATGAAATAGAAAGTTTTAGGTTAGATCACTACGAGAGTCAGTGACAAGTGGATGAAGTTTTCTTGTCTATTATTTATTATACATTTTTATGAGACTGCTGTGGAGGGAAGTAAAGAGAAAGGGTGGAGCGACAGAATGTGTGCAATATAAGCTTTCAAATGTGGTGAGGTGTGTGTGTGTGTGTGTGTGTGTGTGTGTGTGGAGTGAGTTAGAGTCATGCATGTGCAGTGTCTGTGTATGTGTTAGAATTGGCAGCAGGTTAGGGTACTCTGGCCTTGATTAGGCGTCTCTTTCCCGTCCACCAGTCGCTGAGTGAAGCAGTGAATTACGCTGCCATCTCAGCAGTGTAATTGGGGACACATGCAGCCTTAAACCCCTCCTCCCGCCTCCCTCCATCTTTAGGTCAAAGCAGCACTAAGATCAAATGCTCCCCTCAGTGGAGCATTCCTCAATAAAACAACAAGCGGGCAGGAGAGAAGGGGGAAGAGAGACAAGGAGTGAGAAAAAGGAGGAAGAAAGGAAATCGAAAGAGATGGGGCGAGACAGGCAGAGAGGAGAAAAGAAGGAGACAGAGGTGGAGACAGTGAGAGCATATGGAATATGTTTACAGTAATATCGCTGGGCCCTGATGTTATCGTGGTGCTTCATTTGGTGGATCAGAATTTCTGATCAAATTGCAGTATCGTCTGTCCTTTTCTCTTCCCGGCCTTGTCACTTTTCCTCTCTTCTCTGAGCAAGAGAAACCCGCCCATGCATACTTTTACTTCATTGCCATTGCAAGAGTTCCCTGTTTTCGCCAACCAGCATATACTGTACACTATCACTCTCTTCTGTACACATTACGCAGCGTCCTGGGTCTTTTTCAAAGCAATAAAGCCACGATGGGCTCGCTCAGGTCTGGTTCATGCTAACATAAACAATCCTCCCTCCGCTTCAAAAGGCAGAGAGAAACAGAGGTTGAGAAATGGGCTGCTAGGCTACTGAAAGTCCACTCACATGAGATCCACAGTGACAAATGTGGACACAAAAATAGTTTGGATCAAAGCATCGGCGCAGTTTGTGAGCGAACAAAGCTATTTATCATGAGTGTAGGACAAAGATGAAGGAATTTTTCTCGGTTCCATCCAAGTCTTTGATGATAGAGTCGGAGTCTAATGACGCACACTAAGTTCTGCGATGTCAGATTGATTTCACAGATTTCTCAGCTGTTTTATGAAAGGCGTGAAACTGATGTCTAAGGTGGAGGAAACCATTTAAGGGATAAACCGAACCCAGGCTTTGGATATTAGGTTGATGGGAGCAAGGGAGCCAGAGAATAAAAAGTAGAAATAAAGACAGAGGAAGACGAGCAATGAAGGATAAAGCTCTCTCTGATGAAGTAGAGAGATGTACTATTAATTCTACAGTTTAATGTCTGTGTGTAGATGCACGTCTCCTGCTTGTCAGAGTGTGTATTGTATAGCTGCAGGCTGTAGAGAGACAGCACAGACACTGCAGTGTGTCAGGCTCCACATCTGGTGGATGGGCTCCGTTAGCTCCGTCTGTCTGCCTATTATTATATAGTATGAAGCCTTTGAACTGAGCGGCCACTGCTGACAATCACCAGACTCAAACACACCGGGTCATTCCCTGATTTTTAAAAGGGAATGAGTGCAATCCTTTCTCACTAAGTGTTTTCATGCTGCAAAGACAGAGTACAGAATGTTCATTTTCCGCCAATGTCAGAAAATGTGACAGCCAGGTGGACTGGGAGGGAAGAATGGAAAAATGGCATTTTTCTCAATTCAGGAAAAGTGTTTCAGTTTTTTGGCTAGGTGATATGGCGTATTCATAATTTGCAACATTTTTTACTTTTATTTTTAGAGATTATTTGGCCATTTTACGGCTTTTTTACTTATAGGGAGAGATAGAGAGTGAGAGGGGGAGACAGAGGGGAAGACATGCGGGAAAGGCTCCGAGTCGGATTCAAACCTGATACTCGATACTTGATTGCATTTTCAATTCAAATGAAAAAAATAAAATATAAAAAAAACAAAGAACAATACAAACAATAGCTGCTAGCTTAATGATAACTTAACAGATGGTGAGTGTTAATTACTATAAATTATAAAGGCTAACAGTAACCTGTGCTGCCGGCCAGGTGACTGTTTATGATAACCGTTTAATACTTCTATGATGAAATGGGAACTTAAATGAATTTTGGAATTCCCCATAAACACCAGGGTGTCTGTCTTTCATATGTTCAGCCAAATTTGTTTTACTACTTCACTTGGTTGCCGAGACTTTGTAGCATTAAGCATAAGTTTCCTGATGTTATAAATGGAGGTAATGGAGAGAAAAAGTTCTTTATCCTTCATGCCAAAAAAATGAAACAATACTGGACTACAGTTGTGACTCAAGAGGCAAAAGTCAGTGTGTTGCTTCACAAAAACCTGCAGACCAGCTGGATCGAACAACTATTTCTTGATGTGCACATGTCATCACTTTGTATGGACTGGCCTTGATAAATTGATGAAGTGCCTCAACACATTTTGATATACACAAGGCCTCCATCAGTCTCTCACAATGGGAAAACTAAAGGTGGTGTTACTGGGTGGTTCTTTTGAAAAATATGGAGGCATTCAGCTGCTTTGGCTGTTTCTATTTCTAGTCAGTCCCCAGTGACCGTTTAGATGAGGAATTTAAGACCTACCAGGAACACTTCAAAGACCTGTTTCTGTTGCTGACAAAGAATTCGAGATGTTGAATTTAAGATGTGTAGTTCTTAACTACTCTCACTTAATTTTAAAGTGTGCTGCCCTTCATGTACAGCCAGTGCAGCAGTGTGGCTCATGCATTCATTCAATAGCTTTTGGACAAAAACGAAGGTCTGCACCACAGAAAAATAAGCTGTGTCATGCTTCATGCTATTTATGAACTGCTCAGTGTCTCCAGCCAGAGGATTGTCAGGGTCAAGGCTCATCAGCTGAAGTGGTGACGTCCTCCTGATGAGCTGAGCACACAAAGCTAAGTAGAGACATTACCGGAGAATCCGACCAATGCTGATGACTTTTACAGCCCCACTGTGTCTGTTGGTGAAATGGTAGCAAAAGAAGACCAAAAAAGTGTATTAAAAGTGTATGTACAGTACGTGTGTGTGTACTTTTATATGCCCTGCTCAGCATGTTTACTTTGGGGTTGTGTGAAATAGCAAAGGTGTATGAAAAAATGTTGTAGCCATGTATGAGAAGGAGCTGTTACATTACTCAGCCATCAATTAAAGTTGACAGTAAACACACAATCAGCAGAAAGCAGATTACCTACGCGATGCTGTTTTATGTTGTGCTACTGCTATGAAAATAAAATACATGAATAAATGGTCGTCAATTAAAGGATTAAAACAGCTGCTGTATAGTTCAGGGCTATGATGACTTGTTTGATTGTTCCCACAAGCTCAAAAGCACTTTGTAACCATAGAGTTGTATAAAGATAATTATTGTTATTGACTGCTTTGTAAAATAAAATGTAACATGAGCTGAGAACCGCAAATGTCTCTTTTGGGCGGGTGGAGGTGCAAGGGTCCAACAAACCATGACTAGTGTACTGTCAACTTCTATGTCATGTTCAACATAACATAGGTCACCAACATAATTGCGTCTATGAGTTCTGTACCAAAGTTTTAACAAAGTAGTTTTGTTGTGAACCACATGTTTAAAACTGCAACCATCACATGTTTCAAATAGCAGCTGTGTAAATCATTCCCACAGTGTTAAATAGAACCGTCTTAGTTTGTAAGACATCATACAAAGCCCTTCATGAGAATATGTTGGTCAGATTAACTTTTCTCTAAGACCTGGGCGAGGTTGATGTACTGTAATGTAGCTGCATCTTCTGTTGCATCAGTACAACAATCTGTGCCAAACCAAACTATCCTTTCTACAACTTCATATGATTTTCAAAAAATCTAAAACATATGTTTGGATCTTCCAACAAAGTACTACAAAATGTTACCTTTGCAGAGGCCATGTTAGAATCACAGCCCCTGCTGTAGCGCTGTAACACTTCTACACTTTGCTATTAGACTCAGTTCAAAGTCAAATAAACAGTTGATGTGATCTTAAGCTCCTTTACCATCCGGACTAAAGCCCTGGTCAGCACTCACGGGTAAAACCTCTCGCTTCTGCGCAAACAAAGCTGCTCACATATTAAACACAATGATGTTCACACCAAGATTCACCATGTTAAAATATGAAAACTGATGGAATTCAACATTTTGCAATCGTTCAACTGAGAGTCTGTTTTCTGCATAGCACAATGCATACCTTATTACCTACATACAAAGTTTTTGGAATAAACCAGTAAATTAAAGCCTTATTTCCACAAGGGATGAACTAAAAAGAATTCAACTGAAATATGAAAACAGTTTTGTGTCAGATTTCACCAGCGAACTGTTCCAGCTGTAGCTTTACATAAAGAGTTGGAGGGCAACGTGTTTTTCTTTCTTGCAAGTCTGTGTACTCACACACAACCCAACAAGGTCTAAGAAACCATATAATGCAGTGAAATGACTGTGAAACAAGCACATGCAAAGACAGAAACACACACGAAGTCGGTCACACAAATATCTTTGCAGGATAACAGATCCTTTATTCCTCCACTTGCACTGCATACAACCGCATACACAAACTATGAGCGCCAACACATGCATGCACACGAACACACAAAAACCCACACACCACACTGTATTGTCAGCCCCGTGATTTAAATCACTTGCAGGCTCGGAGTTTTCCTGCTCTCAAAATGCCTTATTACTCCTCCTTTGTTTGACTGGAGCGTGATTTGAGCTCGGGCCCTTTTTACATTCTTTCATTACTCTCCAGTCAACACACAGGCGTGCCAGAGGGACTCTATGATCCACACTTGACTTACTTTGATTGTTTTTGGTAGAAATTGCTATTCTGGCTGGCAATCTCCTATTGGTGCAGCACGCCCGGGGTCTGGTAAGTGGGACGCTCTGTGCACGTGGTGGTCTGTTCCAAAGCATATCACTGTTGCATGATGAAAACCTCCTCAGATTTTTGTGATGGTTGTATTTTAAACTGAATTGTAGGATTTCATGCTTCTCTAAAAGTAATAAATTCCACAACCCCTTGGCCTATTAACATAAAAGACTGTTTTTCTTTCAAGGCTGTTCCTGAAAAGCTGAAATTTTGGATATGTGGTGCTTTTAGACACTCCAAGTGGCCCTTGGATTGGCAATGTCGGTCTGTTGGTTGGTCCACCACTTTGCTCCGAAGTGAAATATCTCTGATTTTAGTCATCCTCTGACTTTTTGTGTGACACCAGCAGATAAATGTTCCCACTGATGTCAAGAAATATCTTTTTCTCTCTACGAGATGGATTTGCATCACATGTTGCACAGACAATATATGTCTAATGGTGTCCCCTGACTTTTCCTCCAGTGCCACCATGAGGTTTAAATTTGAGGTTTTGCATTTAATGATCCAACAACTATTGGAACTATTTTATGAGACTGGGTACACATATTGATGTCCTCAGGATGAATGGTAACAAGTTGCTTGGTGATCCTTTTTCTTTTCATCTTGGAACATAATCAGGACAACATGTGTACGATACTTCAGTTTATGATCAAAGATTTGCAAACTAATAGCATTTCCCTTAGACTCAGACAAACTTTGTGTGTGGCGTGCCTCTGCAGCTCTCTCACAGTCCAACAGGTAACTAGCCAGCTGGCCTATTTATCGGCACATTAAGAGATTTACCTGGCTGCTCACCCAACTCTATCCATGCATTTGCCAATTAGTATTTGAATAATGGTGTAACCTTGAATTATACATTATTACATATGCTAATATCAGTGGCAACGAAGTGAAACCCCATTGTTTCATGGTTTGATTTGCTGCCTGATTAATCATACCTTGCATATGAAAGTTAAGAATATTTAAACTTTTGTGCATAT
>CAFUXE010000414.1:460246-473532 GCA_903364295.1 Serranus cabrilla
CAAACCATAATCGTTTCTAGTGATTCATCCTGTTTGTTTAATTTCTGGACTGTCTCTATGTAGGTATTTGTTGGTTTAGCAGGATCTGCAAAACGTATTAATCGGATTTGGCACAGAATGGAGAGAAAACAACATGGACTCTCACTTGTGTCACTGTAGTAATATTGCACGTGTCAAATAATAGCATTCAACTCTTCTTCATTTAGTTGATGGGCCCCGAGAGGCCCCTGCAGCAACCTCAGCGCTGTCCAGCTGGACTGAGAATCCAATATTTATCAAGGTCACTGCACGGACAAACCATTACATATCAAGACCCTCGATGCTCTGTTTTTACTTTCAGAGCAGAAGACAAAACAGCAAACATAACCACTGCCTGTGCAGGCACAAAGCCAGCAACTGTACCATCCGTGACCATCTGACCTTTCATTAAAACCAGAGTGACAGTGAGGCAAGACAGCGAGGCAGGGAGGAGAAAATGAGCAGTCACTCAGAATATGAATAGACCTTTGTATCATCTCCAGAGGAGAGGAGAGGAGAGGATGATCTCAACTACAGGAGGAGAAAATTGTTGACAAGAAGGAAGGACAAAGGAAAAGAACAGAGTGACCTGGATGGTGTTAGCAGATAGCAGGACGGTTCTCCAGAGTCCCGTTTAACCAGTTAGGATCTGAGGGATGCTTTCTGCTATAAATCCACTGGAATTCCAAGCGTGCCCGCTGCCTAGAAAACAAAGCTTGTGTTTTTCTTTCGGCCCTGTCGTTTAATCACTTGCACATGAGGGGAGGAACAACAAAGCTGAAACAGTGGAGACCAGAAGACAGGGAAGAAGGGGAGCACAGGGATGAGAGGAGGAGGCCACTAGGGGCCAAAGCCTTTGATGCCCTCTACGTCTTTGAAGCTTTCCAACAGTCGGGGAGGACTGAGAAGACAACCAGAGCAGCCGCACAACACGAATAAAAAGGGCCAAACAAGGGAAGGATTGTGAACAGAGACGATGCGGTAAAAGATGATAAATTGGATGGTAAAGTGAGAAAAATTGGAGATGAGATCAGCTTTATTTACTCATCCAACAGTGGTGTCCGGACAAAGAGCATGTTTTGAGATACTGTATCTCAGCGTGCAACTGGTGACATCACTTTGACTATAAAACCTCTCAACATGTCACATCTTGCACTGAATCACTTAATTCAAACAGTCTTTCTTACAGAGCCTTTTTAAAATAAAAAATATAATCTACATATGAAAATGTTGCATGACCCTGAAACCCAAATGTCAATCATGCACTCCTTTCAAAAATAAATCTGAGTGCATTAAACCAGACAAATCGTCCCTTTGCAGGAGTAAAACACAGTAAACCCACTTCACCCCGGGAGATCTCGTCCCTCTGTTTTCCACGACACGTAACTCCTGCTTCCAATTCTGGCCTGGCTCACTCCAATCATATCTATCCCAAGGATAACACTGCAAAAATAATAAGCGCAGCAAAAAAGAACATCGTTGTGCTTATCTGCCCGTTTGTCAAACTTTCAGTTTGTTTCGTCAGTTATTAAAACTCAGATTTTCTTGTTCTAATTGTGGGCTGTTTTGTTTCATGGTAATGCAACATCTATCAACATGTCCACTTGCCAAGATTTAAGATGTTTCCATCATGACAAAGTGCTGAAGTAAGTAATGTCATATCTGAAGTGAATTAATTTGACTTGACATGTCTCAAATGAAGGGTAATGAACAGTTACGAACTCCTGACAGTTTTAATGATTGAGTCAACTCCCAAAGGGAAACTACGGCACAGATTTTATGTGAATTTGCAAACAGGAAACAACTGCTGCTGGCTACGAATGATGGCAAATGTAATGTGCTTTTTTAGGACACAAGTGAGCAAAACCATGTACTCCTGCAGTTTAAAATGAGTTTGAAATACTGCAGTTGAAAGCCAAAGCACGGATGTTGCAATGAATTAGAACTATATTGTCTTACAGGATTCCCCAAACACCTTTCATGCCTCATTTCATATTTTATTTGTCTGTCTGCTATGCTTCCTCCCCTCTCAGTGCAATAATCCACTTAGGAGAAGTCTCCTCTAGTTTTTATTATTATTCCTTCATTATATTGGACATTTCACTCGACACTTGCGCCAATCGTCACCTCACTTGAAATTCGAGAGATCTAAAATGTGTAATTTATGACGGCAGTCCAACATAAAGACAGGACTGAATTCTGCGGAATGTGGAAGACTAAACACAACAGCTGAGGCTCAGAAATGAATTTCATCTTCTCCACACACGCAGACACATAAAACATCTCAAACATTCAACCTGAGCTTTCCATTGCACACACACACTTTATTACTTTTCATTATCTATGATGGCTATCTGTGCTGCCAAATCCAGCTCTGTGTTGTTCTTTTGGCTGTGCAGCACAACGCTAATCCTGTGTCTTGAAAGACAATCCTCCTGCAATTCAGTTTATACTTCAACTTTTATTTCATTTTAAACTAAATGTTTATGCTGAGCAATACAAGCCAAAACTATGCTTACCAAAGGCCACTTTTTCATTTTTCAATTCAAAACTAGCAGGAACATTTTTAACAGTTAAAGCCTTGCTTATAATTCTTCTGCTGTGGAAAGATTACTTAATGCAAGCAAATGGCAAGCTAAGCTAAATGTATCAACAACCAGGATTAATAAGTGTCATCACATCATAAGACTGCCATTGCGCATTATCTTCCCAGTGTTTCTCAATGGATACAATGAGCACTTTGTACTTTATTAACTTCCAGTAGAAACAGGAGCAGAAGTTTCCCTGCCAACACAAGTACAAGGCAGCGAAACCCAACGTCTTTTCACTGACCCAGATAGGAAAACCATGCCCGTTTCATGCGATAAGGGATTTTCATGAGGGCTTACGAATGGGCACCACATTCCTTGTTTGCTCTGATGTTCCTAAGCCTCGTGTTTGTTTGAGACTTCAGTCTTGAATCTCCATGGAAAATGCACTGTGCTTGCAATGTTAGCCACATCAGAATCTCTGCAGCCCAGAAACATCCCACTGTAACCAGCCAGAAGCCAAACTAGGCCATTGACCAGCGCTGAGAACACCAGGCGTAATGCTAACAATGTTGGACTCGCACCATTAACCCTCCTCAAGTGCAAGATGATGGTGTGGCCAATAAAGCAAACTGGGTGGAGTTTATCCAGTGTCATTAGTCAGCCTCTGCCCTGCTGACCCTTTGTTTTGACTGAGTCCACATTAACCACCACTGCTGCATTTATTTAATTTGGTGTGCTTGACTGCAAAGCCTTATTGTGATGGCTGTTGTTCCACATCAAGCATCTTGGTTAAATGCATTCCTACAATCATCCATTAATACTGCAATCTGTGTTCTCAGTGACACAAAGTCTTGGCTGCACAGCGCCTCAATGCTTGATGAAGGTCTAGGACCAAAACATTCACCCCTCTAATATCTTTACAGTACAAAAAATTACTAGAAACTGCTTCCTTAGGGTGAAACGTTGCCGATTTTCAACCAGCTATATGTCACCTTAGTGTGTGCAGATAAATGACATGGGCCAAGAAAGAATTCATTAAATTTGGGGAGGGAAAAAAAAAATCGCAAAATAGATAAATAATTTTTCACTTCCTACAACATTGCGAGGCAGTGCATTTGTGGAGGTTTCTCTCGGAGTACCGTTCTAGTTTTCTTTTGGGGCTACCTGCGGAAATCTGCAATATTGGTCCGGGGTAAAGAAAATTCCATCACTGAAAATATATTTAAAAAACAGGAAAACAGGGAAGTCAATGACCAATAGTGGTTCAGACTTGAAAAATCAGGCAAATGTGCAAGACAAGTCCAAAGATTCAGAGAAAGGACCAAGACAGGGTTCAAGTAATGCAGCACCACCTCTTTCTGTACATACAGTATGGTGAGCTGTTGAAACTACACATAATGAGTGCTGCTGTAATCTACACCCAATCCTTCACCCGCTCATAACTCTTCATCATGTAACATTAGAAGACCTGGACCATTTAAAAGCTAAGCCCTGATCTCACTATTTATGTATCTTTGCCACTGCCAGATGTTGCAAGGTCCCAAAAAAAATGCTTCAGCTTCCTATATGATGTTGAGTAATATGGATTTGTGGCAGGCAAACACAGGTAGTGAGGCTATAAAAAATTGTCCAAACACCAGAGTCTGGGCCTGTAGAGCATATTGTGGGCTGTTAATGTTGCTCAAAGGACCGCTCTACCCTTTCGCCCCCTCGGACGGTGCCCTGGATAATTTCTGGTGTTGCTGGCAGACGTATTACAATTCATGCACATTTGTCTGGTTTTACCTGACAATATACTGTATTCATTACTATATGTGAGCATAAACTTCATAAAGTTGTTTAGTAACATAAGTGCTTTCTACATTTCCATTTTGCCCAACGTAAAGAGGTGTGACAGCAGCAAGCTGACTGCTGCATCCAACGACGCCAGTCCCAGTTCTCAGTCCAGTCCCATAAAGAGAGGTCTCCTAAACTTTTACAGGCTGACAACAGCCTTCCACTAGCAGCCCAAACAGTCGCAGATTTTTATATTATTTCTATGCAGCAGTCTCAGCAGTAATTTAGGTAGCCTTTGGACCAAACTGAAACTTAAAAGACCAACTGATCAAGCAGCAGCACTCTTATCGACACCACTGAATCACTAAGTGAATCCAGGCTTCTGCACCAACTGTAAAGCACATTAAACACCACACACATTATCTGAGATGCCACTGCACTAGAGTCTACATCACACATGAGCTCCTGCTGAGGGCTAGTAATGATTGAAAATGTGTCACTCTAGTAGAGCTGCTATAAAAAGCAGAGGCGTAATCGCTAGTCTGGGTCGCCTAGCTTGTGGAAAAGAACTGTCTTTTTGGGCTGCTGTCTAACAGATTTGGCATCGCTCTCCATCCGTCTGCTCAGACATACAGCCTGGCAATGCTGGGCAGCATGGAGCCAGATCCGATTGCAGGGTTTACGCATGTTACTAACATTGTCATTATCCCCAGAGGCCTTCGGAAATACCGTGCCCTGGAATAACTGCAAATAATAAGCAGGAATAACTGAGAACGGCTGGTCATTCCTATGGTGATTTATGAATGGAGGTTGACAGTGTGTGCCATCTGAGAGCGATTGTATATCCCTATTTATGACTCTATTTTCCCTGGCTGATCAACACGCTGGCTGTCTGTATCTCTCTCAATCTCTTGGGGGAAAATCTAACTCTGTGTAGCTGTTTGATGAGAGCTTTTCACGTCATTTAGAGCAGCTTGTCAAAAGGTCAGCTTTCCTCTAGGTTGCATACTGTAGAGTGAATCATCTTGGTTTAATGGCCCGTTGAAAAAGGGATTATAGAATTGAGACAGAGAGGTCTCTAACTGTAAACTTTATCTGGAGAGACCAGAGGAGGGGTGGAAGGATGGTAGAGAGGAGAAATAAAAGAGAGAAACAAGGACAGAGCAGAGAGACGACTATTATGACTAATCAGACCAAACTATGTGTCACAGAGCACTTTCATGCTCACAGTGGGAGACAGAGAAAGTAAAGGAAAGACAGAAGCGGGTAAGGGGGGACTCTTAAGAAAAGTAATAAAAGCAGCATGCATCTCTTTAATTTTCACACCCGCCATGACTTTTACAAGCTGCTGTGGCAGAGCTGGGAAGCGGGTGAGTAAACGGGGCAGGAGCGGGGCCCCAGGCGGCCACGCTGCACTGCAGCACACGACCCTGCTCCAGCTATACTGTGATCACAGGTGGGGCAGGTCCATTCCTGAGGCAGAAATGATCCAAAAGCAGCACTGTGTAAAAGCACGTGTTGTTTTTAACACTTCTGCAGAAAGGTGTTTGATGGCAACGACGTCAGCACACACGCTCGTGTTAAGAACAAGAAATGAAGTGGAAAGAGGGCGCACCTGAAGATTTGACTCATCTCTTAATGCTCCACATGATCTGCTCTTATCTACAAACAAGACACGGCATTACAATAAGCAGGCATCCCTGAGCTGAGTGTGCTGATGCTTGTAGCGGCGTGTGCGTCTGTGTTTTGGGAGGCGTGTCAAGGTAAGTATATTTTGTGAGTGGGGGATGGCGAGCTGTGTGGTATTTAAGGCAGGGGGTGTGTGAGCTTGTTGGGGTTTGGCAGTGTGACTTGATGTGTTTACAGGTGTGTGTGTGAGCGAAAAAAGGAGGCATTTGTATTCAGATGTGTGCGCAGAAAATAGTTCTCAGGTGTGTGGATGATTTTAAAAAGGTGCTGACTCAGAAAACTAACCTGTAATTTCAAGCTCTTAAAGAAGAGCATTATGGATGAATTTGAAGTGTGTGTGTGGAGCAGATAAAGAGGAATGACAACAAAGGGTTCGTGTGTGTGCAAATGAGTGCATGTCGATGTGTATGACTGCCTTTGTGCGTGAATGAGATAAGAGCTACTTTAGGAAAAAAGCCTTGAGGCAATTCGGTGCCAATAAAGCTGTGTGTGTCTGTTGGTGGTGTGTGTCAATCTTAGGGCTCTTTGGTGGGTGGAGGACAAGACACTGATGTCAAACATGATACGGTAACAGCTGGAAAGTTCACTCTTCCTCCGCCCTCTGAAAGCTCTCCCTCTCTCCCTCTCTCCCTCAGGGCAGTTGTTCTTGTTGGCATGTGGCTAATTTGACAAATTCTGCCGTCCGTCTGCTTTTCAGAGAGTGTATGCTGCATGTGTGTGTTTTTTATTTTATTATGTACTGTTCTTTTAGTTTTAGTGTACGTGTCTCCATAAAAATCAGAGTTGTTTAAATTAAAATTGTTTAAAAGGTTTTTTTGGCAGCCCCGTATTACCACTAGGCTCCAGTCCAAATTCCATGGAAACACACACTTTTGTGTCGGAGAGTGTGTTCAGGCAGGTCAGACACGATTAATAAGATAATTAACTCTTCTACATGAGTTAACCTTGGACTTCTCCATTACCTCCATGTGTTGTTTGTGCTCTGAACCTCCTGTAAGCATTACAGGGAAATCCAACTGCAGGGATGACACAATAAGTCAAAAATGTTGGTTATGAAAACTGAACTGTTTTATTGGCCTTGTGCATGATGAAACCCAATTAACAACCATAATACATTAGGAAAAAAATGTGTCAATCTTTCAGTAAGCCTCTTTAAACAAAATCTCTCTTATCCAACCATGTCTAGACATCTCCGGCCACCTTTTGGTGAACAAAGAGCCTGACAGACGAAGACCAATCAGACAGTTATTTACTGCCTTTTTGTGCTTCTCTAACCGCTCCCTGCTGCTACTGTTGATAGGTGAAGCAGAAGAGATACCACTGGATTCCTCTTTTATCTTCACTATCTCTGTTTATCTCACTGTCTTTACTGGTTAAGAGCTTAGATCAGGGACGTATTAGCTGTTTGTAGACTGTCTCTTCATGCAACAATTCAAATCTGTGACCACATGGTAATACAACAACCTCTCTGTTGTGGAATTCACCTGTTTATCTTTGTACATATCCAGCCATTATTCATCTCTCCACTGCTGTTCTAGTCTTCCCTCTCCTTTTTCCTTTAGGGGAACCCTTGTTGCTGTCATTACACTTCCCACCCTGATGAAAACCTCACAGGACCCAGCAGCAACATTCCTGCCTGTTTTACAACCGTCTTCCTACTAATGGCTCAGTATCCAGCAGCCTTTAAATACAGCCTCTGTCATTTTTACCCTGCCTGCCACTGTCTTGCATGCATATAAACACACACAGGGCACAGTTGCAAAAAGAGACCAACCCTTTATATTATAGGTCTGCTTATCATTCTTCCATCTTTTTCTTGGCGAAGCAAATTTCTATTAATTGTCAATCAGGGTTTTCAGTTTCTTCTAGATGGGAAAAATGTACAAAAACAAGATGGTGTTTCACATCTGGGAGGTTCACGGTAATTCACAATGGAAGAAAACAATAGTCCTTCTTAACCAGCACATACACACAGACTGGTGACAGCAGAGCTGGAGACTGATGTTGAACGCAGCCCAATGATTACAAACCCACTTTTTGTGACGTAAAGTCTGCTGTAATTAAGTTAAGCGGATGTCCAGCTATTGAATCATTGGATTCCAAACATCCTCGCTGATAGACTGACTCAGTGTCTCAGAACAACCACTTCTTTAGTCTCTGCATTGTTGTCATGAATGTGCCACTGCAGTGCAGGCTGTACATGCATGGGGCGAGCACCCGGAGCTCCAAGTCATATAGTTTAGCAATAAAAACATGGGGAAATTAGCTAGCAAGTGGCTTTACTAGCCTTCTGCTAAATGCTTAAGATTTAATGACTTAATATTCGTCCACACACTCTTTTTGAGTAGTTCTCTGCAACCAGTGTAGCATGAAAGCATGGCAATAATAGCAGGCTAAAACAAAGTAGCTAATTTTCACTTTTTAGAACATGAAAATACAATTTTGGGCCTTTTGGGTTTTGTTTTTTTTAATTACTGAACTATTAAAAAAGTAGCAGATTAGTTTTCTGTTCATCGACCATCAATGAATCAGCGAAAGGACAATTTTCTTTATTTCCTGACAATGTAAAACAATGCATCAAGAAAGTAACTGGCAGAATTGATATTGAAAGTAATCTCTACAGTGGTGGGCAAAGACTTGACCTCTCCTCTGTGCTCTGGTTTAATGAACGTATTGCCCTCTTGTAAAAACTAATTTAGATAAAATAATGTCAAACATATGACAACTTTCTATTTCACAGAAGCAACTTCAAAACACCATCAGTGATGTTTTTGTTTTCACCTGCACCGTAAATCACACACATATATATATATCATTCATCATTAAGACAGCTAAAGAAGAGACCCTGTTCCAGGTCACAAAAATACGGCAGTATAGATGACAAGGTTTCATTCTATCACACACACACACAAGACAAAGGGCCTATTCAATGCACTGAGGTAACAGCCCTTCATAATAAAGGCAAGCTGGAGCTGCCTGAAAGAAGGAGCACACAGCCAGGTCCAAAGTCTTCATGAAACTGGACATTTGATAGCTTCTTGCGGGGCTGTTTGTGTGAGATTGTGACACTGATACCTTCTAATAAAACAGCCGACTGCATCCATGCATCCAGCCGGTCGAAAGGTCACTCCTAATAGGTCAACCTCGGACAGATGGGCATGGACAGAGAGGGGGATGTCACTGTGTGTGTTTGGGGGTTTATTCCCAGAGAACTTTTAGGCTCCACAGGCTCCCAATCTTACTGCATTAGTACTCATTATGCACACAGATATTAAAGGTTAAATAAGAGAGGAAGCAGTATATATATGCACACACCTCATTAAGGAGACCACAGTCACCTCTGATTGTTATGGAAAAATACAGTAATGGAACAATAATGATATTGGAGGACCAGCAGTCCACAGGGTTGATGATTATGATGTACTGTATGACTTTGAGTTGAAGGTGTGTGTGTGTGTGAGAGAGAGAGAATATGTACAGCATGTGTGCTGGTGGGTAGGTGGATAATTTTGAGCCATGCTGAGTTTACCATCTTTTCTGGACTGCCCCTGTTCCTACGAATTTGTTAAATTACTCCCAGATTTGGGATCAGTTAACACACACACACACTCAGCTCTATGTACAGTACAGAATGCGTTCACAGAGTGTGTTATGTATGCTCATCCTCGTCCCTTTGCCAAGTCCTGACAGGAGATATATATCTATTAAGTCCTTCCACGGACTACGCCTGGACTTTCTTTGCAAAATGAGAATAGACGTTGCTTTGACTCAAATATTTTTGCTGTAGGAGGAGCCAGGAATACTTCATCTCCCCTTCACATACAGACATGCATAACTTGCATTGCATGCCATGTCATTTGTTCTCCACATGTCAAGGAAAAACGTATGCAACGTATGCAACGTATGCGTGTAAACACATCATTTTACATAACAGGAAAATATGCTATTAGAAAAAGAAGCCTATGAATCCCAACTTCAAATGATAATAACTAGATTATACATATTGTTATGTCCAACAGGACTGAGCAGAGAATAACAGAACAGGTGGGAAATGAAGGTTATCATGCTACATGGGTCAAATGCCAAAGCCTAACAGACATGATACATGTTGTTTGCTTTGGCTCGCCACACCACAGGGTGCCCTCCGCCTCATCGTTCCCTCCCATTTCTCCTCTTCGTCTTAGTGGAGCATGAATGAATGATGCTCTGATGGAAGCAGGGGGGAGTCCATAGCAAGAGTTGGTTCAGGTGAAGCGTTTGGCTGGAGTGAAGAGCGCTACGGCAAATTACACATCCAGAGAAAAATGGACAGATGTGGTGTAAATATAGAGAACGGAGAGGAGAAGAGGGGATAGGAAAGAGGGAGCTCTCTACAGGGAATTGTTGCTCATTTTGAGTTTTTCTTAGTGAAAATCGCTCAGGCTGATTTTAGACAAATTAGACCTCATGGTAAAGTTGCTTGCCTGCTTTTCTCTACTTTCCCAACTTTTCTTGGTATTTTTGCATGCAACTATAGACAGTTTTGACATATTTTCTATCACGGTATCTATGTTATTTTTATATGGAGATATTGATGTACAGATTTTTTATAAATAGTTACTTTTCAAAGAGTTTAACTGAAACCATGACTTAAAACCAGATCAAATTTTAAGGTAAGAATCATTAATACTACCATAGATATCAAAAGACAAATAACTTAGTGAAAGTAGAGCAAAAACTCTAACACATCATAACTGTCTGTACTTGTAAAACACTTTTTTGTAATCATCACTCACTGAACTATTTGCTGTTGTATCCTGTAAACTAATGTCCACTTGTACGGCGCACAGTAAAGGCCTCACATGTGCAGGTTGCTACTCATTTTCCTGATCCTTCGCATTAAATAAATCTCCTTGTCAGTGCCCCCGTTTTACATGGACTCAAGTAGAGGAGCATATTTTCAGCAGGAGACACATGGTGTTTTATCTGCAGGGTCATCGTGAGTGAAGATAATGATGAAGATGTGTTTTAATCACAGCACAGTATGAATACCTGGGAGCTAAGTCTGGAGGGATTTCAGGCAAACAGATAAGACAAGGCTTGAACGTCTCCTTTCATCTCAGTACACGAGGTCAGCGAGGTACAAGTGTGTATTATCAGTCTCCACTTATTTTGAGATACATTTTGACAGAGGCCCTTGCTTAAAAATCACCCTCTCTTTAAAAACCCGCCGACACAGACAAGAAATAATGAAACAGGTTGTGTCTCATAGAACTTAATAAAACTTTGTAATGTCCTAATATTGAGCACTGCCACACTACTACTGGCCAAAGACTTCATTATGTGGATATTACTTCTCTAAAAGCCAAAGCTGACAAAGAACACATGGTGAAAAACACCCAATTAGCGACTTTCTATTGAGTCACTGTAGTTGTACAAAAGTTCAGACCCCACTAACAACCCAAAAAATCACGTCAACACAATGACACGACCAGTTTCCAGCACCTTAAATGAACTAAGGGACAGCAGCGTCCACAGGCACGTAATGTAAAGATCTATTAAAGCCCGCCTCAGGTTCAAGAATGGGCCATTTACAGCATTATTTGGTTGGACAGAGTTGTAGCGAGCAGATGGAGCAATGAGGCATTTTCTCTATTGCAAGCATCTGGTTGCAAGCAGGCAGAAAAACAAGCCCTCAGAGCATTTGAACGCAGAGCAATGACGTTCAATTAATTAAAGGTTAATCGTTGCCGGATCTCTCTCCAGCCAACCTGTGAGAGTTGAGGAGAAGCAGGAGGATGTGGGTTGGCTACGAGGGGAAAGTAAAAGTGGTGAAAGGGGGAGGCAGCAGTAGAGGGAAGCATATAAGTGCCAATGAATAACATGAGAATAGAAAAGACAGGGAGGAGGAAATTCTTAAGATCTTTGCTGGACAGCTGTTATGTGCTATGTTGAGTTATGAATTCAGTTGGTTGAAAATGTTCAAGATATAAACGGAATATAAGAAAGTTTCCATATAAGTCCAGGGCAAACGACCGTGGCAGAGCTCGTCTCTCGTGTCAGCCAGACTCAGTCTGGGTCACAGGTTTAAAGCAGAGGTCAAACGTTTCCTTGTGAGAAGAAAAACTATGTTGGAGTTTTTAGATTATGTTTGCACCAGATCATAAGCTACTTAAAAGGTGGCTGAGGTTACGCTTTACTATATCATTATATCATTGTTGACTGAAATGTATGCAAAGAGGACATTTTAAGTAAAACACTGTTGTATATGTGCTTGCTTTATCCATATTTCAAGCATTGTGTGATCTATGAAACACACTCACTGAAACACAACCGCCTACACTACACACTGACATACATAAGCATACAGAATGGCTAAAACTGTTGATTGTTTCAATGATTGATGAATCTGCTAATTATTTTCTCAATTCATTGATTGTTTGGTCTATAAAATGTCAGAAAATAGTAAAAATGTGCATCAAAGTTTGGCAAAGTCCCAGTCTTGTTTAGTCCCAAACTCAAACATGTTCAGTTTAATATGACATAAAAACGGAGAAAGCAGCAATCTCAAGAGAGGCTTAAAAAAGTCTGCCATTTTTGCATGAAAGAATTAGTCTACTAATTGTTGCATCTCTAGAATACAACAGTTTTGTGTCTTATTTTGGAGCGGAAAATAAGTCAACTGAAACAGCTCCACAACTATGAAGTGAAAATGCAAAAAGTTGCAACAAACCGAAATATAACTGTCATGACATTTATGTTAAATTCATGACACAACATACTATCGTGTAGACTAAGAACAAGCAGGAGAGATAAAGACATTTCAAAGCTTTCATCTCGGGGTGCTGTTATCTGCTCATCATATCACAGCCCAGAGCAGCAGGACAGCTTCAATCACACACACAGAGCTCCTCTTCTCTGGCCTGCATGGACACGGCATACCTGGGATTCCTCTGTGTGTGTGTGTGCGTGTCTGTGTGTGTGTGTGCTGGAGGAGACGTGAGAGAGCAAAAGATAAAGAGAAGGAAGGAATCAGAAAGAGATGCAGAAGAGAGCTGGAGAACTGGAGAGGAAGCTCGGGCTGTGATCAATAATCATTATCATGGAATTAATACAGATTTTTCCATGACTTGTTTAGTCAAAAAAACATGTCAGAACAGTGTACAAACATATTAAATAAAATGTGGTTTCCAATAGCTCATTGTCATATTTTAAAGGCTGGAAGCTGCAACTTTAGGGCCTTTTTTCTTGATAGATGACTTAATCAGAGAACTGACACTGTTGATCTTTCAT
>CAFUXE010000414.1:478343-496998 GCA_903364295.1 Serranus cabrilla
AAAAAAAAAGAGCTGCATTTAACCGCACATTTAAGAGAGTCACACTTGCGCTACTACAGTGTGTCCAAGTATGTCAAAACTGCTTTAAACCACATGTACTCCTGTGCACACACGCCTACCTACACTGTGGCTGACAGGGTCCTTGTGTGTCTCCCGCTCTCACTGAGTTATCTGCCCGCTGAGGTGTATTTATTTGTTGGTTCGCTCCCAGAGTTCCTGTTTGCAGAGGTGAAAGTCTGCATGCAGCTCACAGAGCAGCACTGAGGATCTACTCACACAGCCCGCTGTGATTTAAGGCAGGATAAGAGGATGGCGTCCCCTTGTTAACGTAATTTACTACATGCGCTCTCCTTATTTTCCAGAAACTAAATTTAGAGAGAAAAAAGTTTTTCCTCTGCACCACTTTTCACCTTGTTAAAAACCTGAAAGCAGAGGCAGCCTGCGCTTGCGTGTTTCTGCACAACAAAGGTCACTAGGGATGAGAAAATTATATACAGTAAAGGAGGTTATTTGGTGCAGCGTTTCCCTTTTTACTGTACAGTGAACAGAGATTGCTCGGGGAGAACACCCTCCCTATATCTGGACCGTGTTTTAAACTTCGTATGAAATGAAATGAGTACGTTTCAGGCAACTGTGCTTTAGTAATCCTCCCCTGGGAGTGCGACTGTTCCTGGATCAGTGACCAGAGCAGACTCCGTGAGGCCAAAATGAGCGGGCTATAAGTTAGAGTGGAGCGCGGGGAATTCTCTGTACAGTCTGAAAAATGGCAGGGATAAATATGAGTGCAGCCTTTTCAAAGTCTGACACACACACACACACATACATACACACACATATATACAAGGCTGGGCTGAAACATTGGTCTGTGCTGGATCAAATTAGACTTTGAGCACCTAGATTTATCAATATATGAACCTTAAGACGTTTGAAAGAAAAGAGGTTCATACATCGACTGTTTCACATCCAGGTCCGCTCAGTCCAACCGTGAGTGGAGGAGTTTCATTATAGGAAAAAGCTCATAAATTATGTCCAGTAGGCGAGTGAGTGCAGAGTTGAGGCTGGGGGGAACTACAGTAAACTCAGCCGGGCTTATAGTAGAGAAGAGAGAGTTGTTTCACATAGATACTGACAGACTGTCCAAAACTGCAGCCCAAAATATGCAGCTTTTTATTGTAAATATGGAAAAGAGGTAAGCTTTAAAGGAAATCCCAGCACTGCTGGGTTTAACAGAACGCTGCAGGGGTAGAAAAAATATTAAAGGCAATAAAGGTCCTGCATTTCAAATTTTGTTCAAGCAAAGGGTGAAATATTATCAGCATATGTGCTTACTTAGACTTTCAAAAATAAAAGCATTGCTTTGAGCATTTATACAGTTGTAATTAAGTAAAGTACTTACATTCCACAGCTGGTATTATACTATCATTGCTTTTATGTGTAATTATGCTGCTAGTAAAAGTGAACTATACTGAAAAAACAATGATTTTTTTAATACAAAATCAATTTTTTTGTTAAAACTATAATATCACAACTTTTTTTTTTAATTATGGTAATATATATCTGCAAAGTAACTACTGATCTCAACCACAACCCCAGTTCCACAAATTTTGGGACACAGTGAGAAACTTAATAAAACAGAATGCAACATTTTAAAAATACATTGTGTTTGTACCACATTCAATTAAATGTAGGTCACAGTGTATTTAATGTTTAAGCTGGGAAACTTGTTTTTTTGGGAACGTACACACTATGAGAAAGTTTTGCACCACATCCCAAGTTTTTGGAACAGTATTTAAATAACTGTACTTGGTTGTTTTCCACCACTGCAGCTCTGTAGGCCAAAAACATCTTGAATAATGGATGAGAATGTAGATCCAACTGCATAAAAGAGGTCAACTATAAAATGCTTTTAAACACAAAACCTTAACTGAGCAATTCATTTATTCTAATGCTACAATATGAGAAACACCTGCTCTCTTTTCACTGCCGTTTACTGGCCGGAGTCGAGATGAATGAGTGTGTGAGAATGTTTGTGAGGCAGACGCTTGCTTGAAACAATGGAGGTAAAAGAGGGAGCCCATATTTAATCTGCTGTGAATTAGAGGGGAATCAGGAGGGGGTGTGTGTTGGGAAGCAGTGTTAAAGTTCAGCTGACCCTGCCTGAGGCTTTGGGGCTGGGGTTGACGAGGGGAGCAGAGCCCTGGAGAAGAGAATCTGGACGGCTACAGTATGCAAAGGCAGTAAAAGAGCCATAAAACAGGGTCAAACAGAGGGGACACCGAGAGGTCTGGGAAAACACACCCTGACACACTCCCTAACTCCCCTCTCCGCTCGCTCATTCACTCATCCACAGCACCGCGCTGTCTCTCAGTGTGTCTCTCTCTGTTTTCCCAGAGCACTGAATCTATCATCGTGTCATCCATCTCCTTCCATTCTCTCACTGTACTCCTCTGCACTCATTCCCTTTGTCTGCATCCATATTAGTGTTTCCTCTATAGTGATTTGAATTGAATGCTTCCAGGTAGATTTTTTTTACAATTAAGACAAAAAAAGTAATCATCTTGAGAGTTGCATCAGAATTTGCAGCGTATCTCTTTTATAAATAAATGTTGTAAGAGCCATATAACCCTAATTTCTTCCCGTCGACCATATAACTGTGTCCTCCTGGGTCATAATTTACTCATTCTGGTTTCACTGGTAATTAAGGATAAAGTAGAAATGATCATCCAGTTCTTTGCTTCTTGGCCAACTTCATTCCAGCTCATTATCAAAACGCTTTCAGAATCAGAATCACGTTATTGATCCTGTGGGGAAATTGCTTTTGTTTAAGTTTCTATTGTATAACAAATAGCAATAGCAGCAAATTTTTAAAAAAAAAGGGCGCTCTACTAAATATATATACAACATGTAAAATACAAAGTCTCAAGCCTAAGTAAACAGAGATATGTTCACATAGAAATAAAACAGAAATATGGAAATAGACATTAATTTGAAGCTAATATAGATATGTACAAATATGTAGATATGTAATAACAATGTGACAAACTTCTGTAGAAAGTCCATATTGCACAGATTAATTATAATAAATTAATAAGTTATGAATTATGTGTTCGTAGCTGCTGATGGATGAAATATGTCTAGTGGCTTAATTTCCATGAAGTTATGGAGTGTTATAGTGGGATAAAGCGTGCAGGGATGAAACTTGGATGAGAATCACCTGCCGCCGATGGTGCAATTAATGCACAAATAAGCCCATATTTAATGTTTTCCTGCCTCTTGTGGGCACAATAAAGCTTCACAAGAAGTAGTTTGAAACACAAGTCAGAAGTGACATACCTTGCAGACTACGAAGCCTTGGAGCATGCTAAAATTTTGGACTTCAGATTGGAAGTCAGACAAGCAACGTGGGGGAAAAGAAACACGCAGAGCTTCAGAAATGCAGCTATTTTTTCATTTTATACTGCATGAGACTGTGAACACACAGTTTTCTTTGGCTTGTTAAAAACCTCACAGGGATGACCCCTGACCTTTGTATTGCCTTGCTCACTCACCCATCATATTAGTGACCTCCCTCCCTCCCTAAATCCATCTCTCCGTCCTTCCCTCCCTCCCTCTCCGCCCCTCCTTCCCATATGTAGATCCACAGACTGATAAATGCTGCTCCTCCATTATCCCTGACAGCCCTTTCTCCCTCTCTTCTTCCTTTCATCCCTCCCTCTTGCATTCCTTTCCCGCTCATCCTCCAGTCTGTCTTGAGGCCCGCTCTGATTACCCATAATCCACCCCATTCCCCCTCCGCCCTGCAGATGATGTGTGGGCTGCGTTCAGCCTAGCACTGTCTTAAGTTCATGTTGATGAATGGTGATTTGACATCACATCAAGATAAGCAGGTAAAAAGATGCCAAGGGAGGTGTGGAGTGCCTGACTCAAACCTGCCTGCTTGTCATGGATAGTTCTTGGATGACAGAGCAGGCCTGGATGTACTATAATGTGCACATGTGTGTGGGTGTGTGTGCGTGGATGTGGATTTAGTATGTTTCACTTCATTTATCTCTCTTGTGATTCTATTCTCTCAGAAATCACTGTCTATTTTTCCAGACATCTTCCTTCCTTTGCATATGGCTCAATAATCAAGCTTGGCCTCTTTCCATTGTGATTTTCTCTGCTGGCTCGACTTATTCCTGACGTCTTTTCCTCAGTTTTACATTGCATTACATCACACCGCCAATATTACACGATCCCACATCTTTAATAAACATTTACGATTCACTATATCCACCTACAAGCACTTTGGTTTCAAAGATATGGACTTGGAAAAAGTGTCGAGCTGTACCTCTAATAAAGACACTTTAACAGTAACAATTCACTTTCCAGCAGAGCAATAAGCACAGCCCTGTTTAATTTTTTTTTAAAGTACGTCATCAGATGATATAATGGCAAGTTAGAAGGGGTAAATCAATTACTGCTATTTTGAGATAATCAGCAACAGCCGAAGCCTTCTCTCACAATATTTATTATAGTTTTTCACCAAGTCAACACCAGAAAAGGATACTACACAAACCATTTTTACTCCTTTATTTCTGTAAGTTTCACAAAACATGACAACAACATAATATATTAGTCATTGGCTGCCCTGCAAGTCCTCACATGTCCATGATGAGTATCTATTGCAGCGAGTCTCAGTAAAGAAAGTGATTTAAAGCTCTTTCTGAGACAAGGAGAGCAATTCATTCACACATTTTACGTCTGCAAAGATGAAATATGTTGGAAAAAAACAAGTCACAACTTCTTGCAACAGTTCTGCTCCTTACATTCAACTGCAGCCAAAGCAGAATTGGACAAACAAAATAGATCAAATTACCAATATTAGAAGCAGCTTACTGACCTTGCTGATCTTGCATTATTATTAAATGGCTATTAACTGGCAATAAGTTCAACGAATGACATCTATTTAGAAGTTCACCAAACCAATCAGCCAGCAGGTTAGAATCTTCAAGTAGAATTACTGTGGTGACAAACAGCAAACACAAGCCGACTTAAGAAAGATGTGGGTGTGGGTGTATTATGAGGATCGCTTTACTAAGATGAGCCTCTCCAACAAACCTCAAGTTTATCTGGGATTATACTATAAAGGTTACCGTGAAAATAATGGACCTCATAGAAGATAATGAGAAACTGTGCTCTGCAGCTACATCCAAACAAACTACTACCACCACTGTGAAGGTTTACTGCCACAGTTGTAGTAAGAGCTGACATGGACACAACTTTGCGACAGACACACTGTGACCGCTTAACACTGAGCCCCAACACACCCACTCAGTAACTCCCACCCGCCCCAGCTGGCCTTGACCGAGACGCGGCGCGTTCGGCACACAGTCCCCGACTTGCCACCTGCCTGTGGAATGTTCCATGTGTGCAGCTGTGTATGTAAGGGGCTCTCTAATTGGCCGGCATCAGCTCAGATTGGCTTGTTGAGAACTCTGACTGACTGCTGTACTGACCCCTGGGTGGGTGACTGAAAGCTCATTAGTCGCTGAGAACCACCGGCCCGTGACCTGGCAGGACCACGCAGATTATGAGGTACTGATGACAGGAGATAGAAAGACAGGGACAAACTGAGTCTGTTGTTTATTCCTCTTGATGTGGTCAATATTACCGTATGGTATTCTGTTTTGCACCACATTGTTCCTGTTTCGTGTGAGGTCTTGTGAAAGCGGCAGTGTGTGCGGCGGTGTTGTGTAACTCCAAGCATCACGTTTCTTGAGTGAATTTGGCAAAAGACGAGCATTCGTATTTGTAAACATTCCTTCACAATGACTTGAACAACTTCAATGTAGCAACTAGTGTTTGCCTGATCAATTTGGATGTAGGTCAAAGTTATAAACCCTTATACAAGTTAACAGGTTTACTAAATTGATGGATTTGAAATTGAGATTTAAAACGATAAAAAGATCAGATACAAATAAACCCTCACAGCCAGGGCTCTCCACAACAATATCTGTTAAATTCATATAATGATAAATGATAAACCTCACTTTGCAAGCTTTCCCACTTTTAATACCATTGATTAGGATTTTAATTATTTTTATTGCAAAAAAATTATATGGATATAAATTCAACTACTTATTTGAAAAACCCATCAACATGATGAAATTCCAACTACTTTTTCTCCTTTATTTCTTCCTCCTCTCATCATTCAGCACCCAGAGCTGCCCACACTGACGTCATGCTCAAAAACCAGGCTCCTTATTCGCATATTTCTCTCCTCTTACCTGCCTCATTACCACTGAAGTGCAGCCATACTTCTCCTTGTGCCATTAAAGCACAGAAATAGTTGAAGTATGATAATAACCACAGCTTCTGACTTCATATTCTGAGACTTTAAACCGTCCCCGAGTGTGTTTGGTGTCCCATGGGTGGGCCTTCAGCACACGAGCGGAATGAAAGCAGATGCCAAATACATTACAACCCACTGGTATCTTAATACACTCATATAGTTCTTCAGATGCTTGTTTGACCCGTGTGCATCATAAAGTGCTGAAGCGATGCATGTGTGCTAACCCTAACTCTGCCTAATGGCGATGTGTGTGAATGAGCCAACCGGTGAGGAATGTGGGTCACACATGATGCAAGTCAGCATGCAAGCCTGAGCACACACACACACACACACACACAATTCATACTTTCTTTTCACCAAGCCACAAACAAACTCAACCCACAAGTGCTGCCGACCACTCCGTATGCATGTGTGTTCAGCCTATTTGTATTAGTATAAAGTGGGTAGAGTTTCATAGACGGCCCTATTTCTAAGCCATCCTGTTTTCAGCACTTTGAATTTGACATGCTAACTAGATACTTTTAGTCTCTGCGCTAACAGCCAGTTGCTGAGACGGCCCAGCCCGCTTCCAGATTTAGACTCATTAATGACAGCTGTCACATGTGTCGTCAAAAGAGGGAAGGAGAGACTGAGACGGGAGTCAAAGTAGGACAAAAAACAAGTGGAAGAAAGAGTTGATAAGGATGGATACATGGATGCATGGATGGAGGCCATGGTACGCATGGCTTCTGGGTTTTTGGGACTGACTGTCTCTGGGGCTGGCAAAGCAGTTAGACTAAAAAGTCCAGAACACATAGAAACTGAATCCGTCATCTGTCAAAATCATACTGATCAGTCCTGTCCAGTGGCTGCTTCTCCTGCCCTTGACCTATTTAAAATAGCCTTCTTTATTTCCTAAAAATCCAATTTAATAACTTGTCTCCAGTGATTTAAGTCAGGAAATTTTCATGATCTCTTCCCCTGGAACACAAGCGGACATGTTAAAAAAGCTAATTGCCTTTGGGCCTGGTGGTTTTCGGAGTCCGGCCTTAAAGGAAAGCAGCGGTGTAGGGGAGTAACAGTGCAGCGCAGAGAGGGACAGCGAGCATGAATGAACACTTTGTGGAGTGTACGGTCAGTAATGACATGCAAATACAAGGTCCAGGCCACAAAATGAGAAGACAAATATCCTCCGTTTGCCTTGCCCCTACTTCAGCTGTCTGTCAATGCAAGTTTGTCCTGTTTCTTAAATCTATCAAAGGAGGTGTCAGCAGGCAAGTAAAACGCCACTCTTGATCTATATAACTGATGCCTAAAAACTTTGGATTTTTACCTGAGCTTCATAAAAATGCTCTAATAATGACATGTCTTTATCATGTCTTATTTAAAATTTAAATCTGTTTATCACAGATTCTCCAACATACAGGATTTCTGCGGTGCAGTAACAATCTGGATTGCCTTTTAATAGACCTTTTCGCTGACAGACAGTGGTTGTGCGCTCTTTATGGGGCTTCTGTTGGACAACGAACACGTTTGTGACCAACAGTCAGGAGGCCTCCGAGGGGTGGGAGGACAGATGACACCCCTGTCAGCGCTGCCACCACAAACGCCATGAAAACACACAGACGACGAACTCCCACAGGCTTCTCCTGTTCTACGTTCAACATCTGTGTTGTTCTGTGTTGTGTAGAGCACCTCCCATAAAAACACAGATATGGAAACTATTAAGACCTTTGAGACTGGATTTTTTTTCCATTGCACAGACGAAAAACACAAAACTGATCACGGCTCTACATTTTACGATTTCATATAATGCAACAAGAGGAACTGGTTCCAGAAACCATCGCCAAAGGTCTTTTTCATGCTATTTATTGGGGAAATGGAAAAGTGATAGGAGGGGTGAACTGGTGGGTTGTGAGTGCAACCGAAGGGCCTCTTTGGTTACATAAGAGCCACAGGAGGATGAATACATGGTACAGGTACGAGAGGTAAGAGACTTGAAGAATCAGATGCAGCAGAAGTTCTCTGGGACTGAAGATTAAGAAATGTGCTGACAAGTTCTGCAAAAACAACAGATTTATTGTCGTGCAGACACACACTGTGACTCATGAGACTGCGATTCTTTAAGAAACTCAAAACATAATCTTATTATAAGGTTCCATCTTCAAAAACCACAGAAAAGGCAGTCCTTTCATTCCAGTGTTAGACGTAGCCAGCACCATTTCCGATCGTTTAATACAGAATGAGTACTTATACATATATATAAGAGAGAGTGAGCCGTTCTATTGCAATGTGGTTAGTAGTTGAGTCCCAGCCAGAGTCTCGCCATGCAAGAACACAGTTTTTATCCTTTAATATGAGGCCTGTTAATTCTTTTCAGCCTGAGACCAAGAGGAGACATTTAGTCTCTTGCTTTCAGTCCAGAACCATGAAAGCATATTTCTGTACTTGTCATGTGAGTAAAGGGACTCGAAGCAGGTAGGCTGATGGCCAAGTTTGGCTCTCTAATCCATAGTTTGAGATACAACATAAAATACAATCCCTGGTCTACATGCTTTTAAGGAGGGAGCCTATATAGATGGAAAGAGCGTCTGTTGAGGCACTTGATGTTTAATATAATGAAATGTTCTGGCAGTATCAGTAAAGACGTTTGGAGGCACCTTCTTATTCAATGTTTTTTCTTTACTCTGTTATTTTCAGTATTGTAGATCAATACTGAAGGCATCAGAACTATGAAAGAACACATATGGAATTATGTAGCAAAATATTTTTCTTGCCTTCTTAATGCATTTGAGACCATTGAAGCAAAAGGTGTCTACTATGAAGAATCTAAAATATGAAACATATTCTGACTTGTTTACTAAATAATTCCATGTGTTTCATCATAGTTATGTCTTTAAAATTAATCTACACTGTAGAAAATATAACAAAAAAAAGGAAAACCATTAGATGAGAAGGTGTGTCCTAACTTTTGACTGGTACTATATATTAAAAAGCACATTTAAGCAGCTTGCTGTGCTGTGTAAATATCTTGTACCGTAGTTCCCATAAGCAGGAGTGGCCTCCTGAAGCTCTGCTCTCATGTGAGCATGGTATTAGAGGTTCATTCCCCAGCGAAGGTCCCGCTCTCCTCTCATTAACATCCCATCTATCAAACGGCCTGCTGTCATCCTGTGCTGCCACCCTGTCATTTAGCTCACAGCAGAGCTACAACACACTCACACTCATTACTCCCTGTACCAAAGCCTGAAAAGTAAAAGTGCATATTTGGGGCGGGGGGTGTTTGTGTTTTTTGGGAATGTATTCATGTGGAATTTGTGTACGTGTGGTTTCTGAAGCATACTATCACATGAAGTATATTACATACCATTGCTATGATAATCGCATTGCTGTCTTGACCAAAAAAAAGAGAAGAAAAAAAAAACAATTGTTGGCTAGTAAAAAGCGCAACATCTAATTCATGGAGAATGTGAAGCATTTTGAAGTGGCTTGTAAATGTGGTCATGTGTGGTTTATGTGAGCGAGGCTGCTTTCCCCTGTAAAGGTTGTTTAAGTTAAGGTGCTCCCCATGTGTTCATGCTATTCAATGCTGATTTCATATCCTGCTTATGACCTGTATCACATTCCTTCCTCCCATCTGTTATTCTCTATTGTGCATCTGATGAAACACAATAAAAATACGCTCCTTTTCTCTGACTAACATCCTGCAGTACCCATTCCCCCACACGGAGCCCAGGCTTCTGTGTCTATGGGAATGCATGTGTGCCTCTATGACTAAGTTGAGACTGATATAAAACAGAATAGTGTGATGGTAAATTAATGCTGGGCTGATTTTCTACAACTCTGGTGAGTTTAAAGAATGATCAGTCTGTATGGGAGACCTCAGTGTGCTCTCTGACCGAGACAGGACTGGGAATATGGGAAATCACACGCACATGCACAAGGTCAGGCCTATCTCTCTCACTCTCCTTCTCTCCCACACAAACATACAGGGACACAATGCACCTGGTCTCTCTCTCTCTCTCTCCCCGCGGTCACAGTGACACACTGCAGGTCTCAGACACCAGAGTCCAACAAAAACAGCAGTGTGTGTGTGTGTGCAGCATTACACTGTGCAGTGTAAGACATGCACAGCAATGTCAATAAACTGTGAGATGATGCGAAACCAAACAGAGAGAGCTTAGATTGAATCTACAGATCAGCGCTCCAAAAAACGTCTCAGGGCTGAGCTTCTCCACAGTCAAAACTCAGGCCAAACACCCACTGCTCACTTTTTTGTCTCAGGCAATGCTGTAATGTAACATAAATTGCTATTAAATGCCAAAACAGTAGGAAAAACTGTAGAAGAGCAGACATGATGCAGTTTGTTTATGGAAACACATTCTTCATGTATCATTGAAACATGTCTCTCTCCATCTCACCCGACATGTAAATCAGTTAACAAGTTGCTTCCTAGACAAAACTAGGTGTTTGTAGGACAGCCAACGAGACAGAAAGTGAAAGCTAACTTTATTTGAAATTTGTTTGAAAACATATATAACCGTTAGCAACACTTAAGCAAACATGCACTAGTGAAAGTGTGTGAAAAAAAGTGTGTGCTGAAAGTTAAAAAAGTGAAACAATCAACAACTTTCAAATGTATTCCTTGTAAAATACCTTTATATGGAATTGTTCTGTAAATTCAACTAATAAATGGTTTAAATAACTACACTCTACTTCAAATGTGATTATTTCTTTTTTGGAACTTCCAAAGGCTACAAACAAAATCAGAGACAACACTTGAGTTTAAGACAAATGACTCACAACAAAAAAATAATTAATTCTTCAATCTTTTTCAGTGTCTCAGGTTCGAAGAAATCAAGGTACTTGGAGGCAGCTGGATAAGCAAAATCAGGAAACTGTACCAGATCACAACACCACACGAGAATTAGCAGATTGCATGAGAATAGTTACTGTGATTGAAGTGGTGTAGCCAAATCTACTAGTGGACACGGTAGATTTGGAGATAGTATATTTGTCCAATGCAAAGCTCAGTCTCAGGTTATTTCGAATAGTTTCTGCAACTCACTGTGCAATGAAGTCACCACTTGGCACACAGGCAACATATATGGAGGAAGATCTAACCCTGAAGAAACATGCATTGCATTACCTGAGTATAAATGAGAGCTGTGCAACATGATGAATGTTGCTTTAAAAGTATTCATTCCAATGCTTTGAACAAGTTCCCAAATGGGTGATAGCATTTAGAAAATACAGGAAAAATGTAAGCCAGGGAGTGAAGTCACAAGTTGCAGTTTATTTTGATTAAATGAAACATTTAGCCATGTGTAAACCACCTGCAAAATACTCTGCCATGTAAAATATTGCTACCCTTTCTCGCTGCGATAGTTTATCATTTCTCTCCCTGCGGGTCTCAACAAATGTTCTGCATAATGGAGAGAATAACTTCCCTCTAAAACACAAATATGACGCCTCCTCAATTGAAAACAGTGACAGATTTGGAATACACTTGACCCGCTTGTGTTGAAAATTGTTTTATGCCTTTTAATGTTGAAGCCAAGCCCCTCGTCTTTTTCTCCCCCTCCTCCCCTCCTGTCATGGTTTCAGTTAGCCTGAGATGCCTGCATTTGATTAGGGCTTCAATGTCAATAACGCCTGTTTTGAAAAACACCCTCAAAGGGCTCTGGAACAAAGATGAAGAAGAGGGCAAGTGGGTGAGAGGGAGACAGAGAGAGGGAGATGTGAATGCAAGAAGAAACATAATAAGGTATTATGACTTGACATTCATGTGCAGTCCACATGTTGCTGCATTGTGTTTGTTTGCCCCTCAGCGTGATATGACAGCTACTCTTGAACTGCTAAAAACATAAATCTCTAATGACTATTGTCATGGAAACATGGAGACAAAGCAAACAAAGCAGGACAAAAAAACAGGAACACCGAGTGATATCAGTGACAGATGAATAGAAGTATATGAACGACTTCAGTTAGAAAAGAAGTGAAGAAGAAGTTGTCATTTACCTGTTTAACTGGTCTTTTTTTTCCTTCTGCTTGAATTTATCTAGTGGGTAATCTGGCACATTTTTTAATAGTGACTGTGGGGTCATTCACATTTTTGTGTTTTTATGGAAGATAAAAATGAAACAACTCCCTACTCCCCCTCTTCCAGTAAACTGGGAACATCAGAGTCATCACTCAACAGCTACATCTCAGGCATTAACAAGACATTTTGTAAAAGTGTTCATTTTATATCAGTTAATGGAAAATGTTTCTAGATTCTCACCTAATGAGTCAATTACATGCTAGAAATCTACATGACCAAACGCAGCCTACATGCAGGCGTTTGCAGGTAAAACTAAATCAAATCTAGATCTGAAATAATTAGTTGATAAGCAATCAATTAATTAGTTAGAATGAATCAGTTCAGTTATTTAACAAGCAAAAGCAAATCAGAGTGTAATTTCACATTATACAGAGTGATGATTTGTTGTTGTTTATTCTCTGTGATTTATGATACATTTGGATTCTGGACTGCTGTTTGACCATCAGATACTATCTGAGGATGTCACCATTTGCTCGGACATTTTATAACAAACTTTTTCAGTGTTTTCTGGAATTTTTCCAAACAGAACCTTGAGGTTGTGTGCCTCTGCCAACCAGTCAAGTTGCAGTTTACACTCATGTCTATAAACACTCCTGTAACTTATATAGTGAAGACTGTAAAGGAATTTATTAAAGAAACATGAATGGACATGAAAGTTTCAATGTGGGCACCGAAGAATAATGTTACCAATTCAGACAAAATGTGTAATATGGTCAAAATCTCTCCCTCTGTTGCTGAGTTATTGCACTGAATAATGATCAGGAAAAAATGCCTTTGCAGAACATTATAATGTTAAAGTGAAGTTGACCTTTGACCTGTTGAATTGAGCTTCATTTTGTCCTATTGGACATAACAATAATAGACATAATTAGCTTATGAATTATAAAGTAATGGCCAAAAACATGTGGTACGTGAGGTCACAAGAGACCTTGACCTTTGACCTCCAACATCTAATTACTCACCCTTAAGGTGGATTGGATGTTTGCACCAACTTTGAACAAATTCCTTTCAGGTGTTCCTCAGTTAACACGCACATGAAAATGGGAAGTACAGTCAATGCAAAAACATAATGCCTTCCTGCCACGGCTGTCAACACAGCGGCATGAAAAAGAGAAAATAATCATCACTTGAAGCCCTTTTCAAGTGCCAGGTCAAAAAAGTCCCCCTTACCAATTCCCATTACACACACACATACACACACATACGCATATACTTGGCATGCAAGGTTGCTTTAAGAAGCTCAGACGCTTTAACTTGTTTTTATGCGTTGTCTTACAATCAAGTCACTCATGGCCCACCTTGAAACAAAACAACTTACTGCTTTTTAAATGTACTGATGGTTGAACGCTTTGCAGCTAAAAAACACTGCAAACTGCATGTCAGATGTCTGCATGTAGGCTCATGCTGCAACAGTTTGCACTTGGCACCTAGTCTGCCAACAATAGGTGAGCCAAGCAGTCACTATGAATCACCAGTCAGCTGATTGACAAACACTGAACAAAGGGGTTTATGCGGGATTGTATGATGTTATATTTTGGTCTCACACATCACGTATGTGTGAACGGATATAATGCAAGTGTCCAAATGAACACAGGCGACACTGCCTCTCTTATCAGAGTGTGTATGCTTGTCTAAATCAATGCCACAGTGGAAGTGTGTGTGTATATTCATGCCAAAAGAGAAAATCCTTTGCATGGTCCCATATGAGTGGCTGAGACAGGCAGAGTGTGTGTTTATTAAAAGACTATGGGTGGTCCTTTTTGTTTCATTCACAGTCAGAAAAGCAGCTTTTTACTGAACCGTATGTCCCTTAAGGAAAATCATGACACTGTCACCAGATGTTTATATATCTTTTTCTGCTAAAAAAAAAAAAATAAGGAGCTTATTAGAACTTTACACGCTACTCATGTTGCTTCAAGGTATACATGTTATTTGTATATTTACAAGAATGAGCATGCACCTATGTGGGACACAATGTTATTACCCCAGGGTTGGGAAAACAACATACAGTAAATGCACTATAGGAAAGATTTAACCTCTTCTTTGAGTTCAACACACATCATGACAGGCGTTCACCCTCAAACTAAACATCTGCAAACATACAGCACTCTTAACCAAACCCGCAACCTCCAAATACACTCGTGGCTGGCTTTGATTTTTTTTTTTTTTCACCCCACTACTGAAAAAAAAGAAGCTGTCTAAGGAGCCAAACAGCGGCCGTGTCCACATCTCCGCACCATGATTAATCAGAATCACTGTCAGTGCAACCAACAGGGCATTGGATTTAACGCCAAGGCTGATGCATTGTGGGTACTCAAGAGGGGAATCCATCATGCTGGTAACAAGGCAGAGCATGTTTCAAGTTCTGTAAAAAAAATCATTTAGCTTGCATCAACTGCTTTTGAGGCTGCTTTTAAAAGAAGTGATAGTTTGAAGCTCGTGCTAATGCTGGCTAATTACTTAATGCTACATTCTGCTCACTTCTGGCTCCAAGAAAATCAAGATGGTGACGGCCAAAATACTTAAGGCTTCAAATGTGTACAGTGTACACAGTGTATGCTGTAAACAGACCTCAAGCTGATTCCAAAGACTTTGAACTCCAGTATCAGATGGCCTCGGTGGTCTGGGTAGCTTACAAATGTTCCTTAAAGGCCACGACGTTATCTACATCCAGCGAGTTCCGGTTATTTGCATTAGGGTTTTTCATTCACTCATATAGTAATAATTAATTACTTATGAACTAATATCCTATAATGTGTGAGACCTAGAGGAAACGCTTGGAGAAAGAAAAACTGAGAAGGAGTCAAAATCAAGAAAAATCTGTTGCTCTGAGAAAATACATTCTTTAGAGCACAAGCATATGGCACATGGTGGTGATGTTTAAACGTGTTTTAAAAAGTGTTCACCGCAAGAAGTATGGAAAATAACAAAACTTAAATGCATCAAACTTCCTCAAAGTTGCTGGAAATTTCTAGACAAACTCCCAGAGGCTCCATTTCACAGCACTGAGCATGAAATATAGCAGGGAGCACTCAAGGCCTTCAGTGCTCAAACACATAAGCACACACACAAACACACATTCAGAGGCGGGAGGGGTAGGGGTGTAACACCCCGTGTCTCCCCCAATAACATACCAAATCCATCAAGGTGCCCCAGCGTCCAGTACTGAAGTCTGCCACCGCTGGATGCACAAAGGGTTTAATAAACAGCAGCAGCAGATGAAGGTCTGTGGACTAAGGCACATACGGCGTGACAGTCATAGCGTAGACTTGACCCGTCATTATCATATGTAATCCCATTAATGTCATTTACTCCTTACTGCTGACTCTGATGAATAACACTTTGTATCTAATACCCCTTCTCAACCAAAGCAGTTCAAGGGCCGGCTTTGGAGCTGCTGCATAATCTACAAACAGTTTTGCCAACTAAAGAACCAGCTCTCAACCAGCAAAACTGGATAAAAAACGCATATCTTTAGTTTTATTTTCTGCTATGGGGTCGAGTCTGTCACTTACCAGTCAATCAATAAAGGAAAGGGGCGGACTAAGATAACGCAACAACCAATGAAATAAATCATTGTTATCACGTGATTCTGCTACAGGGGGGAATGTCACTCTATCCTGCATTCAAAACTTGAGAGCCCTGGTATTGATAAGCAAAAAATTACCAATTATCTGCATTAAGACACTAGAAATAAATGCTGCTAAAGTATATTCCACGCAAGGCCTGAAACACTGATCAAATATGTCACACATACCAACACATACAAGCACACTCTTAGTTCCAAGAGACACACACACACACACCTGGTGCAGAGAGAGGAGGCACACAGCAGAACTCACACACAGATAAACACCCCTACACATATTCACATATCTGAAGGCAGATGTAGCAAAAGAGGCACATTGAGAGCTACATCAAGGTCATAAACCAAGGTGAAGATGACCTCAGACATGAGATAGAAAAAGCCAAATAAGGACAAGTGTGGTGTTAGCGGTCTTCCTTCCACAGGGCGGTGGCCGGACAGCTGTTGCACCAAGAGGCTAAGGATTTAGCCTGGGTGCTAACAGTGTGGACTGAGTCTAAATCCATGGTACTGCCCCAACAGTTTAGACCAATCAGATAGTTGCACCTTCTCATATAAACTCTGTGTAACAGTAAGTTAGACATCATTTTTCTGTGAGGTGGTTGCAGCTAACTGCTTGCAGAACTGTGATTTCTGAACAGATAAAGGTCCATGTACATACTCGCTCTTTCATTACTGTCATATGAAATAGTTAAAAGGATTTTACTCTCCTCTCTTCCAGAATACCTTTTATATTGAATTTTAAGATTTACACAACATGACACTTTCATGTATTAGCCTGTTGAATAAATATTTATTCAGAAATATGCTCAAGCTGGCACAATTACCCCAAATGCTCCATTCAACAGTAAAACAAGGGACAGTGAGGCAATATGAAGAAAATGATCTGACGGATAATTTAAACTTCCATTTACGTAATCTTTGCTTCTTTGACGTTTTTTCCCCCCAAAAAAACCCATAAAC
This sequence comes from Serranus cabrilla, assembly GCA_903364295.1. Classification (NCBI taxonomy): domain Eukaryota; kingdom Metazoa; phylum Chordata; class Actinopteri; order Perciformes; family Serranidae; genus Serranus; species Serranus cabrilla. Next base: position 495,309 of record CAFUXE010000414.1, read on the forward strand.
ACACACAAACACTTACTTCATTTTGTATTTGGAAGCACATGCCACGCCACACAGCAGCAGGCAAACAGTGCACTCGAGAATGAGCTGCACACAGACGGGAAAAAATGTTCCCAGTGTTTACATAACCCACAAATCAATTAAAAGAATATGGCTTTCATATAATTAAAAACAAATGAGATTATGAAAAGTCAGTTCACTTCCTGGAATGTGGTCGAGCTGAGCCCGGGTCAGGCTGCCGGACTTAAATCTACAGAGCAGTGGGATCCAAGCAGCAGTGGGACATGGAAGATTAGGAAATGGGAAGGACAAGGTTTTGGATGGTGGCGTTCATGTCCCGCTGAGTCCCATTTCTGGCAAATGGAATACAACATGTGTCTTTGCTTTACAAAAAAAGAAAGAAGCATAAAGTAAGAATGGCTGAATAGAAGTGAAGTAGAAATCAAATTTAGACAAAATACAGGAAAGGTATGGCTGTGAAAGAAGAGGGAGTTGGTGGATGTGTGTGTTGGCAGAGGAGGAGATAGAAAGAGAAAGAGGAGCCTGTGAACGAGGAATGTTCCCTGTTGGTTTTAATAACTAACCTCACAAGACTGAAGCCTTTATATGACAAGCCAAGCTCCTTGCAATGTCAGAGAAGATGAGAGGCGATGATAAGGACAATGTACACTACTTCAGTGCTTCTTCAGCTGATGAGGGTTCCACGGGGAACAAAACTTCACCTCACATTTGACAAAACGTGACACAACATCAGATCAACTGTGTGATCTGTAAGATTTACTCAATGAGACTAACAGTATGATCTATTGCAGCTTAGCGTACATCGAAAACAATTTACAGAAGGCGCTCCACTCATACACAATGGTGGAGGAAAGAGATAGTACGAGCTGTATCTGAAGTACGATCACTGACCTTTTAGTGAGAGTTATTATCACTTCAGGTTTTTATTACAGCCAGAAAGTATCAGTTGACAGATATCATCGGCCAATATTGGCCTATCAAAGGCATATCGGTATTGGTTTATATGCTGTCCAATATGTACCATTATGACAGTTATTTTTTTTACATAATATATAATGCAGAAATTGTTGCAATCAATTAAAACTGACAATGTAATGCATCAATATATGCGTTCTTATAACAATGTTAAATATTATTTAATAAAGTTGTATGCTTGAGAAAGAAGCTCTCTGGGTACATTTGCAGAGTGCTGAAAAATCAGTGCACAAAAAGGTCTATGACAGAATGGAGACCAGTAAAGAAACCCTGTACAGTCAGCGGTCAGCCGTACTAATTAACCACAACTGTGTCCTCCGGGTGATTAAAAAGCCTTGGCACACCAGTTGTCCCATATTGGGTCGGCTAGTCCAGGAAAATATGTAAAGTTTATTCAATATAATCATTTTTTTTGTTGCTGCTCATTAAATTTGACATTAACAGGTTACAGTTGCTCTCCTGTTTTCTCTGTAAAAGGAAAATGTTTTATAACTGTGTACAGAATGAAATCCTACAATAAACAAGCCAGCAGATGTGGAAATGTGACTTATTGTAGCTGTTTGGTGGATCAGTCAGCTTATTTAGGCTGCTGCTGGAGTAAACACAGGTTCTGCTCGAACATTTTCTACTGTCACCCTTATCACATCACGGCTCTGATCAGTAATCCATCATGTATACACACACACACACACACACA
>CAFUXE010000414.1:503739-518910 GCA_903364295.1 Serranus cabrilla
AGTACATGGTACTTACTGACTAGAGGGAAACTTTACCATTTTTTTAAACTCTTAATCAGAACCAGTGCAGTAAGTTGTTGTGGTTGTTACTATTCTGGGTCTGCCTCCTATCTGTGTCTATGTGTGTCTATCGGTGCTGCTCTCTTCTGAAGGGGACTGGGGCCTCTGACGACCCTGGCTGACCGGACAAGTGAATTACTCTGCATGTAGAAAAATTCATCGGTTAAATGAACGTGTGTTCTCTTATGGCAAGGGGAGAAAATATGAGAGAGAGAGTAGCTGTGTTTCTAATTAACGTCTAATACATTTTTAAGGATCATTTTGGAATGTCGCATTAAAGATAAAGTGAATTGGGGACGTTTCAATCAACTGGTTGAAAGCGAATTAACAAAGCTGCATAGACAAACTTTGGTCAGATGATGGCAGTGTGATGTATTGCTGTAGGCTAATTTGTCAGTAAACAGTAGAAGGAGAGAAAAAACAAAAAAGAGGTTGCTGATCAACAACTTTGGCCACCCACGAGAGAAAATGGAGAAAAGTCTTCAGGGATTAAATTGAATTGGGAAACTTATAATTGTTCTTTCATGTCAGCTCTACTGGCAGAGTGGAAACAGCTGATCATCCTGTGTGTTTAATGTTTGCTACATCAAAACCTATTTGGAAAAAGTTTTTCCACCTCTCGTGTAGCGCATCAACAATTTTTTGGAAAAAGGGTAAAAACTTTTATGGGCATTTTCAAAAGTTGAACTGAATTTTGGTGTTTCCATCAAGCTTTTCTCGTGCAAATCTTTCGTTAATGGAAACACGAGTCGCAAGAGACACACAAAAGACTATGAGATGAGACAGAAACTCAGCCATAAGGACTCTCAAATTTAATCCTTCTAGCAAAGAGAAGTTGTCGTTGCATGCATACCAGAAGCGGGCTGTGGGTATGGGTTGCTGTTGGTGCTTGATGATACAAGTGTAAGAGTGTGTGTGGTGATAAGTGGTGATTCAGACGGTCCGACCAACGAAACAGCCGCACGTCTTTCTTCCAGATGTTTCACTGGAGTTGACTGCTGTCAGAAGTTGCTCAAGGACACAACACGAAGCAGCCGCTGCAGAACTGACAGGTTTTCAAAGGCTAAAACATCATCATCTCCGTCAGCACACACAGACACACGCTTAATGTTTTGGCAGACAAGAAGATACACACTTGTCAGTCATGACAACTTCCAAGCATTCCAGTTTTCCCAAACGTGCACACACATCATTCACACAAAAGAGGCTCTGTGAGTCATACTTAAAGGAAGGGGTCAAATAAAAGCTATAGTGTCTGCTATTAAGCATCTCTTTGACTCATCTTTCCAGAAACACTTGACAACAATAATAACTACAGTTCACACAGTGAGTGTGCCATGGAGCAGGAACGCCACAGATGTCTTTAGTTTCCTAAACTCAACCTCTAGATAAGCGTTTAAACAGCTTATGCCGCGGTGGATTTTGGTATGATTTTATTTTTTATTCATTTGGTAACCACAATATATGAGGATTTCAGATTCACCAAAGTTATTCAATAATAAAAACTTTTTTTTTGTGGCTTTGCTTACGGGCCTGTCCTCATGTCTGCCTTCAACTTCCTATACCTCACACAACCCCAATTCTAAACATCTGAACTGTTCCTTGAATATTAAAAGGCAATCTGCAATCACGTGTGCTTGTTTCTCCAGCAAAAAATTAAATTAAATTGTAAAATCAACAGGTGATGCTTGAGTTATTGTGCCTGACGTATGGAGAATAAAGTACATTCTTTGGAGCCCATTTTGGCAAACCAGTTTAACTTTTAAAAAGGAGCCATGGCACACATTATACTTCATAATTTAATCAAAATCAAATCACTGAAGTCTTGAAGAGTTATTGTGTGTGATGTATGAAGTGAGGCCGCCTTAGAAAAAAAACAGCAAAGGGCATCTGAATCAAGATTCATTGCACACACTGAGCATATTCACCTATGAAAATGTGACTCGCCAGAAATAAAAGCCATTGGAAAAGATGCTAACTACATTACATTTAAAGGGCCAGAATGTATAATCACAGACTGATTTAATTTCGTTTTACAAAATTACAAAATGACATCAATCAGGCGCTGCCTGTTTTTCCAGCAATCAAAACTGGATTTGTGTACTATTCTGCTCTAGTCCTGCGCTGGAGTTTAACAACCTCTGGAACGCGATGAGAGAACACATTTTTTACGTCAATCCAATCTAAATTAATTTGCCAGCTGGGTCAGGCAGAGTGGAGCAGTGGGAAAGCTGTCCATCTGCTTAAAGCAACAGGAGTTTTATACGATTTCAAACCACAAAGCCAGGTGGTCCCGCAGCAATGGGGAAAGCACACAGAGGAGACGGTGGAAAGAAACCTGGGATTAAAGGAAAAGGGCGCAATTTGGTGGGATAGATTAGATCAGAGGGATAAGGTGGTTGGATAAAGGCTAACAAAAGAAGGTAACAGAGAAAGAGGGAAATGACTAACAAGTGTCTGTTCTTGGGCTGGTTAGCTGTACTCTCAGTGGACCAGTATCGATGGAGGGAAGGAGAGTAAAGGAGAGGTGGGGGGTTGTAAGGTTTGTCATGGAACACCTGCCTCCACTTAACCCCTCTCCCTCTCTTTCTGCTTGAGCTGCCTCTTTCAGCCATCTCCTCTCCTCCTGCCCTGCCACCCCCTCCTGCCCCGTCATTCATGCAAGCAGTATCCTACCAGGTCACAGGCCCAAGGCCTCTTCTTTTCCCAAACATGGGAGGGCCCCATAGCCTGAGCTGGGGCCTAAATGGGCAGCCACCCAGTCAGCCGGTGAGCAGAGGTTTGCTCTAAGCTCCACCAAGCATTTTTATTTATTTAACACTGATTCAAATGTGTTTGTAATGTGAAAGAATTGCTGTTACTGCCAATCCCACTGAGACAACAACATCCAACTTTGGCTGAAGAAGCTTTTAGCTCATCATTTTAGTTTTTCTCAACTTCTGCTTGTCTCCTAACAGCTGTCAGAGAGGGCAGAAGCTCAAGCGGGCTAGTGAACTCATCCTCTTTAATGCAAAATAGAGTCAAGGCTCCGACATATTTTTCTAGTTCTGGGGAAAAGGAATAGTTCTGATTTTTTGACGTGGTGTGGTATGAGGTACCTGCAGTACATAATGGTTGTCATGCACCCAGGTTGGAGAAGCAGACAAGGACACCGACACAGACGCTAAACAATGTGCTGCTGTGGACAGTTTTTAGTCACCTAAATAAAGGCCCATCTAAAAATACAATTTCAGTTTAAGTGCTGTTATTTGTACTGTGTTGCTTCCAAACTCCAAAAATAGTATTTTTACCTCAGAGAACAGGAATCGCTGCCCTGATCAGTTAGTCTGTTCATATTATTGTACACCTTTGGTGTTTTAAAGGGTTATTTCAGTTCAACCGTCCAGCAGAGTCAAGGTTTTGACATACTTCCCTTGTTGCCTGGCTAGTAAGACAGCAAATCTAACCCACCAGTCCTCAGTGATACAGTGGCATGTGTCAAGTGGCTCTCCAATGTGAGTGCTGACCAGCTTTCAGTCATGAGAGGCACGAACGTGCTAGAAAAAAAAAGAGCTTAAAACAAACTAGCAAGTTGTGTTCTAACCTCTCCAATAATCGTCTCAAACAAAATGGCACGTGTGGTTACATGTTCCCCAGTTTCTGAAAAGAAACATCTTATAGTATTAATCAACATTTTTTACCAGCACTTGATCTCAAAAGTATTATAATTTTACAGTGATGATTACAGAGTGTGTGTATTTTCTCACATTCACACAATACAACCAACGTAGCATCCATCGAACTGGTGGTTATACCAATTAAAGAGCTGTGTTAGGTCAGGAGTTATTCATTTGACATTAAAGAGGACATGGGGTCCCCCTATTCAGACCCACCACAGGCATCAACTCCACCTCTCTCCTCTTTTCACCCCGTTTTCCATGCCTCATAAAAGATTTGGCCCTCGTCTCCCCACTTACCCTCCCCTCTCTCTTTCACTCTCTTGTTCTCTCATTCTTCCTCCTTCATTCACTCATCCTTTTCCTCACACTCATTCTCATCACCTCTTCAACTAACTACCTCTCACAGACCCTTATTCCCTCATCTACTGGTATTCAGTGTGACCGACACCAGATCAGGTGTTACAATACAATATTTAAATGATTACCAATAACCATCTCTCTCTCTCCTCTCCTCATTCCCTTTCTTGTCTGTTGGCTGCCCCCTTTTCACCCTCTGCTGGCCTCTCTGCTTTTCTTTCCATTCATGGATGGTAACTAAAGATAGAGCTTGAAACTCCACCATTAGCCCTATATCTGTAGGGCTGGACAGCAAGTCTTATCACAGCGTTTCTGTTCCTATTTCAGCTGGTGGATGTGCTGTGGTTTGTGAAAGCACTTTCAGAGAACCTAACTATCAAACCAGCGGTGGCACAAAGACTGTTAAAAACATGGCAATCCTGGAATGTTGCCCATGTTGTATAGAAATATGTTTCATATTGCTGGTGTTTACACACAGATGCATTAGTTTGAGGTCACTGTTTGCCAGCATGCATAAAAGGAAGTGATAAGCTTGGAGACAGACAATAAATGGAATCTGGATTGGACAATTTGTAATTAGTTCCCAACTGGAAACGGTTCACGATTCCCATTCCTACAAGAGCCTCTGCATGACTTACACTCATATATATACACACACGTGGTGGGCTGAAAGGGTCACTGGCCGTCAACAGTGTGTTATACAGTAGCTTCCCCGAAGGTCTTTTACTCACAGCGTTTGAACAAGAGACACAAAAATGTAGTCAGTCTCTTCACTCATTCTTTCCCTGTTTAAAACGCACCATTGCCTAACTGGCGGTCCAGCAGCTTTTAATGTTCTGTGAATCTCTCACTTCTTCCCTTAACAACATCAAATTCACACAAACACAGACAAAATAGCAGCAATGTAGAAAAGAAGAAGTGGAATCTGGGGACCTGTAGATAACTGTCAAATCAGTTTCAGTGTGGTCAGCAGACAGCTCATTAAAGGCAGACACCACACAATGTAATGCTGGCAGACATTTCAGACAGCTTGTGTTTCGTTATTTGTTTTTTTAAAAGGCACAATAGTTGTCTGTGTTTCTTGGCCTTTTGACTTCAGGCATCTCTGAAAATAGCCATAGTTCACCTTCCTGCAAAGCCAACTTGAGGTAACAAATTAATTGAATTCCACAGTGTTTGCCAAAACATGTGAAAGTTGGGTGAAATGTATGTTTAAATTGGGCTACATTTAGAGAATCTATCAAAAATAAATTATGACCTATGTCAACATGTAAAGGAGTTAAAATAGCAAGAATAGCACAGGTCTTTAAATCACTGGCCTGTAACTGTATTTAACACTGAGGAGTTAATAGAAACTAGTCTCAGGATTTCCACTTCAGAGCCACTTCTTCTACACAGCTCTTTTATAGGGGCTGGTTACGGGATGGGTCTGACTGAAAGCTTGGTGGTCCCGTGCCACTGGTGGGACGAGGCCAAGTCGGATTCTGAGGAAGTGTACCGATTTGCATGGACTACTTTATAGATCCCAGAAGGGACATTTTCTTTTCATTCCCCCCGCTCTACAGGGATGTCGGAGCGCTGGGTCAGTTAATGAAGAGCTCTCCAAGGGCTGGTAGGCGTTCACTGTCTTGTTGAGGGACACTTGAAGGGCGTGGGTGTTCACCAACACAGGCTCTTGAACTCCAGCCCTGTGGTTAAACAGGGGCTTTCCTTGCTCAGTACAGTACACTGCCCTGATGACTTATGATCCATGCTGCTACTTGCGGATGATTCAATTTAAACCCTAACAGGCGGTGCAAAGGCAAAACACATCATTTGGAGCAGAAGACCACAGGAGATTTGTAGCCTTTGTGTAAACGGTACAATGACATCAGGACAAAGCAGGGATGGGAGTTGGATTTTCTTCTTTTTTTTTTTTCTTTTTGCAGATGGTAAACTCACAGGACTCAAGATGCAATAGTCGTATCAAACAAATATAATTGCGCTTTTGGAAAAAGCAGGCCAGAATTACAATAACTGGCTTTTTGCAAATAGTAAAGTCAATAAATCCTTTATGGCTGATAATGACATTACAGTTTTCCATATGTGTTGACTGTCAACAGTGTGATACATGAGTGTAAAATACTGTCAGTGAAATCTTGGTGAACACGCTGTCTAAATCTTGTCTAACTCTCTTCGTAACAGTAGCTACAGAGCGTCAGCTGCAACTCTGTTTCCTTGTTTATCCAGTGCCCAACTGGTGTGAAACCTGGAAATCCTGAAATGACGGGTTAAGAGCGTAAGGCGGTAAGCCTACTAAATCTCAGTTGTGAGCCATGCTTTGATAGACGTGGTGCCTGAAATTATTCCCAGCTACGGTAGCTTTCTTCCTGTCTGGGCAAGAAAGAGTAGGAAGATGAGAAAGGAAATGACAAAAAAAAAGGTTTAATAGCCGAGGAATGCAGTTGGATGACATGTTAGCAGGGGAAAAGGTGTTGATAGAACAAAGGGATCCGAGGAGAAGAGAGAGGGAAGACTTTGGCTGCCAATGAGAGCTGTTTTTAGTAAGCAGGAGAGAGACTGAAGGGTGCAGATAGCTGCTGATGGAGGCCCCCATTTCTGGATGTCAGAGCTAAATGGTACGGTGCGGGCCGAAGACAGAAAACTGATAACGTATCTTGGCTTTTTCTGGAGGAGAGACACTTGTGCATTTTAACTCATTATATCATGTGTGCAGATGTGCTTAATTTACACACACAGTTTGGACAGATTGAAATGCTAAATTCAACAACTTGTGACCCTCTCTCTTATCCAGCCTCACCGTTTCCAATATAGTGTACACACAGCCAACCCCTGACAACCTGTGTTCACAGTCAAGGTCATCTTTAATCTACAATGTAAAATGTACACAGATTTATGTGCCTGTTAATGTTTGATTATAGCTGCAGCAATTCTGTTCTGTTTACTTTGGATTTCTTTCATCTTGTTGATTTTTGCCTCCCTTTTCTTCCCCTTGTCTTTTTCCCTCTCCTGCGTTTTCTATAGTTTATGATTTGCTGATAGAGCAGGCAGGCAGAGGTCTTGAAGGGTCGCCTGAGACAAAAGCTGCTTTTCAGCTCTCATGCCTGATACCTCCCAGCTCTGCTCCCTTCAGATAGCCGAAATATGCCGGCTGGAGGTTTGAGGTGAGGGGGTGGAAGGGGTGGGATGTTGCTCCTGGCCTCCTCTTCCCACAGCGGCCGAGGTGAAAATGACTTTACCATGTGAGGAGGTTGTGGTTGCTCCCGCTATGTATGTAGCCCTGCCAAACTGTCCTTCATGTCTTGTCTTAATCTGAATTCTGAGGTTATGCTGGGACGCAAGTACAGAATATCTTACTTTAGAGTATGGTCATGTTTCAGGCCAGGTCACATGTGCGTGTTTTCATGCTGGTGCACCCTTAGCCTGGCAAAAAAAAGGCATGCATATTCTGATAGGGTTTGTAAGAGAGATGGAGAAAAGAAAACAGAGTAGGCTGCTTTAAAAAAAAGTGTGTATAATTGCATGTTTTGTGGAGAACAATGTGAACCGGGGTGATTTTGGGGTAACAGAAAGTGTGGGAGAGAGAAAACAAGGAACTTAGACGGCTCTACACCAGGTGAGTTTTCCTGAGGGCAGCTGGGAGTATTTTTCCCCTCATTTAGCAGTTCATGAAAAAAACCACAAGCTGCCAGATGTGACAGAGGGCACGCACCCTGCTCACACACTGTAAACACACACAAACACAACAGAAATCTCTCACACACGGAGGGAACTCAATCTAACCCGAAGTGAATATGTGTGTGGCACCGATTTACTGTATTCCAGCATAAGTCGGAGGCAGATTTCTATCAGGGGGAATGTCCGTCTCATTAAAATGAATGTCAGATGAAGTAAACGGAGGGTGAAGACATCAAAGAGCTCTGCAGGGAGCTGAATAAATCTGGGTTTAAACTCACTACAAACCCATTTATGTCAGGACTTGGAATATGAACCCTACCATGAATCTGAAAATCATTTCCTTTGAAAAAGTTGAAAAACATGCTTTTGTTACATTCCTTTTTAGCATCTTGATACATAATCTTTTAAATTTCTTTATGGATTTTATTGCTAATAATAGTGGGTGAAAAAAAACAGTTATGTTGCTGATAGGGCTAAATTAGCCCTTTCAGCAACATATAAGCAAACATGTACAATAAATTCTCAATGTATAATAGTTTGAGATAACTACACTTTGTGCAAAGAAATGCGATGGCTACACTGTGTACCTATGGCTCACTGCTGACCTACATTCCCCTTTTGTTATTCCACACATATCGGCACTGTGTAAAACCGCTGGCTGCTAATTGCTTTCACATTACAGAGCAGCCGAGTGATCTTGGTGGCTTTCCAAGACCACCAACACTGGGACATGGGGCGTGCACATTTGCAAATGCATACCACCAATCACTGGCTGCATTAAGTACAGTCCGAGGGCAAACATGAAGGCTGCTATCTGCTCTGTAGCCGGCAGGAAAACACTTCCCTGCTATTGTCTGGGACCATCTTAACTACTGTTTTTCTTTAAGTTTTATTACCGTCGAGCCAGGGAAGCCCATGTAATGTGAAAAAAAGCATGGTTTTCACATAAAAAAAAAGAGGCTTCACTACACACTTCTGGGGGCACCTTGTGTAAACCACTGAGTGATGTAACTCATTCAGCAAGCAGCACAGTGGTTGTGGGACTTCCTAAACCCATTTAACAAGCATGCAGTACATTCATTAGCAATGGGTTATTTGTTACAATTAAACATGGAGGGCATTGGGTAAGAAAATTGTCTTTTCCTTATATAATGCCACAGGTCTACAGCTAACATGGAGGTAGTTTCTAAAAATATGGGATCACGGTTTTTCTCCCATAAAGTGCACATTACTTATAGTAAAACCCATAAAACCTAATATGGTTCTAAACATGAACAACTGTCAATCAAAAAGCAGTTTCTTCTTTCTGAACCCGGTCGATGTTTGATGTGTTTCTCCTGAATTAATTTGACTTAATCGTAGTTAAAGCAAACATTTTGAACCATACATTCAGTTTCACTAGTTTCACTGGTTCATGTACCATTTCCATGTTTTCCACTTTTTGTCTAGCTGTGTTTCAACACAGAAAATGATAAGAACAACAAAGAAAACTATCCAAAAATAAATCAATGCAAATTAGTATGTTACATTGTTGGTATTTTGGTCACTTAGTTGGTCTATTTCAGTCTGATCACAGATTGACCCTCAACCACAAACATTTAGAAATTTAAAAAGCACACAATGCTGGGAAATAGTTAACCTTAGGAAGTAGCAAAACTCTTTGCCCACACCTACACACACTGACAATTATCAGGACAAAATATGTCCACTCCTGCTTAGGGCCATCATGAGTACAGGTTAAGCTAACCAGCTGACTGGAGTTAAATCAATTTAAATTAAAGAGTAAATTGACTAACAAAGCCTTGGGTGCAAAGCCAGGGCAGTGTGGGAGAATGGGTCACTGCTGTCAGGTCATGGACACACTGACAATTAAAGAAGTAACAAAACAGGCAGAACAGAACAGAACATGCTCTAGGATAGAACTAAAATAACTGGAATACAATTAAAAAAAACTCAGCTTTGGACAAAGTTTTCCCAAGGATGAGAAGAAATAGGAGGAGATGGACAGTAGATAAAGGCAGAGTAGGAGAAAAAGCAGGAGTGAGCGTAAAATTAGGAAGGTCCAGACAAACTCTTGTCCTGCCAAGCACTTCCACGAGTCCCTGCAGTGAGCTGACATTGGTCCAAACTGTTGAACAGTACCAGCAGGGGAAACTTCAGACCGACTCCAGTATTGTTTGACTCCCACTCAAACAGTCATGAATCACAGCGATCTGTCTCGCTCCGAATTATCAGCCCCGGCCCATTTCGAATCAGCGCTTCAACAGAGCATGTCAGGAATAATAAGCCACAATGCCCATAACAGGGATCTTTTATTTCTGTCTCACTGCAGCAGGACCCTTCAGGCTGCATACATCAACAGGAACGGGCCCCAGCCTTGTTGCAAAACATCATTACACAATGCATGCAACAGTATAAACAGTTGTTCATCTCAATGAAAAGCTCAATAAATATTCTATTTAAGTGCAGTGGAACTGTGGCTAAACGTCTGGAAAGATGCTGAAGCTGTGCCACCACTCCTTTAGTCCAATCATAGCTGTAAGGACAAGACAGGTTTTATGTTCAATTAAAGATTACTCTGGGACAACGCAATGCTGGAAATCTATTTCGCTCCTGTCAGAAAATAATATGACCTGCATGCATTGCTCAACATTTCCACATTTAATCATGAAAATGTTGCTATTTCGCAGGAATAAGCGTTGAAATAATATCGGTCATAGTTCCCGGTAAAATACTGGAATGGTAATTTTCAGGATTCGCAGATGCACTGTGAAATATTCAAGTCTTGCACCTTTTCACACATGCAATGTTCCCATTCATACATACAACATTCCAGGGATAGACTGCAAGTTGCTTTATATTGTGAGAGCATGCATATTTTTCCCAGGTGACATTATATTTTAGCATGAAGGCTTTAACAGTGTACACAATGAGAGGCTCTTGAACTCATGGTACAGTTGCTACAACGTCTGGATGAAATAGTGAGAGAGACGGAGGGCTGAGAGGTAATGAGCTCTTGTGGGCAAAGCTTAGCACGGCTGAGGCAGCCACGCAGAGGTTAAGCAAACAGGCAGGGGGATCACGCGGGCCTAAGCCTCTTATACAGGCCCCTCTGAGGAGAAGATCATTGACTTCTGATAGAGGGATGAAGGTTAGGAGTTGTCAAAGTTAGAGGGGCCACTAGTCCCCATCTAGTGAGAACCCCTTTTCTTCACCTCCGCTCAGCGTCTGTTTATTTCTGTCAAGTTTTCTATCACGTGTTTTTTTAATGACTTAAATGTTTCAGCTTTTTGACTGATATGACTTGCTGAGAGTTAATTTAAGCCTGCTGTCAGTCAAACGCCTGTACGAAAATATTTTCCCTTCTCAATATCGTTCTTAGCCCTCTCGGCTTTCTCTTCACTGAGCCAGGCCCATCCCGGACCTCACTCACATCCTCACACTATCAATCTTTTCATCCCTCTCTAAAAAACTAGTATTGGACTTCTTTAACTCTATGAACCTCTTCCTCTTTCCCTCCCCGGGTCCCCCTCTCCTGCTGAGAGTCGCAGGGCAATGCAGTTTCATTTCCTGCCCTGCTGAAATCAATGCTCTCTGAGGGAAGACGGAGGGGTGCGGGGAGAGGGCCGGGGAGAGACAGAGACAGATATATAGAGAGACAGGAAAACAGGAGTGAGGTGTGAGAGGACTGTTGGCATGCAGAACACAACCGCACTAGTAAGTAAACTTAAACTTGACTTGGATCCAAGTCAGTGTCAGCTTTGAAAAACATCTACCGGGAAATTAAATAACTGTTCAAAGTGGAAATATATAAAAACAGGGGAGCTGCTTTAACGGGTAAACTCAATTTTCCCCTCAACACTCCCCATCGTTTTTTTTTATTTGCCTCAGAGATTCTGCGGAGGGCAACAGCGGCATTCAGCATCCCACAGGATAAATGTATGAATTCCTGGGCGGGAGCGTCCCAGTTGACGAGATTCCTTTCCGCCCGCCCCTGTTTAAATACAGACTTCCTCTACATGAGTTAAAGTCTCTGAGTGAATGAGAGGAAGATGGTGTTAAAGAAGATAGCATGCATTTTGTCACAGTCACACAAATTCCTGACCTATGAATATTCCATACCCGTCTATTACCATTCCTGCACATTTCAGTCACTAAAACCCACAGCCGCTCAGACATCAAACACAGGACTCCCTCAGTGATTCTACGAGCCTCTGGTTAACGCATCTGGACAATCCGTAGCGCAAAACGTCTCACTGTGTCCTTCCACCCTGCTATTCTTTTCACTCGTTTGTTTCCGTTTTAAACGGACCCACAATCTGGATAGTTGGACTACACAGAAGTCAATAACTTTGCCTTTGAAAGAAGCTGCCGTATGGTGAGGCCATCAAGCCAAAATGGATTTAAGAGGCTACCAGTGACTGTGTGGGTATGGTAACAGCCTTTCCCCAAGACTGTGAAGGAAGCTTTGAGGGTTTGCCAAAACTTTGGGTGTTGAGACTCTCATACTCAGAGCTTTGAAACAAAAAAAGGAAAAAAAAGAGGCAGATTTTATCTTGAGCTAGAATTCGGAGAAATCTAAAAAGAAGAAGTAAGTACTAACTTCCACCAAGAGACTGACCTGATGACTGAAGCCTTTTCCTTGTGGCCTATCACAAAACCTGATTAATGAGACAATCGTTGGCCAGTCTAATGCCACACAGGGGCAATGATTTCCCGGGTGATGCTGAATTAGGCAGATGGTTAGCCAACTGTGGTTTGCTAGATGGGCATTTAACTCACGGTACTTCAGAATTACAGCCAGTGAGACCTTTAAATCCAGATTCCTCGGTCAGTGTGGTCAACACAGGATTAGAATGGATAGAAAGGGAATTTCCATTTAAGTCAATTCTCTTATGGTCTTTTGTGCTTTTTCTATTTGTGCTAAGTCATGGTTTTATTTATGGTTCGCGGTTTCTGTCAAAGTTTTCGTCCCCAAACATTATCGTCACGATTTACAGCCATGCTGGACATTCAAGTATACATTGTTTTCAGCAATCATGCTGGCAAAGTGGAGCGAATTTGCTCCTACACTGACTCATTCTGCCAGTAGGACTTAAAGCATTACTTGTCCGCCTAATGTGAAAGTTTGAGATCCCCAGTTCAAGGCAGTCCCTCTTAAGTCTTTTGTGTGTGAATGAAGTGGCTGGGTAAACACTCACTGCTGGTTAATCGGGAGCTTGCTTCAAGAACAATGTGACAAAGCCTTTGGTTAAACAAACATGCTAAAGCCATGTCCAAACTCAAGATCTGTCACATAGATCCACAGATCCATCACAACGATCTGGAAAACACTGTATAAGACCATGCCAACACTGGTTCCCAAAAAGCCATATTTCTCCTTCTATTTTCAGTTCTTCACACCCAAAATTAGTACCTTGTAAAAAGACAACTTTCTCCCACTTCAGTTCACTTTATGGTCCTGTAAAGTGAATCTGCGGCACAGTTTTTCTTGTAGATCTAGATTTACATTATTGTTCTCACAACCTCAACAACTTAGCAAGCAGAAGGGAATTGCTTGATCAGCGGCTGCAGTGTAGGAGTGCAGGAAACACTGTTCAATTTCAAAATTAATTGTAAATGAATGCTCTGATTTAATCAAATTATGGATTCTTCCTTTGATTAAGAGTGCAACTTAACAAGTGGAGATTTCAGTTGAAAGTATTGTTACTTTGGGGCTTTTTTGGTTGGACGCTATTTCAAAAAACATATGGAAAAATGAAATGGGAAGAAAAACTGAGAAGTGATGTAGCGGGAAAAAGAAGCAGACAGAAGAGAAAGATGGGGGCAGAGGGACCACTGCTTGTTCCTTACCATAAATCCCATATAATAGTAAAACAACACCTCTTAGTTGAAACACATACAACACAAGCCTGCCAAACATTTTCAGTGGAGCAGAGAAAAACATGTTGCACAACATGCAGTCACTACCCACAGCAAACCAACTCTTCTCATGGGAAAAGGACAAAGAGGAAAGCGGGAGAGCTTCATCTTTGTCCTGTGAAGGCAACAATAAATTCAAAATCTGTTGCAACACTGAGAGCAGACTTCACTGCTTGCATTGTAGTGTTGTCTGGAAACCTGCACACAGATGGATGTTTGAGGACAGACAGACTCAAACAGCCTTTTGAGACATCATCTACAGTCAGTACATTGGAAAAGTTTTGATCAAAAGAGGTCAGTGTGTAGGTTCAAAAAGTGCTCATTAAACAATCTCCCACTGAAAACAATGAAAGGGGAAACAGGCTTACACATCCACAACTTTGTTTTTATTACTTTTGCAGATTCTCAAATCTATTTGGTGGCCAAAGCAGACTTGTTAAATCAGCAGCTTTGAACTAAAAAACCCATTTACAGGAACTAATCTTCAAAAGACAGAATTCCTCAACTTCAGGCTACAGCAGGATTATAGTTTCTAGCAGCTACTGATTGTAATTACAAAGCAATAAAAGACCAAAAACAGCCAAACACACCAAGACTCTCTCTATGTATGTTACACAAACAGAAAAACTTCCCGAATGACTAAATGAGAGGGCAAACAGTAAATCAGTGCTAAGCGCTGAAAAGCTAATCCAACACAATTTATAGCATACACACATTCAGGGGGTTCGCTTAATTCCAACAAATCATTAGATGCACCATGTAATTCAATTTCCTGCAGTCTAAACATCTCTGGTTTAATAATTCCACAAGCAGACTGAAGTTTGTGTTCGAAGCATTTTCCACATTACACAGTACTGCAGGAGAAATGTGCTATTTACATTATTTCTGTGTGTAGGTTAGAGGCATGAAAACAGAAAGAAACAAAGAAAACAAAAGATCTGATTGGCAGAGCCGCCAAGAATCATGTGTGAAAGAATACATGTGATGTTGTATTAATAACTGCAGAGTGATAAGTTTATACAAATGTCTCAGCAGAGCTGATGGTCCAATGGTTTCGCAGCATAACCACAGCACCACGTGGGCGAAAGAGCAGGCATGGAGCCACGAAGACATATCAAGAGCGATATTGAGAAAGCCAAATTATGGCTTAACATCCGTCCCATAATCAGCACATAACTGTGATGAATGAACGTAAGTGTTTCTGCACCAGCTGAGATCACAAAAGATCACTTTTGCTCAAATCAATGACGCTGAATCCTGACACACCATTAGCAAAGGCCTGTATGAGTCGTTATGATTGTGTCTCTAAAGAGAGCGGGAGCTGGTGTGGAGCCACCCCGCTCTCAGTTATTGTTGAGTAAACACACACAGCGAAGCCAAGAGAAGCATGTCAGTCAGCCAGGCAAGAAGGGCCAAGTGGAGGAGCCACCCGACGGCCAAAACGAACTGTACAGACAGAGAGGGAAAGGGACCGTGTGTGTGTGTGTGTGTGTGT
>CAFUXE010000414.1:518965-583985 GCA_903364295.1 Serranus cabrilla
AATACAGCCAAAAAAAGTCAGAAAGAGGGAAAGAAAGAAGAAAAAAAAGCGGGCAGAGAGTGCCAGCATTTGTCTCCTGCCAGTCAGATAAGAGCAGTGCCAAGGAGTTTTGATGTCATGCTGATGGTGGTGGGGTGACGGAGGGGTTGAGAACTCCTTGAAAGAACGCCTGTGTGTACTACTGAAAACATATTTTGAGAGACAATTTTATAAACAGCTTTTTGAAAGAAATCAGATCATTTGTATCCAAACAAAGCCTGTGCTTGATTGGTGTATCTGACCTTTCATTGGCAATGAAGTTATTTAGAAAGTGTGGGAAAAGGCACAATAAGAAGTCCTTTTTTCACTCACTTCAAATTAACTTTAAACAATATAGTTTATGTGCAAGCCACAGTTCATGATTTTGGCCAGTGTGAGTGACAATTTACTTCACCAGACTACAATGTGCAATGTGTAATTTCTGCCACTAGGGGTCTCTCAATCAAAACAATAACAAAAGACAAAGCGACGCTGTAATTGTTTCTGCCAGTTAGAATTTCTTACTGTGGGAGTTCGGGAGCCAAATTATCTGCAAAGGTCTCCCAATCTCTGAAATAATTTAACCCGGAGATATAAACTGATAAAAACACTGAATAAAGCAGTATCATGTTAAAAATCTGTGTTTCTCCAATGCGGCAAGCTGCAGCTTGTTTCTCTGATAACTTCAAATTCAATCACCCAGTGGCCATAATGCTTCATCTCATTTACATATAGGGTTAAAACTTCTAAGATCTAAATAGTGGATTGTTTGGGGGATAAAACTGATCCTCCATTGATTGATAAGCTACACATAATTTGGGGGTGAAAAAACTAATATTTTTGACAGAGAAGCGCATAAAGCTGGGGTATTTAATACCTTGGAAGGAGTGTGGTGTTGCACAAAGACCTAATTGTAGGTGGAGGGAGATCTGGCCGTCTGCTTGCAGTGGGGGTTTCTGAAGTCCTTAATGCAATGCAAACAGGGTTTAAAAAGATTTACTCTGACACATATAGGGGAATTTAAAAAGCCATGTTTCATCCTACTCTCTATTAAATGAAATGTAGCATGATCTCCACATATTAATCCCGGGCAAAGCTAGCTAGGAGGACGCTAGCAAAGTAGTAATTTGATAAAAGTGCAATGAAGAGTGGTCTCAATGAAATTTAGAGCTCTTTAAGCCAGTGCTATTCCCCACAGACCTCAACATTAAACCGTGCCAAGTCCATATGGGAAATTGATATGCAGTATGTGTGGCTTATTCCATTAGACTCATTAAAGTGTCACTTTGTCATCAGCACACTCTCGCACTTACAGCTTGCCTTACAACTGCAGCAAAGGACTCATTGTACTGTGTGTGTAAAGTACAGCAGAGAACATTTTTTATGTGGCGGGTGTAATTTGTCTTCCAGACAGCAGTCGAAGACATCAACATAGAGAGTATTGAATAGTAGGTATAGAAAGCTATTTAATTAGAGGTGGGACACACAGAACAGGGGCAGATATAAAGATTTAGTCTATTAATGTACCATACACTTTTGACAAAAATAAATGCTACCTTGCTGCAGCTTATTTCCCCACTCAGTGCAGACTCTATACCTCTGTTAAAACCATTCAAGTCACACTGTCTTCTACACACTGGCTTCTCAGCTGCAGCACTAAAACCTGAACCAATGTTTTCTGTTCCTTTTGTTAATCCGGTGCTTCATTTCCCTGAACCCTGCAGAGGTTTTTCTCCCCCTAACAGACTGACCTCCTGTGCAGACAGTAAATTGCAGGAAAAAGGTTTTCACGCTTGGCTACAGTTTGTAGTGGCAGAAACTTTATCAAACGGCTCCGACGAGGATCTGAGTGAACTGTGTTTAGCCTTTGATTAAAGGCTGCCTCGTCGAGGGACTCTGACCGCTAAAAACAAGCACGCTCCACAGAGTCTGATTTGTGGAAATAAGAGCATTTTTCCGCCAATATTACGCAAATGCAGGAAATTTGCACTTCTTACCATTCATAGAAAGGTTTTTGCGTGGCTTTGCAGAGAGCACATCTACAAAAAAGGAAAATCAGACTCTCATTCCAAAATTCCTCTGTCAACCAAGCACTGACGGCATATTATCAGGACATTCCAGCCAGCAGCTCAATGGAAAACAACTGTACCGTTTGCTGGCATCGCACATCATATAAGGAAACTTCATATCTTGTGAATTCTGTAGTAATCAATGAGGTAGTCCTGCTTGGGAAACAACAACTACAATAAAAGAGTGATGAGAGGCAGAAAGTCTGAAAGAACACTGCATGTTAGTTATTTGATATCTTGATGCTTTTTATATCATTTAAAGCGAATCGCCCGCTGGCTCGACATCAGTTAAACAATTAGCACACAATATTCTCAAAATAGTTTGCCCTATGGCAACACGGAGGCACACCAAGTCTTGGCAAACACATGTGCTTAATAACAAGTGGGAAGTAGGTAATTGCCAGTGCACGACGTGGTTTACACACCGATGTTTTAAATCAGTGACATAAAACAGAGTCGGAGCGTATGATTTATGGCTACGTCCTGATTAAATGATTGTCCGCAACTCTTTCCGAATTCACATGCTCAAAATGGAGTCGAACTGTCTAAAAAAAGAAAAAATCAACCCCCACCTCCCAGAAAAAGACCATACATCTGTTTCACACATACAGTTCCTGCCACATTCTTCTGTGTCTGCCAAAAGCTTTTAGGGATGCACACCACTTGATGCCTGAGTTAGTGTAGCATGCACTGTGCAGAGTGGGAGTTGAGTTCTAAACACAGCGGAGTCATCTATCTGAAGGAGATGCACCACTCAGACCACAATGGAGCTCAACATTTCCCCGAGCATCTATATGAAAATACTGCTAATCCTGCAAAACGTCACATAAAAACGGAGAAATTATGGCAATATTGCAATGATAAAAAGCACTGAGCAAAGTGAAAATCACCAGAGGGAATGGCTCATATGCATAAAGAAAGTGCTACCGTAAACTTTGACATCTCTGTCAGCTCACTTGTAAACTTAATGAGTCTAAGAAAATGCCAGAAGAAATATAACAGTACAGATAGACATCTCAGTAGCAGGGAGAGCAGGACAAGCTCCTACACACTCAGTCTGTAGCACCGAGGATTTTTTCCAGGGGTGAAGTGCCTTTAGTGTCAACAGTGTGTCCTGTTGAAAACTGCACTGAGGCAGTTCCACCCAGCATGATTTATAGCCTCCCTGAGTGTTATTAAAAGGCTAAATGCAATTCTAAACAGATTTCACATAGTCTCTGCCCTGCACAGGACCCTTAATGTTTAGAGGTGAATGTCCCGTGTTCAGAAACATTTACACAGTTTATATAGTTGGAAAACATTGGCGTCAATTTATTTTTATGAACATGTCACAGATTATTACGTTGGAGTTAAAGGGCAGGGTGTTGGAGATGGAATGACAGTGAATATTTTTGAAAAGATGCTGCACCTATCTTGTGTTTAAATAAAACTGATAGCTCCCCATATCCAGGAGAAATCTGAACACCCTGGGTTCAATTTCAGGTTAAATTCAGTTGGCGCGGATAGATTCCTGCTGAAAAAAAGACGACGTTTCTGTGGGTTTTTCAGTTTTTCCAATGGTGTGCAAATGCATGGAAAAGACCTCCAAAGGAGGACAGTCGTGATTTGCACGGCCTAAAAGAGCAATATCTCATGATCTGTTCTACATGATTCCATCCCTGTTAAGATTAGCACCTAGAAGGCTGATAGTGATGCCTAAGCTGTTTTTGGCAAGAAGAGCGAAAATCAGAGGGCGATTAAGGTGCATGTAAACATGTAATCAGAAAAACACGAGTACAAACCCATTATCCAATTTCCTGCCTTGACCTCATCACTTACATTAAAGCCCAATTCAAGCACTTTTCCAGCATTTTCAAGCTCTTCTAGCACAATGCAGCTTGATTTTTATATGCAGTACATACAGAACATCCTGGTTATTTCACTTATTCATCACATACAATCAAATGGTATTGTTCTATAAACAACCAAGCACAACAAGCCGTTGTGTTTTCAAACATGTCACTTATTTGTAAGACGATTTGGCTTCATATATAACCTAATTTTTACCCAATCCAAGAACTTATGAAAAAACCAGTAAGTATTTTCAATGATTCCCAGCACCTAAGAGACTTTGCAGCTGATCAGCGTTTCAGGTATTTTAAGCAGCTGAGAGTGCACAGAGTTCCTCAAATACATATATGATGCATGTATATATATATGGGGTTTTTGGATAATTTGTCAAGTCTGCCATGTAAACAAAAGTCCTTGCAGTGGCCAAGGGAAGTCCTGATTGTTCCTGGAAATGCTGACATTTGAACCACAGAGACAGACCAGTGACCTCTGACCCCCAGGAAGCCTGGAAGCTTGCAGACTGCCCAGCAAACCAGGGAGACAGCCGCGCCTTTCAATTTCTTCCTTGTGACGTTTGCTGGGTATTTCCACAATACAGTTACATTATATCGACTGGCCACTGATCACATGGCACTGTGCTCCCCTGTTCACATTGAACCACATGCTGTTCCTCTCTGACTTGTATCCTTACAGCAAACCAGAGGAGAGACAAGACTCCCAGTGTTATCATTTACTAACATATCCTGGAGCTGCTTCAAGATTGTGGATGCTGAACAAAGCATCTCTGGGAGAAAATGGTTTATAGTCGTTTTCTGGTTTCCAGCAGTTGGAGCGGCTGCAAAATGGATCAGTTTTACCTCATGTAAAACAGTATTAGCATATGAAATGCAATTTTCAGGGTAGATTTTGCCCCTAGACTGTAGTCATTTCCACTCGTCTATTTCCAGATATAAAGCAGGGGCTTGGCTTTCGTCCACTCCATATTCGATCATGAAACTCCATTTGAAGAAGTTATAGCTAACTCATCCAGTTAAGTAATGTGGATTAACATTCCTCCCAGCCTCAGTGCAAGAGAGAGGCAGGAAGATATTAAGAGGACGGGATGGCAAGGAGAGGAGGATAGCAGAAAGCTTTACGTTCACTGCAGCATATTCTGTACACCTCCACTGTAAATAGCAGCCAAAAGCATTTAAGGAGGACAGAGATAATCCAAACAACTCCCAAATAAAGCATCCGGTGATAATTCATCACGAGCCATCAGGGAGGGGAGGATTGTTTTATACTGACTATATATATACGCAAAAGCAGGGGAGAGCAGAAAACATGAAAACGCTCCCAACAGGCGGCTTCATAAACAATTCAAATCTACTTCAAACTGAATTCAATCATACTTATATTAGTCAACCAAAAGCCAGTTACATATACCATCCGGCCATCATTTCCCTAAGATGATAATACCACACACTCTAGGAAAAGGGAGTGGAAATACAGTTCTTTAGATTGTTGAATCAGCCAAAAACAAACTGGACTGCTTTACTTTTAACCATGCAATTAAGACTAAATGCATTGTTGTTTCCACAGGATGGCCTATGTTTCCAAAAGTTGTTCATGCAGCCTCATCTGAAACCACAACTCTCTTACCACCAGTCAAACCCAAACAACTGATTGTCTTTTAAATAAATGCTAAGCATCTCTTATCTTTAAATTGGCCTAAATCATTGAGGGGGTGGTTGGAGGGAACAATAGCTATCCAGCTGACTAGTTGAGAGCCCCCCTATTGTCTGCCAATGGAGTCAAGTCTGTGCCCGTGCAGAGGCTTCAGAATGACAATGGGACGATAATCTAAAAACCAACGATCATTTACATGTGAGGGGAAGCTTAATGATGGCAAACAGCTTTGCTTTAAAGGCCGTTTGTAGACATTTATGAGAGGATTTCAGGAGCGCAAAACAAATAGAGTGGTCTTAAAAATATACTACCCTATAATATGAGCATAATTAATGACTCAAAGTGCGCTTAAAGTGCAGCAAAGTTACTATAAAGCCACGACAGGCACGCGCTGAACGAGTTTTCGTCAAGGTTGACATGTTACATTGTTGGATTCACGCGTGTTGGGATGAACCGCAGATTAAGTAAAGCCAGCAGAGGAGCAGGGGAAAGACGGGAATGATTACCGAGCAAAGGAAAAAGGTCTTGAGACTCACCAGACGCGCTCAGGTCCAGGACGCTGTGGAGGAACAGGGCGACCCAGAGAGCGCAGGCTGGACATCTCCAGAGACGCTGGCTCGCCGCTGCCCGAGTTGGATACATTCCTCCGGCTCTGTGTAAAACCTTCGCCCGCTTTTCACATCCACTGCACTCAAAATTTAATTTCGAGCCCCTCCGAAAAAATGAACGGCTCAAAATGCACTGCCTTGATGAGTTGTGCACTGTTTCAGCCGCTCTGTTACAACGTACCAAAACCCTCTCGGTTAAAAAAAAAAATGTGGGTCTTGAAGAAAGTTGTCTCCGTCTCTTCTGGTTTCTGTCTCTTTCCTCGTCACTGGAGCCCAGCACACTTTCCCCCTCTCTGCCTCTCTCCTCAACTGAAAGCAATCCTTCCTACAAACTTCACTGGAGAGACTTGTGCCCACAGGAGCCACATGGCTCTGATTAGCCATGTGTCGCCACCCTGTGTTCACTACAGGAACTGACAGAAGACAACAGATTTAAATACAAGAAATACAACTCACCTGAAATTACACGGCAGTGATTCCCAAACTGGGGTACTTTTTTTCCAGTTGCCAGGGGATACAGTGTAAAATAGAGTAGGTGAAAAAAAGAACTTTTCACTCTTTTTCTTTCTTTTCGAATGTTAGCTTAATGTGCTAAGTGATGAACTAGTCACATCATTGGTTAACTACAAATTCTGACAGTTGAATGATTTACACATAAAGGAATAAAAAGTTGTGAAGGACAGCAAATTTCAGGGAAACTTTAGATATCATTCTATTTACAAAAGGGAGTTGGGGATATGATCTTGACACCATGAAAAAAATCAGGGACTATATATTTTAATACCTAAAATGAATTAGCTAGCCCAAATATAAAATATTCTCTAATTTAAAAAAAAAAAAATTCACTAAACTATACCAATAATGAATTCAGGAAATGTGATCAGTGAATCATGCATGACCTTATATGTGTACTTAATTACACTTGTGATATTTCTTTTCATATTCCTGCACAGACTTTTCTGCAAAATCATCTACTGCACATTTTGCCACTAAGTATATAGTACCGATACAGTGAAATATCATTGGGCTTTACTACAGTAATGCTGTGACAGCATGACCCAAGCATATTAAAAAAGCTTTGTTTTTCAATTACACACATTCTCATTTGACTAAAATACAGATCAAAGTGATCCGAATTAATAAGCAAGAGTTAATGGAGCTGAATTTATCTCTCCAGATTATCTGATAATGATCCATCTGGACCTGATTAGATTAACACACGTGGTAGTGGTGGAGCTGACTTTAGCAAGCAGATACCTTTTTATAACAACTAGATAAATTACCCACCATATTAAAACCGCATCCAAATGTTTGACTCAGTGAACTTCCTTTTATTTCCATCTACATATTAGGCTACACGTAGAGAGACGAAGACAGACGACTGGAGGAAAGTAGAGAGGGAGTGGAAAGAGAAGAGGTTTCTGGTGCTGTGAACAATCGCGTCTGCAGACAACTACACACTCCATACACACGCCTTTGTGCAATTATTAAACCCAGAGCCTTACAGTATTATTAACCAACCTCACCTTCTCCTCTATAACTCCACACCTTGTTTCATTTTACTCCGCTCACTTCTGGATTTTGACACATACTTTGTCTCTGCATGAGTGTCTGCACACACAGAGCACTTTGACAGACTAATACCGGGGCAGGAAAAGAATGGTAGCAATTTAGCATCTCCGGTTCTCCCATATTGCGACCTACCCCTGCTCATTAGAGGGAAATATCATCCGCTCTGAAGTATGTTTTGATTTAACTGTTACACAGAACAGGAATTGCATGTATGAAAAATGCTTTAGAGTTGATTCTTTCCTATTGAAGATCTGAGAGAGGGTGTAGCAGGCGTCTCACAAGCATCGGGGGCTTCACCTCTGAAATCCCTGGTCAGACCCAGGGGTGCAGGACATGTCCATGGCTGCCTCCTTAGGACCCCTATCAAAACCT
Source organism: Serranus cabrilla (assembly GCA_903364295.1). Lineage (NCBI taxonomy): Eukaryota > Metazoa > Chordata > Actinopteri > Perciformes > Serranidae > Serranus > Serranus cabrilla. The sequence goes on from CAFUXE010000414.1 coordinate 527,103, forward strand.
TCCTTCCTCTCTATGCAAACTCAGAGTCATCCCTGGGGAAATGCTGCTAACAAGAGCTTAGAGATAACACTGCAGAAGCTTCCTGCACACTATGAGATAGGATGAGGGCGTGTCTAAGTGTGAGTTGAGGGCAGTAAAACCTTGCAGAGATTTCTGTGTTGTTCAAGAATGACTGTATTACTGTACAGTGTATGTCAACACATTTTTGCAGCGTCCCTGTTCCACCGTTACTTGAGTGGTTGAGGAAATTAAGAATATGGTGATTATGAGAGTTGAGGGATGCAAAGCAGAAGTTTGCAATAGCTGCCAAAGTTCTGATCCAAACCAGGGCTGCGGTCAATTCAAGCAATTCAACATGTAAATAGAGACTGCAGTTCATTTGCTAATGATGATTTACAGCTCAGTCTCACTTTAATGGATTAGACAGAATGATTCTTACATGCCACGGGTGTTGAACTTGAAAAAGGAGAATTTAAAAGAATATAGTTCTTGATTTAATTGTGAACTGAGGCTAACACTGAAACGTGTATACTCTTAGCGCTAACATCCTAAAAGTGCAGTCTGCAACTTCAAGGACTTCAAGTAGTTGGAGTGCCTGTTGCTAGTGTATCCAAAGTTTCTCCTGGACCGCAGAGAGAAGAAGGCTCACCAGAAATGTGTGAGAATGCATGTGCAGACGTGGCATGTGTATGATTTCACATAACATTTCAATTAGCACAACAAAGGGCTTTTGTGCTGCAGTGATATCACATGGAGAGCAAACTCAAACAAAGTAACTCTAAATAACTGTCAGACCAAATGAAAATGGGCATGACTGATTGCAGTTCGGAGAAACGTGTGAGGTGATGTACAGGTCTTACTGAGGCGCCCTGTTAAATTTGCTGTTAAAGCAGCCAAATGAATTTAGCCTAAGCTGTGTTTCGGTGGTTTTCTCTGCAATAAGGAACCTCGGAGGAGTGGAAGGGGTTTTTTCGGAGGGGGAAGACCTCACCACAGGGCCGATCAAGTAGCGAGATTATTTCTGACATTGGCCTATTTTTCCTCCTTGATGTCTATCGACTTCATTTTGCCTAAAGTAGGATATGATTATTAAAATTGCAACCATGCATGGTGAAAGTCATCTAACTTTCATGGTGGAGTGGATTAGGGTTCTGAAGGTCTCTTTGAAGAGCAGATCCCTGAGGCTTTCTCCAGCGGCCACAGCACATGGACAGGGAGGCCCTTTGTTACAAAGTTGGCAATGATGTCTTAGTCAATAAAAGAGAATGAAAGGATGACATTGATGATGGCCTTTCTGCCACATTTACTCAGTATTTTTTTCGGTTTCTCCAAAACTTTCTCCGTGTCTCTTTTTCTTCACATCCTCAGATGACTCTGATCATTTGGGTTACAATCTGATTTTCTTTGCCATCCTCTGAAAATGTGCTAGCGTTTTGTGCATTCTTCAATCAGTGGATAACTAAAGACAGTTTCCCTCCCAGTTTTAGACATCATTTAATGGCTGACAGACAATATTGGCCTCACTGCATCCTTTGCATCCCCCCGTCCAACCCCCATATAACTCTGTGCTACATATTGCATTTTTATAGACTCACCTTTCAAATGCCTGTTGTACTGTTACTCAATTCCCCCAGGATGTCTTTAGGAACATACTGCAGTCAGCGCCAACATACAGCAGTTAAGGTTAAGGGAAATATTTAGCGTCAGCAGCCAACACTCATATTTTACAGACAGTTTTACACAACAAACACAGTGTTTAATTTTGTATTTTCTATAACAAAACCTTTCAGAAACCTTTTCAAGAGACACATGTATGCCCGGATGCCAAGACAGTTTACATTCTCCCGTTCTTCTCTACATTGGGCTGCAAATATGTGAAGTTTTAGGCAGCAGAACAATAATTGCTAGCAGTTGAACACATGTAACACTGGTTTTAATTAAGCACTGCATTTTCCTTCTTTTGTTTGTGTTTTTAGTGCGGCACATATGGAATAGGGATAAATAAATAAGGCTATGAGAGAACAGCTGTTTTTTAAGATTAAATCAGGCTAAAAGAGGACAAAACACATTGCACTGTTGCATGCCTAAAGTATACAAAAGATTCCAACATGTTGAGTGATTATGGTACAATAAAAAGGGTCAATATCCAGTTTCTCTTTCATCTCAATTACTAGATTCAAATGGTCTCTCGATCAAACTAACAGGACAATGGGCCATAGAAGTGTGGTGTTTCCTGATGTATTTGTCTTCTTATTGACTTAAAGCCAGGATTAAAAGGGGAATGGAAGCACAAGCCAGCCTCTACTTGACACTGCTTGGTTCAACTGTGTGGTCAGAAATGTTCACAGTCATCTCATCCCGCTGTTTAACACTTTTAATGGCCTCACATATCATCCTGTACACTTCTGCTCCAGACCCAAAAAACTGAGAGGGTAAAGATGGTGATGACTCATGTGGAGCCTCTATGTCTATTTTGTTTATTCCAAAACAGACGAGTTTAACATCCCCATTGAATGTTATTTTTTACACACAGTACTGATTAATTGCACCCCTAATAAAGAAAAAATAACATTTTTGCTCAACTGGATAGTAACAGTGGGTCAAATTTGATGAAAGTATGTGCTTAAAGAGGATTTGAGAGAAATCGCCAACTGGGAAAAGTGGGCAACTGCCCAGGAGCCCCAGAGCTCTCGGTGCACCCAGGATGGTTATTAAGTAAATTGTAACTTCGATCATATGCAGAACTAAAGCACAAAGTATGCACAGCACCTTCAGGTGGGTCACCAGTAGTCGTGTCAGGATTCTCCAGATCTACAGTTTAGTTACACTGTAAGTTTTAATTTACCCAACCATCAACCTTCACAATTTCAAATTCCCCTTGAAAAAGAACATGATAGACCTACATGCTATGAAATGTCATATTAACACACCATCTTTTAAAAAAAAAAAAAACAATGTACACTGTACCACACTAAGGCCATATGGTCACATTTCAGTAATGTATTAACTTTGTTGAACAAACTATAAAAACTTGCTGATATGTGTTTATATGGTACATGATTCTACTTACATGTAAATACATACATATACCATTCCAGCCCAGGAAGACTGGACACAACGTGAGACTAGGATCCACCACCAGTTGATTTTTCCCCCTCATGCCAAGAAGGTAATTTCTACCATGACAACCATCAAAACGTGGAGGAAAATGACGTAATCCTGCTAACATAGTGCAAAATCCTAGCTGGCCTCATCCTGATGGCTATTTATGTTTTCCAATGATAACATTAAATGGGAATTTAATGATTAGTTTTGGAAAAGACTGACTGGGATAAGAAACATTTTTAATGTGCTCAGCTTTTATGGAAGCTTCACTTTTCTGGTCTTATATTGTCAGGAAAAGACTTGCAGAAAACCAGAGGAGTAAAACTTGATTGCACAGTGCAGGGCCACAGCTTTCCTGAGTCCTTATTTGAGGACTTGTAGAATGATGTCTTTGTCCGTTGCGTTGCCCTCTTCTTGCAGGAGAGCAATGAACAGCCCGCTCTAAAAACTCAAGGCTGCATGCCAGCTCCAGAGAAAGCCATTTGGACATCTAATAGCTGCGGACCAGGCCAGCTTAATGTAAGCCTTATTGTGATTACCTGATGTAATGACAGCCAATCCAAATACAGCCTGTGAGCCATTACGAGCCGAACAAGAGGAACACATTATGTATTGCACTGTGTCAGCCTGACAGGGTCTGAACAATGCAGCATGAAAAAGTTTCCACCCTGTTAATGTGACTCCTGAGGGACCGGAGAGGAACTGTTTAGGGCAGTTATACATCCCAAATGCCACAGATTGTGCCTTTGAAGCCCTCCAATAGGCCCTAAAAGCCCTATCCCCAATCTAAATGTAAACACAGATAAAAGATTGGAACCATTTATTCGGATTTAGCTCCTGATTGCCAACAATGCTATTTGAAATATGTGTCTCGAAGCTTGTGTCAGCACAATAATAGCAAAAGTAAAAAAGCACTAAAGTAACTTTGTCATACATCAAACTCTTCAATATCTGCAAGAAAATGCAAAATGAATGGTCAATTAGTTCCAGCTCAGGAGCTTTTACTTTTCAACCATGTGTTTGGGGGGGAATTAGTGCCAACAGGTGGAGCTGATTGTGTGTGAATGACACGGGCATGCTTGACTGAAATTGGCGTAAAATGTGCCATCTGTGATTGAGGTCAATTTTCTCTTTCGTGTTGAGAGGAACACCGAGCGTCCTCTGTGCTGTGCGTGGATGGGTGCACCTGATTTTCCACCCTCACTATTATTAACTAAATTGTAGCCAATTTATGTCCAGATATGGGAGTTGTGTGAGGGAAAAGTTGACACCAATCCAGCTTGTAGTCTTAAACATCATTCATTTCCCTTGTGAAAACCTGCATTTCAAAGCATTAAAAACAATTTAAATCTGTTTAAGCTCTTGACTGTTTGTCTTAAGATAAAGCCTGTGGGATCACCCCAACCCCCTGACACTTTATAACTAATCGTTAATCAGGATTACAGTGACTATCTCATTACACAAGAAGACTTGAGGGAGGGAGAGAATTCATCAGTTAATGCTTCTCTGCTTGCCTCAGGAATGTCTTTGGAGAGGCACTGGCTTTTTTTGAAGCACTTTATTCTGCCGGAGGCTTGTCCTACGACTTGGCTCACTGGCTTCAGGACAGGATCTTTACGTTTATCAAGAATAATTTCCCAGCTGAAAAGAAGTATCATTAATAGAACCTGACCCTACACACTTTTGTTTCAGTCTCTCTTGTGAACGCTCACTTTTCTAAACCCGAGTCTGCTAAGGCAATTACAGCTGGCCCAAACACTTAGTCAAGCACCAGGTGGTTTCTTAAGGAAAAGTGACTTTTGTAAGCCTGAGACAGACATCTGCGCATGTTAAATACTGTTGCAAGCAGAAATAGAAAAGACAAACAAATCTCAATAAGACAGGAACACAGCGCTTCTTTATGTAAGGTTATTTTATTAATGGTGGATGTGTGAGTTCTCAAGGCTTTAGCTGTGGGCCATGGTTCAGGTTAAGAGGCTGTTTTGGTGGTTCTGGAGAGAAGAGGGTGGGGAAGGCACCAGGTCAGTAAGGGAAACTTAGGGTGAGGATGCCCCAAATTGCTGATTCATGGTCAGTTTGGCAGTTTCTCCATCTAATGATATGGTTCAGGAACAGGTCTGGGCAATAACATGATTAACAATCGCTCCAAAGTGTACATGAGACACACTCTATTCAAGTATTTAAGTCCACTTTTGAATCTTTACATTATATGTTAATAAAATATTAACATCTCCATGTCTGGCAGGTGTCTTATATATTATATGACCAACTCAGGACGATTTTCTCCCTTATTTTAATTAAACAGCACATTAACACTCAGCTCAAACACTAGACGATGGCAGTGGATAACTTTAAGTGTAACATAACCCAAGAGCTCCTCATGTATTTTCTCGTATTCAGCCTGCATTTCACTTTTTTTTTTGTCCAGCTCTGTTTCTAAGAGGCCAAGGAACTGAAGCCAAGACAGCACTGAAGGGCAGCTTCACCCCAGAGAGAGCGGAGGTATCCTGTTGCTGAGAGTGAGAGCAGGCAGTGTGGCAGAGGAATCATGTGATCACAGTGGGGCCGGTGCGCCCGGTCTTCTCTTGGAGCTGAGAGACCTTCAGGGCGATGTCTACCAGAGGAGCCAGCATCACCTGCACAAAGACACAACACAAACACACAGAACATGTGACTTCCTGCACAGGCCATGCTGTTCTCACGCATGCTTTCTCTTACAGCCTTGTATTGCCTTCAGCTGTTAAAATGTGGCCTTTTTGTGCTCAAGTAGTACACTATTTTTCCTCTTATCAGTAGTGCTATTTATCAAACGCACACCAAAACAATCTAGGGTAATAAATAGCACTACATGTTTGAGAAAAGTGTGTATTTGAGAGTGAACTGCAGCTGCAGGCTGTAGATTCATGTTAAACAGAGAGTGATGCTTCTGTGTATCTCTTGGCAATAAACCAACTACTTGTACTTCCCAAAGTATATAACTATTCATTCAATGTAAAAAGATGACTCTAAATGAAGAGCTGCATTCAAATACTTTATATTAATGATGCGGCCATATGATGGAGCCACTCATGCATTTCCTTTGAGCTGACCTGATTGTCAACCCTATGAGCATAAATGTTGTTTATCTGCACCCAACATACGATCTGCCAGAATAAAATCTTTCTTTCAGATTATTCTCAAATTTAAAAAAGGTTTTACATGACATGACTATACACAATTTATTAACCTTCTACAATACACCAAATCTGAAATATTCTGGATCTACAAAACAGCTGTTGGAAGATACTTGAAACATTCATTGTGAAGTGCCTCCTCTTTCCTTCAAAACCTGCTTATATCTGAAGTTAATGCTCCTAAATCAAACCTGCCCAAAGTCAGCCAACTGAACCATTAACCCACTGGCTATTTATCTGTCAAGTTACAATTCTGAAGCAATATGTTTCTGCTTATCTGTCTGTTCTTGGTGTGTAAGCACCAAAGAGGATAAAGGGCTCGAGTAGAACTTTCATTCACTTTGTTTAACATCACCTCCCTGTCCTCACCAGTCATAACGACGTTATGAAGTGTCTAGTTGGAACTCACACACTTTATTTTTCCCTTGTGCTATGTTTCCCTGTCTTCATTCTGGCCCAGATAAGCTGCGATAAATCAAGACTTGGCCAAACATCTCCATCATGGCCCATGTTGAATACGAGCTCTGGAACTTGTTTTTGAGGAGCTCCACCCAATCCAAGCTGGCGGCCCTGCAGATTATTGACCATTCTGGCCAGACTGAAGCTTTCTGGGGTCCATGTGAGTTCAACTTTGACCGCTTTACCTCGCTGGGATGTCCATCTATATTAATATCTTTATTATCCGTTTTCTTTTTCTGTGATTTTGATATATGAAAATACTCAAGAGAAAAGAAAAGCTGGTGCTGGTCTATTAATGTTTATTTTCCCATCTGATGACTTCATTGTCAAGTCTGTCTCTCACTGGATCTAGCTGGCTGGAAATACTCCTTATTGTGCTGACCTGTGGGTCCTGGTAAATCTTCAGGGGGTCCTTTTCATAGCTGTCTATGTAGAGCCTGATGGTTGCTCCGGCGCTGCCTGTACCGCTGAGACGGAAAATGATCCTAGAACCATTGGAGAAGATGATCCTCAGGCCCTGAGAGGGAAGCAGAGAGAGACAGGGAAGAGATTATGATGAATGAAAACGCACAGTAACTGAAAAACATGTGGAGGTAGAATTATGAGCTGCTATACCACTGCTGGTAGTTATTCATTGGCCGTAATCTCTTCTATATGACTTCATTTTGTATTAAGTCAAGTGTGAAAGGCATGTTTTCTTAAATGCAAAAAGAAAACTCAATCAAAGCCAGAAAGTGTAGAAACTGAAGTTGTTTTTAGATTTTTCTTTCTCAAAATTACTTTATTCTGCAAGTCTCATTTTAATTTAGCCAAATTAACAATTTGCACTGACCAGATCTGGGAAGAAATGTGCAACAAGTAGGCTATGAATGACGTGAGTTAGGTCATGTGACAAAAATACAGTGAAACTTTCCCAGAGCAGAGAGGTGAGGACAAGAGAGTAAATATAGTGTGTAGCCCCCATTTTTCTCCAACAATGGTAACACTGTTGGGCACTTGGACATTTAGATTCCATAAAAAAAAAATCAAATATCAAAGAAATTCAACTTGCATTGTTTTTCTCTGATTAACACTAATTACGAATTTTTAAAATATTGTAAAAAAAAAAAAATTAAAACAAAACACTTACATTCATTTCAGTAATGCATTACATCTGCTAATTAACAGGAAAGTGTGAAAACACATAATATAATTGTAATGGGCTCTGGCTTGCAGCCTCTTACCTGGTTTTTGGACACGCTTCCGTCCACAGGGTCTGTGTAGGCAAAGTTGTCAGAGACAGCCACCTCATAAGTCTTATCACCCGACGAGAATTTCTTTCCTACGAAAGACGGGTCGAACATCGCCGTCTCCAGATCCTTGATCATCTTGTTGGCAGCGTCTGAATCGACCTCCTCGTAGTCGTACCTGGATGCGAGGTTGGATTAGGTTGGTGCAAAATTACAGTCTGGTGTCGAAGTGGCAACCTAATTTTTGGTTGTAAGGCAATCACTTTCATTTGTGTTAAACGGATAGGAGTTGGATTGAGAAGTGGAACTAATTGGTGCTGGTTTCTGACTGTCTGTTTCTGAAGTGCGGGCTCTCTTTGCTATAACTGTTGAATCTGCACATCTTTTTATGTCTTTTTTTAACCAAATAATAGAGAGTAGCATCAATAAGAGTATCTGTAAATATATAAATTAATAAGCAGTATCACTATTGCTATTGGTATCAATAAAAATCTTATATAAATCTTACAATATAAATCCTATTACCCATCCCTAAATACGAGTAAAAGTCTCTGCTTTTACTTTTTAAGATTTTCCCCATCTGTGTAATTGGAAAAGAATAATTTGGTCACATTAATCACAGAAATACCTCAAACCTTTGAAAAAAGATCCTAGAGACAGCTATGTGAATTGACAGCCTCTGGGCTGTCCGGTGCAGTTCTCTTATTCACCACTAGAGGGTGCCAAAGTAACTTCTGAGCAACCAACATCCCTGCATCATCCCAGTAGGTGTTCCTCTGACTGTTTCACCCAAACAAGGTTTGTGATAAACAATAATTAAATAGCAAACCACCTCATAAACTATTCTACAGGAATCATTCCACACCTGGTGAAGAAGTTCCTGCCAAACTTCTGCCAGTGATCCTTCATGATGTCTTCCACGCTCTGTTTCCTGGTGGCTAAGATTGACAACCATGCAAGCACCGCCCACAAGCCGTCCTTCTCACGGATATGGTCTGAGCCTGGTTAGAAGAGAGAGAAAAGGGGGGTGAGTGATTAAGTGAACAAAGGGCACTGCTTTCCATTCACCTGAGGACATTCAATCACCTGTGCCGAAGCTCTCCTCTCCACACAGTGAAAGTTTTCCAGCATCCATCAGATTACCAAAGAACTTCCAGCCCGTTGGAGTCTCGTACAGCTGCATCTGCAGAGCTTTAGCCACACTGGAACAGATTGGCAGGCACAATGAACCACATTAGAATATGATCTGGAACTGATCTGGAACAGCACTTTTTCAGTTTACTGAAGAAGGAAAACTTTAGATTGGCTGTTGTGTTATGTTGTGTAGTTTTACTTGTCAAGGGCTCCACTGGTGGGCATACTGCGGGCCAGTCCTTTGACACCAGTCTTCTGGAAGTAAGGGATGCTGGTAATGTTGGCTGCAATGACAGCCACAGAGTCCGATGGGTTCACGAAAAAGCCGTGTTTACCCAGCACCATGTTACGGTCCTGAAATTGGCACACAAAAAGGTCAACAGTCATAAACAGGATTCGAGGCATTAATTAAGTAGTTTCATTATAGTTGTAGTAAATGGTTGTTGATTGGTAACATGAAAGTTTAGTGACAGCCCCTCTGAGGTTTTCTTGTGAAAGATGTTTTTAAACATTTTAGACCTGACTCCACATAGAAGCAAGTTGTGAAATTTTCCTCAAAGGGGTATTTCAAAAGATTAAAACAGTGTCATTTCCACATCTTATAATGGTTATATGAATTGCGAGTATGGCTTAATAATTTCAGCACATTTTCTACTATTAGCGATCCTGTTTTATATTAAAATTTGGTCTGATCTTTTCACAAAACATGTCAGGGGGAAAAGTGTCAGGGGGGAGGTTAGGGAAAACAGCTAAATAAAAGCATTCACTGTCTTCATAAATGCTGTGCCAAAGTCAAAATGAGTTTAATTCAGCCTCACTGCAGCCCTGAGGCTCATTATTTTACTCTATTAAAAAGAAAAACATCTTATTAAAATCTTAATAGGCCAGAGTTTATTAAATACATTTTATGTTATGACATCATAGATTCAAATCAAGTTCAAGAACTTCACAGCTCCGCTCTCTTCTCTCCCCAACACACTGTCCAATTAAACTGCTGCATAATATTCTCCCTATAAAAAAAAAGTTGACTTACACCATCACCATCAAAGGCGGCGCCAAAATCATATTCTCCTCCTTTCATGGTGTTGACCAGGTCAGCAGCATAGGTCAAGTTGGGGTCAGGGTGATGGCCACCAAAGTCCTCCTGGGGGACACAGTTGACTGCTGAGTTGGCAGGAGAACCGAGCTCTTCACAGACGATCTTCTTCACATAGGGACCAACCACTGGAAGGAGAGAGAGAGTCTTTAAAGGGGGGGCACTGTGTAAAATGTAAATAAAAACAATGCGTTAAATCAAGAATTCACAGAGTACATTTACAAAAACAAACCTTTGTCAGTGTGAACACTATTATATTCTGTCTTTGTACACTTTTCAATGTATGTCAAAAAGGTTTTATTTATGGTTTAGACCACTGGTTTTCAAACTTTTTGGGACCAAGGAACACCAAAGTGGAAGCCAAAATCTCAAGGCACACCTGTATTCATATCGATGCAAAATATCCTCTATAAAACATGTTATCACTATTATCCCTCTGTGAATGTTTACTTTTCTTTACTTTGTATCCCGCTGCAATAATCAGGGAAATCACTTTCAGCCTTTACGTACATTTATTTACTGTTTAAACAGTTTTTTTATTAAGCCATACTAGGACAGTTTTTACCTAAGCCTAGGCAGTGGTTTTGTAGCCTAAATTCAATAAAACTACAGCCTTTTTACAACTACAATGGCAATACTGCTGTGAATCATATTGCATTAATAGTGAATGGTTGTCACAAAATTCCATGCACACCTGGACTTGTCTCAAGGCACACCAGTGAGCCACGGCACACCATTTGGGAACCACTGATTTAGACAACAACCAAACTTTCTTTGAATCTGGGCTGTATATACTACATAAACCATGCAACTCTATCTGTTATGAGCTGTCCTGATTTTTTTCTATTTGAGAAGTAGTCTTCTTAGACTATCTAATTTATTTGAGTTAAGAGACCCAGTTTGTGCTGTGCTGTTTCCTACCTCCGTGCATAGCATCCAGACGGACGTTAATGTGACTGGCTCCGGAGAGAAGCTCCTTCAGGGCAGCAAAGTCAAAGATGCCCCTGAGCATCTCAGCATAGGCCTCCACAGAGTCCACAATCTCCACTGAGACAAATAAGGAGGAAACAGGGCACAATTAAGACAACAGTAGATGTTAAGATAAAGACTTTGAGCAGATAACTACATTTCATCACACACTAGTCAAACTTGTTCTATGGGTGTTGGAGATTTGTGCAATCCATCAAACAGCCACATTTACTCAACAATAGCTGCATGTTGAGACAAAAACCAACATTTGCCACCACGCTGCAGGTTTCCAATTTTCATGTTTAACAGCAATGACATGAATGAACTACTATAAACAAGTTCTCTTTCAGGTGAGACTCTCTATACCTCTATACCTGTGAAGGGCTTGAAAGTCTCCACTTCAAAGGTCTGTTTGCCGATCTTGGACAGATCCACTTTCAGCTCTGGGCAGATGTGATACTCCTGCAGGGTTTTGCTGATCTCAAATATTTTGTTTGTGATGCCCTCTGGAGCAGGTCCTGGGTACAATATCAAAGGCTGGTTAGAAACAATGAACTGACAGACATACTGTGGCAAATTATGAGGCCAAAAAATGTTCTCCTCATTGCATGTAGAGTAACATAGTTAGAATTTGCTTGGTTCTACAAACAGAAGTGGAAACTAAAGCTTACAAGATGACGCAATACAGTCTCCACTCACCTCCACTGGAGATGTTGTACTTAATGCCAAAGTCCCCATTGGGGCCTCCGGGGTTGTGGCTGGCTGTGAGGATAATGCCACCCACTGCCTTTATCTTGCGGATCACACAGGAGACTGCTGGGGTGGACATGATGCCATTCTGACCAATCACCAGACTGCCAATCTGCAGAAGGGAACATAAATACAGAGGGACAGATTAATAGACATACACACAGGTGAGAAGTGTTTGGTGACATGTATGAAAGAATTGGACTTAATCAGCTGAGCCTGACAGTTTGCAAATCTGAGTGGAAGTTATGATTTAGATACAATCTTGTTGTGTTTACTTTCAATAATAATGTAAATGCTACCAATGTCAGAATCCCTTTTAATAATGCCAAATATTTCTCTCTCTCTCTGCTTAAACTACTTCAGTGAAACTGCAAAACATAAATGCCAAATAAGGTTGCATAATAGTAGAAAGGGTATATATTGTAGATTGCCTTTTTAAAATTGTGTGACTATTTCAGTCCAGGAATTCTTATTTAAACATACATTGGCTCACTTTGTGTAAACTTAGGTACAGAAGTGCTCCTGTGCAACTTTGGCTATGAGAGTTTCTCCACTGCTTCATTTCCTCACATCAACCACTTGTGGAGAAACTGAAATATTTGTGCAACTTCAACCTACTGGCATCACTGCAGAACACTGCATTTACCAATCATTGTTTTGCAGTAGCTGAGTTGCCATCTTGAAGGTCACAAATTCAGCCTCTACAGCAACCACGATGTCCTGTCTAAATATAACGATGCTCTCTTATGCTTGCAATTGTATGCACCAAACTTGCGATATGGGCACAGGATAGTAAACAATCCTAAATAGTCGAATAAAACGCCGTACCGTACCATATGTACTATTTCCCCCATCTATGCTACAGACATATGCAGGGCAACGTGACTGGCTGCACGTTTCATGTCACGCCCCCCTTCGCCAAACCACTTCAGCAACATCAGAGACAAGGCAGCCAGTGGCATCTCTGCACAGCTTGTTATGAAACAACACGACGTTAGGATATAATGTTTCATTTAACAAAACTCAACACTGTTCTCTTTTGTTAGTATAATTGTGCAAGACTTAATCTAAATCGTGTTTTAATCACATATGCTAAGGAAAAGACTCGGGCGTTTATAGCGAGTGTGCAGCGCTAAATGTCAAAGGTAAAGGTTTGGTATCCAAGTGGCCTCCTGCGTGCACTTTCTCCAAAAGATCACCGCGGTCATGCTGGCATGGGAGACAGTGCAGGACGGGTGTTATAGACACCTGTTTTTTTTTTAACACAAGGGTCCACTGATTGCTCTTGATTTCATGAGATTAATCGAGTGGTAAAATCAAGTCAAATATTAAATAATAACAAAAAAATTACAAGTACAGTCGGTAATGCCAACATTAATCCATCAGTGTTCCTTGTCATGCCAAGGGAATGGGAAGCTTGCGAGGACATGTAGCGTGTAACTGAAGGCCAGCTCTCCATTCATTACACAACAGTGTCTTCTACATTATTAAAAGTTGACTTAAACGTTTCGAGCCTGAGCAAAGCATCAAATTAGGCAACGATAACCTCACATATGACCGCATAATTACTGTATCTTCAGTTTACAATACTTGATTTGCGTACTCTCGTTACAAATACCAAGTCGTTACAGCTAGCATTACGTTACTCTCCCGGTAGCTAAATAACGCAACGTGGCTGCACCAACCCACAAACTATTACACAGAGTACAACAGTGTATGTAAGTAAATAAAGTAGCGCTGTACAGAAGACTACAGCTGACAAACCTGTCAGTTAGCTTGACATTAACTTGTTAGCTTAGATGCTAACTCACAGTTGGTGTTCTTTTAGCCAGTGTGCTAAGTCATGTTAGCTAACTTTACACATTCAGGGGGCAGCAAAGGTGGACAATATGTCCTTTTTCTACTGACCCCGTTGGCAGCAGCGATCTGAACGATCAACTGAATCGCGTCTTTCATGAAAAACCTCCCGTCTCCTCCCACCACCACAGTGGCAGCCTGGCGCTCGGCAGGCTCGATGACAGAGATAATGCTCTGGATGAAGTTTTCCGCATAGTGCTGGTTCTGTTGAAACACCGTCACCCGCTTCCTCAGGCCGCTCGTCCCGGGCTTCTGGTCCGTGTACGGCTTGGTCTTGACTGTCGTTACTTTCACCATTTTGACCCCCCAGTGAGCACCTGTGGTCGCCCCGTGTGATCCGCAATCTGGCCCGCTGAGGAGGCGACTGCAGTGGCAGAGGAGCCGCACGTAGACCGCGGACAACTCCCCCCTCATAGACCCGCCTCTTCAGTTTAAAGGGCAAGTGGAGACCATGGAGGATTTCCTCTCATTCACCAGTATGAGGGGTTTGACAGATGCTGTATCTGTAATACATATTTAGTTTTTGTAAATAATGTTTGGTTTATATATAGAGGTTTCATTGTATTTATTTATTTATTTAATTTTTTAAACTGTTTTTGTGGAAGTATTTGCCTGAGGGTGCCAGTTAGAAGTAAACATTATTTGATCCTAAAGAGTCTGAAAAGGAATTTAAATGGGATTGAATTATTTGTCCATATTGATAGTTTACCTGCAGGGATATGCATCCCCATTATTTTAACCAGGATTAAAATTACATGTCGCCTATGAAACTTTAAATAAACTAAATATTAATGTTTTTCCTGCAAGGGTTTACATCCCCATTTCATTTCAGCTGAGACTAATGTTACACGTATGAAATTCACATGGCCCAATCAAAATATCCTAAAATATGAGCTGAAATATCTTTAACTAAGTTAGAGGGTGCAGCATTATTTGGCAATACTGATAATGTATCTGCTGGGGATTTGTATCCCCCTGTCATTTCACATGTATGAAACTCACACTGTCCAGTCAAAACAGTCCAAAAACTACTTGGACCACACCACAACATACCTGCAGAGACTTACTGAAACCTTTGCTTTTGTATTTTTAACTTTGTATGCCCAAAAGTGGTAAAACAAACTGGTGCTGAACATACTTTAATCAACCTGTACAATACCCATTATGTGTAAGTTTTGAAGTGTAGAAGTCAACTGTAGGTTCAAAACTAATTCACAGAAACTGCAAAGGATCTGTGAAGCTGCACATTCTTGAGCAGACTTTTGAACTCTTAAGGTGAAGGCCAATACACAGAAAGGTCAATGACTTTTAGGCTTGTTGGCCAAAACTTTACACCAACCAAAAAAATCTGAATAAAGAGTTCATAAAGTAATACATTCTCTTAAAAGTACAACAAAACCACCCTTATAAATACTCAGAGAGACAGTTATTGCAATACAACACTCTATTTGTATAAATGGGTGAATTTCACGGGTAGAATATTGTGAAATAGTCCCCTTCAGGCCACAGTTGTTTGCCTGTTGCAACACAGTGTGTTTGATCATCATAAGCAGAACAAAGTTTATCGTCAGACCTGCCGTCATGACAGCGGGGTGTGTGCATGTGATGGGAGGTTGTTGTTGGAGGAGTGGCTGTATATATACTGTACATATAATTGTATCTCTCAATGGCCTTAAGAGCAGAATGAATACTACATACCAAGAGCAACGTCAACTGAAGCTCAGTTCTATCAATTTATAGCATTAGTTAAGAAACATCTTATTGACCGGTGAGTGGTTCCCTTTTCCCATTTTGCCACTTTTGATTTATTGGCAAATCATTTTTATTGTGCCTTTTCTTTCTA
Organism: Serranus cabrilla; assembly: GCA_903364295.1. NCBI lineage: Eukaryota > Metazoa > Chordata > Actinopteri > Perciformes > Serranidae > Serranus > Serranus cabrilla. Next base: position 542,718 of record CAFUXE010000414.1, read on the forward strand.
ATTTTGAAGGAAGTTTTGCTGCTGATATGACAGTCTCTAAAAAGTATATATTCAGACTGATTCATAAACCCTGAACCCAAACTCCCCCGAGCAGCCAAGTGTTACTAAACCTCTGTGTTGGGAAAGGAAGAGCAGACAGGGGCTCAGGACATTAAATACATCTCACATGCCATGTGACATTTAGTTAGCTGGCTCTACTGTTTCAGCAGAGAAAGTCAAAGGGCAAATAATGGCCTGAGAGATATAAATAGGAGGTCAAGGCGGCTGTCAACTGGAAAGGCCAAGGGCAAATAAAGTTTAGGCCTGAGTGCAATGCAAAAGAATGCATTTCATTGCCAACCTAAAATCCTCACAGCCCCGCTGTCTGCTATGTTAAGAGTATGGAGAGGAGTAGTGGCAAGTAGCTGCACAGTAACATGCAGGCTGAAATAGACTTTAAGTTAGTATTATTAATTCAAATGTAAAAGGAATATTTAGTTAGCATTTAATGGATTATTCTAAGTTTTGGTGAAAACCGGGCTACAATTGATGGAGAAAAAGAAATGTTTTCTTTAGACATCCAGATAATAGCTAAGCAATGTTTCAGCAGCATTTACACAGCCTTATTTCTATGTGCAGTAAGAACCAGCCAGGACCAGTCTCAGGCTCTTTCTCAAATTGAACATACATCAAATACTATTGAAACAACTAATGTCCAGGTAACATTTATTGTTTTGAATCTTTGTTGAAAATGACACAACCTAGATGTTGAATCCACCATTGTTTCTGTTTATAAAAATGCCCTGTTTCCAAGGGGGGCTGAAAGAAATCCAGATTTCCTATGATTTAATGGATACAAATCTATTGTGGTGACCGATCAAAAGGACTCAAAGCTACAGTGAAAGAGCATTTGTAGTATCTGCCTTTATTGTTCGGTATTTTCTGTTGAAACAAGATGTTGATGTAGGGCATAATCAAGGGATGCATTCAAGAGAAATCAGTTCATGAAAATATGTGATAAGAATTTTTTTTTTAAGTAAGCAAATTGATAAAATCATTTTATTAAAGTAAAATATATAAAAACACAAGAAAATAAAATCTCAGAAAGTTAGCTTGAGCCTCTACTATAACGTATACTGTGACATGAAAAAGCAGTGTGATGGTAGGATGTTGTTGGAGAACGAAAATTGTGACACATAAACCTACATGAATCTTGATCATGATTATGAATACGGTAAAAGTTTTATGATTAGGTAAAGTTAGTGAGGTTCAACTTACAAGATCAAAAGCCACCTTCAAAAAGGCTAAATTATAAATAAAAATATAATGTTGGCAATTTAATGCTTTATCTAAACATTTTAAGTATTTCAAATGTTAATTATTGTTAAGGGGATTCTCTATACATTGATAGGAAACATATCAAAGCCACAACAAAGGTAGTACCAACCATTATTAGCTGTACTCTCTGATTACAGTTACCATCTCTTGCTGCCATTACTACTTAAATACCTCTCATGCACAAAGTTACTTAGCTTCTGAGACATTGTTCTTGGCACAAGCAGGCAGGGGGTCTCCGTCAGGTGTCTGTCATAGGATGCTTTATCACACAGGTGAGCTTTGACCCTCTAAATGATCGGATGATTTGGCTGTGTACCTTTCGGTCTGTTTGTTCAATCTATTGGCCTGAGCAGTAACAACAGTTTTCATATTGCCAGTGGATATAGAACAGTTTCTATTTGTTATGTATCCTATTTGAAACCACTCGTTTGTAAATAGTCGTTGCCAATCACTAGCTCAGGTGAGTGATTGGAGTACAGCTTTACGTGCATGGTAGTATGCTCTCCACACAGTTGTAGGTCCAGTCCTGTCTCTCATTGATGGGCAGGGTGTGTTGGCACACCTAGCAGACAGGACACATATGTGTATTAGTATCCAAAATACCATAACCATAAAAACCATGCCAGTATTTTCAGGAAGACTTCCTACCATCTTGGTCCTCGCTGGCACTTCAACAGCAAACACACTCATGCCTCTGCTACTGCAGCAGTTCCTGCTCTGTTCATTGTTCACATGGACAGTCACTTTCTGGGTTGTCTGCAACACAAAGCGCATTGGTCTCTTCAAGAATCAGCTTTCTTAACTTTAAATCACAAAATATGCAAAAATATGCTTCACCAGCTATCCAACCAGACAAATACTTTAGATACATAATTATTGCAGAACCTTTACAGTAAGTCTACAATAACAGCCTATGTGCTTTATCATTTTTAAAACTATAAATGAACAGATAACTTAATATTCATCAAATCCGAAGTTTAGACCAAACTGATGTAATGTTTGGACACAACTATAGATGGGTTTCTGGATTTTTTTTTTTACAGGAGAGTCTACTCCCCAGTCATGGAAATGCGGACGCTGCTATTGTCATTGTAGGTGAACTGCGAGGCAATGGGTAAATATAAAAAAAAAAAAAAATGACAAATTGATATTCAAAAAGACTAGATAAAGATAAACTGCAAACAAATGTAACCATTCCCCCCATCCAGTAGTTCCTTTGCATCACCAGGTCATTCTTTCTGAGTAGCTCCTGTTGCTATGAGAATCAATACGATGGCTGCATATCAATTACAAGCAGGTTGAATGGCCTCTGCAACCACAAACTGTAGACAGTGTTTTATACAAACCATTACAAGTGTAATCACTGTCAGGTACTTAGTCTCCTTACAATATACAAACACTAAGCAATACTTGGTAAATGATCCTTTGGTTTTTTTTTTCACTTTCTCTGATAATTAACACCCCAAAATGCATAAAGCAGCATATTCGATTCCAATTTTCACTAAATCACTTATTCAAAGTTGGTCTATCTCCCCCTAGTGTCCATTAGGATGCATGGCAACTTGACAATCATTGAACCATTCACCTACTGTAGTAGTACTGCAGTACTGCTAAAACTGGCAGCTTTACATCTATGACACTGTGTGTTCTTGCATCACATCTTAATTTTAAAATTAAACTATTACTAGTCAGATAACCACTCCCACGCTAAGTTTTTCTACCTTGTTGGCAATGAGTGAGGAGATCCTGTGTTCTCCTCTGTAGGTGTAGATGAAGACGTTGTCTTGCCCCCTCAGAGCTTTGGCCCCTGTCCTGGATGTGATGGACTTCTGGAGGGCCTGGTTCAGAAGCTTGGGTCCTGAGTCCATGCTGAGTGGCTGTATGGATGGCTGATTGCCTTCACAGTGTACATCTATCTGGAATGGACAAGCCTGACAGAGTGGCAGAGGAGGGAATTAGATCAGTTAGTATGATTTAAGTTATATTAAGAGATTCTGATTATTAAAAGATGTTGAATGCTTGGGTGTGTTTTTCTCTCACCTTACACTACAGCATATTAGGAAGATATCATCCCATGTATTAAAACTTGACCAAAAGCTGTGTGTTTGCATGTGATTGTTTTAATAGATGTGTAAACTTACCTCTACTAGCTCCAGCATTCTGTTGTAGCCCATGGCTTCCAGGGTGACCCAAAGGTCAGCAGGGTCTCCATCTTTCTCTGTAGCCTCCATCAGGTTCAGCTCCATGAAGCCCTGCTGTGTCAGCTGGTTCTTCCTCATATCAAAGTTCTCTGCAGGCGCCAACAAAAATTATCAGTCTAGGTAGACCCCTCCACTACAATTAATTTTACTTTATATTTGAGATAAATACAACAGTGGCCATCCTGTTATCAGTGCCATAGTGAGAAAGATTACCTTTGCAGACAGCCCAGGCATCCTTGTCACATTTCTCTCCACTGGTTCTCAGCTCAAAGAAATTGTACTCCTCCAGACTGAGCAAACCGTTCCCATCCAGGTCTATCACCTCAAAGATGTCGGACAGCACCTCCCTGTGGCACAAAAGGAGCAACACAGAAAAATGTCATACAGGAGCCAGACAGCCTCAAGTCATTCACCTGTCCATCTTTACACTCATTCCTCCATTCAACTGCTGAGGGGGCGTCAGCTGGCATAGCAGCTCACACTTTTCTCTGGATCCACATGGGTGCTTTAAATCACAGACTAATCTTATGTACTTTATACATTAATATACGATGTCAATTTCTGGTCATTTGCCAAAGCTGGTGATACATGAGGGATCAAACTTTGCTATGTGGTGTGTTTTCATTATATTGAAAGCCCACATACATGCACAAGCACACACACCTGAGCTCCCTGGTGAGGTCTAGTTCTCCAGTGTCCGTCCTGTAGACGAGCTCTATGGGTTTATAGGAAAGATTCTTTTTGCTTTTCTTCTTTAGTTTGCAGCCACTAGTGAAGGGCAGCAGGTAGTAAGTCCCTGCATGCAATTCTCCTTTCCAAACATACTTCTGTGGGAACAAAGGAGTAACAAAAGTAAGTTAACCTACATTTAAGCTTTTGGCTTGGAAGAATGTCAGTGCACCTGCAAATATTTTCATTTGGGGCTAACATATTTTTATATAAACTCACAAAATCTTTGATATTAAGCATAACTGGGAATGATGGAAAATCTAACACTGACCATAAGCAAATAATTATAGTACATGGACAGCTCAAAACACAATAAAAACATACCTCTTTGTCTTTCGACTCAGTGAAACAGACTAAAGTTGAGTCCTCTTTGGTTTCACCAGCTGACATGACAAAAAGAGCTGTGTCCACTGTCATCCACCAAGAAGGCTTTTCTGAAAAGACAACACAGAATGCCAGGTATTGGTATAGATTATTATATAAACATGACCACTTTGTGGAAAAACTCCACTACAAAATACAATAGGCAAACCTGTATAGCAATGAACAGTACAAGCAACAAATCAAATATAAGTGTAATATATGCAGGCTTGTGCAGTCTTTCCTGATTAGCTTTAAATTTTTTTTAAATAAAATAAATCAATATATATATTTTATGAAAGCACATAGGACTGACCTTCCACTGTGTATCAAGCACCATCTACTATTGTGTGCTCCAACTTTCCAAACTGAACTAAATTATTACTATACTACTTACTACTAAACTCTCTTTTCTGCTGTGTGTCATATAAATTATTGTATATGATCCATAATCTGAAACTGACTGGGTTCATTATTTATTTAAGTTCTTTAAACTGTGCAACTACACTGTATGTATTTTAAAAACCATAGTGAATCCATGGTGAAGGAAGCAGTCCAGCAAGAAACCGAAATTGGACTTCAAAGAACCTAATCTCCAAGGACTGATTTCAGACTACCTTATTACTTACTTTTTAAACCATTTTTTAGATTTTTGTTTATGTACAATATAAAATAGTCCTTTTACCAGGTCCGTGGCTGAGGCTGAGTGGTTGGATGGTGAGGTAGACGTTGGTTGTCTGGGTGACGTGAAGCTGGTACTGCAGAGAGCTGATGCTCCCATCATCCTCCATAAAGAAACAGCCCCTCACAGAACTGTGATGCCACTCCTGGGAAAAATGGATAACATTTCTGCTAAAAGACATACCCACATAAAAGACATACCCATCACATTCATACAAACTGATAAACCACAGCTAATAAAGCAGGAAAATAATGATTCCAACGCTTTATCAGATCTAGAGCCAGTTGTTTGAAGTGTTGTATATACAGTCTACTGATGCTAGCCAAATATATTTTGTTATATGTGGTCTCTGATTAGACCCTGACACAATCGCAACAAACTGTTTTGCTGCTTGACAACAAAATGCATTTATTCATTCACCAGAAACCAAAACTAATTTGCAGTTCCTATTAAAAGGGGGATTGATCTTGTGACAGGGGAAGAACATTTTGGCATGAAAAAGTGAATTAAGCAGTCAATCATAACAGTGAGGTTGCTCACTTGATTAACAGAAACTGCCATTGTGATAATTACCACTCCAACCTTCAGGGGGCATATTCATAATACAGCCTGTGTCGGCTCAGCAGCATGTAAACACTTGCTATTCTCCTGCTGATCCAGAGGAGGGCAGAAGTGTCACACTGTGTTTCTGCTGAAGGATGAAGTAAATCTCCCTTTAGGACCTGATATGGCAAATTGGAGTCCATTTAACTTTGATAAATACAGCCTTTTCAATCTTGGGCCAGCGGTCATTCAAAACTATCAAGAGGCTACTTTGGCAATATTTATGAATCCTAATATTTCTCTCATTTTGAAATCCTGTTGTTCCTTTGTCTGGCAGCACAACTGAAATGAGGTAATAATTTGAAATGAAACAGGAACATCAAAACAAGGAAGTTTTCCTTCCACTCATTGGAGACACATTAAATGAAAACACAGTTGGTGTGGACACACAGTAAGAGGACACTGAGGGCCGAGCGGGTCTGGAATAGGCTATATATCCTTTTAGTGGACAAATAAATCACCAAGTTAAACAAAGAAAGTACCATAAAGACGGAGCATGTCACTCCTTTAGAGAAAAGCCATTTTCTCAAAGTATTTATCTTGGGCTGTGAGAAGCATAAAAGATCAAACCATAACACTTCAGTGGTTTGTCCAGACAATATTAAATGAGGGAAATTGCCACGGGCAGCCATCAACTGCTTAAAGACATCAGAATTAATGCCCCCATAGAGAGAGGGTCAGCCTGCAGACTAATACAGGCGCTGTCAACAGCTCCGGCCACGGGTTTGATTTACTGCGACGCAGAGGGTCGCAGGACACCGAACCAGCCACAAACACAATCACACACACACAAACACACACATTTATACCATGACCTTTACCTTATCTTATTATTCTTACCATTCTAACTCATGCATAAAAAACAAATTGTGAGAATAAAGAGTATTCTTTACTGTTTATCTTGTATTTATTACAGCAAATTTGCATTCAACACAACACACACACACACACACATCCACATCCACACACACACACATTTACACTGCTACAAAAACACTGGCTACCCTCCACCCACCTCCTCCCAATTATCAGCCTGTGGCAATATAGCAGCCAATATAGCGAGCAGAACTTCCCTCAGAGGTAATCTCTGGACACACATTCTTTTACCTCGATGATGTCTGGCCCTTTCCAATCTCAACACAGTGCCTGGACCCTGAGAGATGGAGCAGGGGGCTGTTATTTTTATTTATTTATTTATTTTTCTTGCTGTAAAGCAAACCAGCCGAGGTTAAGCCAAAAAGAGTGAAAACAAAGAGCGTGGGATCAATACAGTGTATATCTATCCACCCTGGGCTAAATTCGCCCATCAAAAACACTGAGGTAACAGTGACACCCGGAGAACACTGAGGCTGGAAGGTCCTTGTTATCATGGAGTCTCTCACTGGAGTCCACGTACTAACATTTTCAGGTATTGTTGGTGGTGTTTCAATTTTTAGGATTTTGATTTTTTCTTATTTTCTTAATTTTCTTGGGCAACTAAAAACCATCAGCTCAGAAAAAAAAATTAATTAAATTATTATTATTATTTTAATTAGGTATTTTCAATCAAGTTTTATTTTATATCGAAACTTAGAAACTAAGTTGTCCATTAGACCCTGATAATAAAAAAAAATTTTTTTTTGATAGAATAATTGAAAATGGTTGCAGCTCTAAAGACGTTGTGACTGCAGGGGGGTTACCTGTAAGCCTGAAGGCTCCTGTATTTTGCTGGCCTTAGCACTGCTGGTTGTCATGGTGATTGAGTTGGACAGGGATGACCGTCTGCTGCGAGCAGAAGAAGGACGGGAGGATGATCTGCTGTCTGGGACACAAACAGAAAAACTCACATAGATAAACAACCCAACAACAGATATGCTAAAAATACATCGAAAGTTATTCTGAGTGAATCAAGATGGCGCAACAGAAGAGAACGCTCAATTGACTGACTGACAGATTAAGTACAGCCCTCCTCTCTCCAAACAGTAAACACACTTTGAAAAGAGAGATGAGGCGCACAGCATAATTGACACTATAATCTGTCTTCTCAGAAGTCCGTTCTCAAGTTCAAGTGAAGATGCATTTGGGTTCTGAGAAAGTGTGATCTCAAGTTTAGCTCCCTTTTAATTAATTATGGAGGCCATTTAAATCACAAATGGCATAACAGCACCCTCTCAAATCCATTATCTTACACAACTTTTTCCCTCTCACTCTAATTGAAGCCAGAAAATATCAATTCACTAATGAGGGGTCTGATTGTTTCCAAGCCTGGGAAATCAAGATGCAAAGTAATGTGATAGGCTTACAAGCAAATTACCGTAGCAGAGAAATAAATAGACCCACAGTCGTGGTATTTGTGATGGATCTATTTTGTATTGATGTCAGTATTTTAATCTACAGGGTCAAATTGTAGCTGTTGCATGAATGTGGACAAAGATGCACTGAATCGTGGCCTAACCAAAGCTTCAGGGTGAGTTTATAGGCAGTGTTGTTCCACTAGTGGTTTCCCGCTGCTGGAAAACGACAAGAATTGATCGAAATAGACCAATTATCAGAGAAACACCACAACGGTTCATCAATTGGTCTAACTGGTTGCCAAAACATGTTAGACACATAGCACCTGATATGGTGATACCTGATAATGAATCTTTTTCTCATCAATTATTTGTAAAACAATTAGCCAAAATTACCCTTCTCCTTTACAGTTATAACAGATTTCTCAGGGTAGTACTGGTTTATGCTGACAAATGTAGGAGCAAATGAGCAGTCAAAACAGTTTTTGAGCTCCAAGAATAACCCATTCAACATGTGCAATCACGTCGCACCTAGTGTGAGAGCCTTGTTAAAATGTAGCCGGTATAAATCAATACGTGGGAGAGGCACAATAATGTGATAATCCCGACAACTATGTGGGAGCTCATTTGTTTTTGCAGTGGTGGTCGTCTGGGCCCTCCTCTCAACCACCGTCTAATCCCTCATCATCTCCCCAGTGAGAAGTGGTGGAATCCTCCGAATCAATAACATGAACATGGACTGACCACTTAAATCAACCCCATCTATCTTCCTATACTGTGGCGCTGTCCCTGGCTCGCTCATCCACGATTTCTGTTCTTCTCTTTCCTTTAAATGCTGGTTTTTAAGTGCAAAAAGTGGATTTTTTGCATGCACCTTCAACTGGCTGAAGGTGCTGTCTTTTGCAGTTAATTTTCTGTGGTTGCAGAAGGGTGAAGCTGGACTTGATGCAAGTCCTTGTTTGTTTAAGCTACAAAAACATCTTTTTTGGCAACGGCGCCAATTCCAAAGCCATAGTTGAAAGGCAGCATTTTTCATCAGTCTAGATAGAGCTTTGTCAATCTCTTAATGGCAGAAGTGATTACCCAAATCACAACGCTTTACAGTCTCCTCCCTCCAAACAAGCTGCCCTAATTGTGTGGCTATTATGATGTATGGACTGTCCTAATGAGGTGATTTGTCACAGGGGGAGTGAAAAATCGATCAATAACAGAGCTATTATTTATTCATCAAAACTAATCGGTGAGGCGTATTGGGGCAAGCAGTGTGTATGGGTGTGCAACTATAAATTGGAAGCTGAAGTATACATGGTGTGCAATCACCATTGGTTGCTACTTTGGACTCGTAGATTGTGCCACACACATTGTGTTCTGGAGACATACAATGATAAGTTATTAGCATTTCCATGCAAAAATAAAGTCTGCTCTATGTATTTTCTGATTATCTGTGTGGAGTAGTGAATGGTGAAGCACACAGATTCTGCAAAAACATAACTAGACTACAGTAATTATGAGAGGTTATTGATGGTTTTAATCTTTCTTTAATGTCCCTGTTCTTTCTCGGCATCTTTTCCCTTTTTTAATGTTGGTTAATTCATATTTGGAATATTGATGTTTGAATCAGGAGGGGGATTTTATAAGATATAGTCAGCTATAAATGGGTGTCAATTTTGGAAAGTGTTTTGGATGGGAAAAAGAGTACTATTGGGGAACAAAAATGAGAGGAAAAAAGTTAACATTGTTCATTGTGGAATTGTTCTTCATGTTTTAAACTTTCAATAACAATATATTGCAAGATCCCCATTTCCAACATGACTACGTCCTTTCAGTGACAGTAACTTTCATGTTCATTATTCTGGGAAGTCACATGTCCTACCTTTCTTGAGTGTCGTGTCTGACTCTGCCCGAGGTGTTTCTGGAGGCTGAGGGACAGTGGCAGTCACTTGTGCTGCCGCTGGTGCTGATGACGCTGAGCTCTTCGGAGGGCTGTATGACTGACTGCCAAAGTTCTGTCTCTTCAGCTTGGCATTAGCCTCGAGCCTCTCCAAAGCAGCCACCTGACACTGCTCCACTGTAGACACAAGCAATCTGCAGAACTGACAGCAACAGGGAACCAGCAGTTAGAGCATGATACATGAGGACGTTCTGAGGCAAGGGAGAGGGTCAGAGATGCTAATATCTTGGATGGATGCACACAACATAAATGAAGACAATATTGAATCAAAGGGAGGCTTTTTTCAGAAATATTGAATTGCATAACTGATTCTTCTGTATTTTTTTGAATTCAATTAAACTTTAAAGAAAAAAGTTTTGGAGAAATAAGCCATTAGAAAAGAACATTGTCTATTATTAGTAGCAAGTAGTAACAGCAATGTTGGAAGACTGCAAATTCAATACCATTGGTTATAAGTGGTATAATTTCACTTCTTGCAGTCATTTTCTTCCTGGTTACTTGGGGTAGTAGTAATAGTAGTACTACTACTACTACTACAACTAAGACAGTAGTAGTAGTAGCTTTTTTCATGATGAGTGATGTCATTTCAAGAAACGTATGGGCACATCTCTGGTAAAGATTCAGATTCAGGAACTCCGTACTATATTCCTCTTGATTGAACCAAGGATTCTATTACAAATTGGTATTGAGTGTTAGTCGACAAAGAATATATGCAGTCGAGGACAGACCTACTACGCTGGTGCATTGATTATCTTAAGTCAATCAAGTTGATGAAACATTTAAATAACTGATACACTAAAACGTGACAAATCTACTTAAAATATACTTTATCAATTCAAATTTCAGCATTATGTATTTGGGAAGCAAGCCAAATGACCTTATATGTATACATATTTATACTTCTATACATCTATACTGTATATACTTGCACAGATATTTCTAGCAGGCAATAACCAGGAAATGGCTGAGTAAAGAGTCTAAAAATCATGACAATATTTTTTAAAACATGATATAATCTGAGTGTGGTACCAACAGCATACAGGATCAAAAGTTGCTCCATACATTTCTAAACTTACTTCTGTATAGTCCAGTTTACCATCTTTATTGATGTCAGCCATTGAGAAAATTGCATTCACCTCTTCAGGGCTCATTTTCTCTCCTCTCTGGAAGATTTAACATATTTACATTATTTATAATTAGGCAATTTGTTGCAGATCTTTCTAGTGTTTTATGCCACTCACTGTGGTAAGGGCCTTCTCCAGTTCACTGTGTGAGATGTAGCCATCACTGTTCACATCCATCTTTTTGAAGGCCCTCATTAGTTCTGTTTCCTCCGTTTTCCTTTCATTTTTTAGAATCTCACAGAAGTCATCAAAGTTCAGTTTGGATGTTCTCGGGGTCCAGTATTTATTGAGAGTTGCATGGGATGGATTTCTACCAGCCTGCTGGAGAGCTGAATAAGATGAATTGTGAGAACATTGCTCTTTATCATCACAGCTATATAAAATGTACAATGAGTATAAAAGTTAGACCTAGGACTGTTTTTATTCTTTCAAAAAGAAATGTTTTCTCTTCGGGATCAGCACTAAGATGTTCTGTGGTTTTGATAAATCTTTAGCTGCACAACATTGGCTAGTAATGACTGATGTATTCAATGTGGTATGAGAGGTAAAGGGGGGATATCCACGCTACAGAATTGACATTGTGCTAAACAATACGAGATGTCATCAGCTGAAACATTTGGTACAGTTGTCCTGAAATAGTGGCAAGCTAAGTCTGTGGGATAATATAATTGTTTTTGGAATATCATACCCAAATGAGCCGTGAAAAAAGGGAAATGGCGCATATCAAAGTAACATCCTCACGACTCCTAGTGTCCAAGGAGTCATCATACACTCTTTGTTGAGATTTGTTTTCAGATTACATCATTATATCTGTCTACATACGCTAAAGTAATAAATACCAGGAGGATGAAACCTGTATTACATCGGCAAACGTATAAAAAGAAACATGTAAACATGGCAGCTGACGATCCTCCAAGCCATTTATCTACAGTTGTAGAACTAGTTAATAGTTTTAAGATAGCTTACCACGACATAGTAGCTGCTTCGAGGTAATGTTTGTCAAGCTGGATCTGAACACAGCGAGGTATGCAGCTCTGCACTGCACGTAGAAAGCCTCATCTTCATCAGAAGGACGAGGTGACTCTTGTAAAGACATCTTTGGAAGAAGGGATGTTTACCGTTAGCTAATTCGCTAATTTAGCACTCTCCTCCTTAAAAAACAAATGAAATCCAAACATGGCAGATTACACGGCTAAATACTATTACTTTTCCTTTCTCGTCATCCCGTTACAATCATATGAAGCACACAAGATGCCGTTTATTGAATAAAATTATTGTTAGCAGTGACATTTGCCAAACACAGTTGCTATCTTGCTGCCTGTTGCTAAGTAACTAAACGGTGTTCACCAAAAATGACACGGAAGAAACAAAATTTAACTTTTCCTGTTCTTGCTATAAACGAATGCAGCGTCGTATTGGGCTCTTGGAGATTATTAAAATAAATTATTGTTTATATTATAATAACGATTTATCTTTTTGTTGAAACACTTTATTGCTTTTATAGAGCTGTTTTAGAAATAAAGGAGCATCCGGAACTATATAAAGCACAGGTCATGTTTTACTCGAACTGTTTGAGTGTAACAAGGGCGCTAGATTCATAAATCTGTGACAACAAACTTTTGAGAAGACAACATTAAAATGCCGTAAGTAATGGACATTGTATGTTTTTCATCTATCATTGCTGCACTATTCCCCACAAATGTGATATATTTTGCTGGTATTGATGTTGTTTAAGTGGGAAATGCAGTGGAAGTTAAACTTTCTCTCATCTATTATCACAATAAAAGTCTGAGGCACACAACGGGCGTGTCAGTGAAAAGGGCATTTCAATGCATTATATTAATTGTGTGTCACTGCTGCATGTTCAAACACAACTTTCCTTTACTTTAGTCACAAATGTAATTTTGTGATACATAGCTTTTATTAAATAAATCAATTCAATGAAACTCAATATTTTTGTTTGTTTTTAACAGTGTGCGACGAACCTTGCAAATGGAAAGTGTCATAAATGTAAGTAAAAACATTTGTCCTTAAACCTGGTGTACTTAAGCCCCTTGAGCCAAATTTGTGATATTTTACTATACTGTTGATAAAATTGGCTTGACTAGTGACAGTGTAATCAGTATGTTTCAAATTTTGTCTTCAATCTGTCCTGAACAGGTTCCAGCTTCCAAAATACCAATACCTGCAAGAAAACATACAGCTTCAACTGGGACTACAAGTTCTCAAGCAGATGTTTTGACAACTGCAGATCATGGCAGATCTTTTAAGAGACGTGAGTGTATGATAGAAACATAATGTTTCCCAAACCTGCAGAAACGTAATGAACCCCTGTGTATCTTAACCGATTACATACACACCCATATGGGGGAGTGGGCTCTGCATTGCCTGCCAGTCCACAAAGTGAAGTTATACAGCCCAGTCAGTTTTTTGTAGGCTTCCTCAATCAGAATACATGGGATTCAACAAGCCTTTCATATTTTTCTCCCCTTCCTATTTCACATGCAGGCTCATTGGAATATACCCATTAAAGTATGTAAACATGTTCTGGTAAAACCTTAACAAATATGAACCTGGAAATGAACAAAATATGGCTTATTTAGTTACAGAGTTACAGAGTTGTCAATTATTTTTAAATGTAAATGATAATTAAAATAGACTACAAATTTATCTGGTTTCTTCACTTCCAGTTTCTACACTTCCTCCCATTGTCCAAAGACACGAAAGTGTTAGGGTAACTGCCAACCTAAAATTTCCCATGCTGTCAGGAGTGTGTCTGCCCCGTGATAGTCTGGCAGCCTGTCCAGGGTGTACCCCGCCTATTGCACAATATCAGCTGGAATCAGCTCCAGTCCCACTGTGACCCTTAATAGGATAAGCGGTTACAGATAATGGATGGGTATCAGGCATGTTGGTTCGCTGCCATTCTCACTGGTACACTTGAACAAAACAGAGCAGTCGTTACTGTCATTATTAACACCTGTGCCCTTCCTACTTTGACAAGTAAACATTTCTGCTGTGAGAGGCATATTTGGCCTACGGCTTTGAATGCAAGTCATACTGTGTGCATTGTAATCTGAGTGTATGAGATAGTACTGTCTAATTGTCAGTCATCAACAGTAATTTGCATGTCTGCAAGTGTCCTCTAGATTGTGTTGTTAAGGATGTGATGCTTCATTGACAGGCAAAACCAAAGTGGCAACACACGAGGAAAAGGTCCCACGGACAGAGTTGGAAAAGTAAGTACTCAAGTTTCATCAAGTACTTTAGACAATCATTTCATCAATCAATTATATTGTTGGCTGCAAATTATTATTTTTTCACTGCTGTCAATACACAAAGATCCAAGTGGAGCACAGAGTTAAAGGGTTACAGAGAACTCCCTTTTACGAGTTGCCATATTTCAGTTGCCACACTTTCCTGATGGTCATAGTGACATATCAGAATTTAATGACAGGAGACACGGAATGACGGAGATCCATCACCAGCCAAATTATCAGTGATTTACATAGCACTAAAAATAGTTGTATAAGAGTCACTTAACACAAGAACCATTTCCTTAGTCAAGGCAGACATTTGGTGTCTGGCCCATCCATCAAGACAAGCATTAGTTTTTAATTTTATAGTGCTGTCACTAATACGTTACATGAGCTCGATTTACAGTACATTCATAACACTCACTTGGTTATGTCATATAAGGGTCATTTGGGGCACAGCAGTGTTTTAATTTATTGTAAATGTTAAAATAAGTTTATTGAATTTAGAGAGGAGAAGTGGAACGTCAAACAGCCAGAATACAAACAGAGGCATCACCAAACAAATGAAACACAAAGCACAACAATAGTGGAGATAAACAATTAAAATAAAGTCATAAGAACTAACATCAATGTTTAACTGAGTGTTTTATCAATGCTTTACTTTTAGATAATTTAAAAGTGAAAATGGGACAAATTTGGGATGGAGACATAATAGTTTTATATTGTTTAAGATGTGGGTTGTATCTTTAGATGTGGTTTTCAATCTCTTCTTTAGGCTCCACTATTTGCCTACATTTAAGTTTTTATCTGTAGTCTTTTTAGAGAAATGTGTCTTTTTAGGTTTTAATGTTACAGACAATTATCATTTCAATAGATGATACTAACACAAAGACTTGAGAACACGTCACTGTGCCTTTACCACCACACACTCCTTTGCTTTCACCAGATTGGACTCCTTGCGATCTAAACTGGAACAATCTGTGGACGCATTCATCAAGGCCAGGAAAGAGCTGGAGGAAATACTCGTGAGTAAGACTTTTTCTTTGGTCCTAAATCTTTACAATAGGCGGAAATGTCTCCGTCTCCATCATATCTGGAGATTGAGAGATGATGGGTTTTATTACATTCTGAATATTCACTTCTGACATGGCTTTTCCTTTCAGAATACAGCTGTGAGTTTTTTTTTAAAACCCTGTTCATTCATTTCCAGACATCTTTTTTCCTATTTCCAGTAAATTGCTCAGGGTGTTATGTAGTTTTCCTTTTATCCCACTGACCCTGTGTTTTTGTTAGACAGCAGAGGGCAGCAGTGAACAAGCACTTTTCTTCTCTGGATCTTTTTCTGACCTGAAGACTGAGCTAAAAAGACACAGAGAGCTGAGTGAGTACAATGTTGAATATGACCGTTAGAAAGCCAGTGAGGGTGAATGAGTTATTTGCTGTATTTGTCACTGACCCAGCTGGATGTAAAATACATGAAACAAGTTATGACTTATGCTCTGATTTAAGTTATTAATGGCATCGAATAGTAAGGATTCATTTTGGGTTAGGCTCTTTATTTGTTCCCACTTTTGTAAAAACGATTTGTGTTGGCATTTGTGTCTTTCCAGCATCCAGATTAGAGTCATCTGTGAAAGAAAAGAAAGACCCCAAGCACCAGAATTAAGGTAATTTATGCAGTAACAAACAGTGTTAGAGGTAACAATCTTTTATTGCTTAACATTCATGTGTTATTAAACTTCTGCGTCATCAAGATAAACACACCTACTTCACATTCCTGGAATTTTGTCAAATTGATCTGAGAGGCTTTATGGTCACGTGCTAAGTAGAGCTGAGGATTGATCAATATCACAAGATTTACTGAAGATTACAGCTGACACACGTGTTTGAAGGTGAGTGTAGAAGTCCAGCATGTATTTTATCAAAGGCCACATTAATTTTGGTCTGTCGGACAACTTCAACGTTTTAATGGTTCGGGAATGTTATAGTGGATATCAACCTGAAGTTATGTTCAGGAACTTGCCTGTGTCGAGACTGTTTCTGTTCCGGGGTTATTATCATATACGGAAACTAAAATAAGCAACGAAGAATGAAAATGATATCCCTTAAAAAAAAACACTGAACTGAAAATATATTGCCTGGAAAAAAAAACAATTCACCTACTGATTTAGTTTTATTGCTTTAATATATGGTGGTTGAAATGGTGGGAGGACCCACAATACAATATTATTATGATACTTAAGTTACAATGTGAAATTATTTTTGCAACATTTTGCAATGCGGTGAGTATTGTGATTACATATATTGTGATATATTACCAAAGTAAAAACTTTGTCAAGATCGGTTTTATCTAATGAGATGAAGTTTTCTCACTTCAGCCATTTTTATTGCAGAAAAATGGGATTGTTAAGCAGTCAGACTGACCAACACTCATAAAAACCTGTCGCACCTGACACACTTGTTATTACAGTCTATGTTGTCCACTGAATGTAAACGTGTTTGGATTACTGTACAGGTACTTAAAACAATGCAAAGGGAAATTATTGTTAAATAAAACCAAATATCTACTGTGAGAATAAAAAAATAAATAAACTAAACCTTTTTGAAAAACTGAAACTAATCTAGAACTAAATTAATTAGAAAAGTCAAGACTGAAATAAAAGAGAAAATAGTGGAAAACCCCAATGACATCGTTTATCTCTAGGCCTTTCAAGGGCTGTTAGGAAACATATTAGTCCCAATTGTTTGGTTGATGTTGAACAAATGTAATCACGAGTCTGTTTCATTCCCAAGGACATCCCCATCCGCTACTATTTCACTGTTTGATTTGCTTCCTCCTGCATCTTCCTCGCTATTTAACATTAACAGCATCAATGGATGCTTGTTTGAGTTGTTCAGACAATCGTGTGCTCTGCGACCTTTGCAGAAAAACAACATTTTGTTATGGTTACACAAACAAGTCAATGAGAAGATTTCCTAGGGATAGAATTAATTTGATTATTTTAGGCACATATTATGCCTGCAGCAGAGCAATTCTTGTGATCCAATCATACAATGGCGACTTGTGGAAAATGAATAGAGGGTATTGTCAGGAGGCAAGCTTGTTTTCCGATAAGGTTGTTAGAAATTATTTTAATTAGTTCCAGTAAGGGAGCTGAACATACATGATGCATTGTGGATCCACACCCCAGGAATGTCACATTTTTGTCACATGGTGGATCCGTGAAATTTATCAGTTTTGCATAAGCCTCCTTACAACAACAGACTTCACAATGTCAGGGCAGATAGATGTGGGAGAGAATTGGCCCTCTATGTGCATTGAGACACACATTTTAAGTAAACAAACTGTTATTCAAAGCTGCTGAAGACTTCTGGCCTATATCCGCCGGGACTGTGAAATCCAGACAGATGATGTTGATGGTATCTTGAAGCATGATCCGACTCTAGTGTAAAATGTTTGTTTAGATTCGCTGCTATGGCCTTTAGGCTCTAGGCCCATGTACTGAATACAAGGGAGGGAGGTGGAGGAAACCTTTGGAAAATCATTTGTGAGGACTTGGGAATAAACATTAAGTGCTGTTTGTTCTCTTACCATCAGTGGGAATCATATACTTGCAAATATCTTTGTGAATGAAAGTTATGAGAACAAAGTATTATGAATGTAGTTACAGTGTCTGTTTGACTCTACTTCAGCATTATTGTCATTTTATGGGCATATTAACATACATTGAAGCACTGTTATATACTAAGTTTTAAGACCATGTAAAACTGTTTTCCACTCAAACTCCATATGCAATAGATCCAGAGTCCAGAGTTTTCAGTTGGATTGTCTTGCCTTTACTATGCTTTATAGGAAAATGGGAAAATTCTTTTAAAATATACGAAAAATCTAAGTTTCATAGTCTGTAGCCATGCTGATAAAGAATCTTATCTATCTGAAATCTATATGAAATGACCAGTGGTGGAAAAAGTATTCAGTCCAACCTTACTTTAGTAAAAGTACAGAATTACCAACATCAAAATGTAATTAAAGTATCAAGAGTTAAAGTACTCATTATGTAGAATGGCCCCACACGCATTTTTTAAATATATATTCCAGTTATATTGTTGGATTATTATTATTGAAGCATTTATGTAAGCAATGTTTTAATTTTCTCAAGGTAGAACTCATTTTAACATCTTAATATAATATGTGGTTTAATTTAAAAAATGTCACTTTGAATGTATCATGTTTTTCATGTTAAATCTTGACCTGAAAAGTAACTATAGCTGGCAGCTAAATGTTGTGGAGTAAAAAATACAATATTTTCTCAAAATGTAGTGGTGTCGAAATAAAAGTTACATAAAATCGAAATACTCAAGTACAATTTTAAGATAAGTGTACTTAACAGTACTTCAGTAAATGTACTAAGTTACATTCCACCACTGGAAATAACCACATGTGAAAGCCTGTTATTTTATACAGTACTCCATGTTTGCGGTCATATGTATGATAGATATACGTAGATATCGTATTATATCGTGATCTTAGATCACAGTGTCTGAAAATATATAGACTGTTTGTTTTTTCATTCAAATGAAGAGCACACTTCCAACCTCTGTTACACATTCTCATTAATTTTCCTCTGGATTGAGGAGGCAAATCTGCAGACAATTGTAGCACATGATTGTGGCAAATGTGGATTGATAACAGCATGATGGATAACGGTAAATGGAGAAATGTAGTGTAACAGTAGCATGACTGGAGTCATGAAGTTGGCAAACTGACTCAAAGATGTCAATTACACAGCAATATCTGTGCAAAGTTTGCTGCAGACCTTGTGAGGCAGTAGCTGCAAAACCCCTGCTGGTATGAAAGTTAGTTAGGGTGTGTTTTAAGCCTTACAATTTACTGCATAAATTGCTGTGTGTGTGTTTTATCTTTCTTGAGGTAGTCTTGCTTAACAAGTACAATTTTGGATCATCGTCTGCCCTTCAAGTAAGGTAAAATCAAACCTTCCATGGCAGCCATGACCAACCAAGATGTTTCTGCATGTTCAGACCCCAGGCTCTCCCTTCTCTGAGGTGCCAAGCCTTGCAACCCCCCCAGCACCTCCGCCCCGCAGAGGCAGCTGAGTAAATCCACGAGGACATTTAAACCTTGAAGGTCAATCCTCCGATCCCGCTTCTCCTCCTATGTCTTCTTCCCTGCCACTTTCTCCCCCTCTCCACCCTT
Organism: Serranus cabrilla; assembly: GCA_903364295.1. Classification (NCBI taxonomy): domain Eukaryota; kingdom Metazoa; phylum Chordata; class Actinopteri; order Perciformes; family Serranidae; genus Serranus; species Serranus cabrilla. The sequence continues at coordinate 562,427 of CAFUXE010000414.1, forward strand.
TTCCTGCCTTGTCATCCCCTTTTCCGCCTTACGCTGTGATAGTTAAAACCACTTCTTCCCTCAGAGTGAGAGTGCAGTGTTAAGAAGCGCTTACGACCGTCCTTTAAGGTTAACAAAAGTTTCAGTAAGCATTCTAAAGAAGTCACTCTTTGTGAGAAATCAGGCTTGGGGCAAGCATAAATCCTCTGGGTATAGTCGCGGCATTACAAATACCCGCAGCGCCTGTATGTGCTGATGACTACGAAATTGAAAAAGAAAGGCCCTAATAATTCTGAGGCAAGTTTCCCTCAGCAGTGGGTATTGATTATTTGTGTGTGGTGAGAGATTTGGAAAATTCAATTAAAGGAGTTGTGCAAAGGATTCATAAATTCAGCCTCTCCAACCCGTATCGAGACATGGTTATGTTCTAAATCAATGCTGCACTTCACAATATATTTTCTTAGGAACATAAAAATAAATAACATTTAAACAGTTCTGCTTACTGCAGAAACAAATTTTATTTTCTCTGAAGCTTTTTAGTAACAGCCAAGTACTGACTTGTGCACATCTTCAGGGTGGTAACATATTTTTATTGCAGTTTTCCCGTAAGAAAATCCTATATAACATGAATTTTGAGATGACAAAATGAGGAGAAAGGGGACGGCTCAGCAGTGTAAAAATTGATCAGTCCATAGATGGGGCCACGTTGGGGAAGATTTGTATGTCAGCAGTAATGGGCTGTATTAAAAAGAAGATTCCTTAAGATGTCATAAAAGTGATGGCGCTGTGTCGCAGGTCGTGGGCCGCCGGCCCGAGCGGCTCCTGGACTCTGGCACATCAATCCTAGCAGACCCTCACGGACAGATGCCACCTACCCAGTGGGAGTTTTATGCTTTCTGATTGAAGACACGGTTACAATTAAAGGGGGGAGTTGTATATTAGGCTGTTTTGGTCCAAGTGAAGCCGGTGGCTTTCGATCGACATTGTGGTTTGCAGAGTATGCAGTCTTTCCTGTCCTGATTTCTGATTTAGTGAACATCGTTGCATTTCATCTTCGTGTGCGAAAAATATACTTCCAATATCTATGAAATATTAACATACCAACAAATAAGTATTTTTATATGACCAGATACGTTGAATAAAGACCCTAATTAGCATTACAGAAGGACAAGACTGTAGTTGACTTTACATTTAGTTACTTCCTGTGTCTCTGCATTGCTTTTCTGCATTTTCCCTCCAGTTGTGTTGCCCTGTTTATTCCCCAGATGATTTAATAGTTGACATATCTTGTTTTGTAAACAAACACTGTATTTATCTAGGAATGCATGACTTTGTTACGTTATTTCTCTTTGTAGGAATTCTGAAGACTCCTTTGAGTTCTGAATTCCATAACGGGATGATTTTCGGCTAATTGTTTAAAATTACACATTTTAGTTTAAGGACTGACAGAAATCATTTTCCATATATCTTGGTGCATGGAATATGCCTCCTGTTAACTCTCTTCTTCATGAACATTCAGTCTTGACAGTGACTGTAGTGTGTGTAATATCACTGGGTGCCAGTGGGGTTACAATCATGTTTTCCTCTCCCATATTCCCCAGGTTTTTGTTAGCGAGGCATCTCGGCTGTTGACAGCTAATGGAATTGCTCTTCACCTCTTGTGCGTATGATCCCGCCGAGATACGGCAGGAAATGAATGTGGAATCTGTGCTGTCAGTTGTGAGGCTGAGGTGTCTTGGAAGCCGTCATTCAACGGCGGGAGAAGTGTCTGAAACGGTGCGAGTGAATCCTCTGACATGTTAGACCCCGTCTTCCCCGCCGGAGCCTCTGCCTGGCAGCTGACAAATGTTGATTCTACATTAACCACAATGCTGCAACGCTGTGCAAATAATGTTCTTTCAGATGGCAACCCTCATCCTCTTTATGGCTAAAACTATGCAGTCCTCCCCACCTGTGCAGTTTAACACCTAAGAAAAGTAAAGGTGGGAGGGGGGGGCAAACTGTCTTGCACAACACAGTAGTCTCTTTATTTGGCAGTGCCTGGGAAGGCCGAGGCCTCTCGCTGCCCGAGTCGACCTAAGCAACAGCTGGTGTTCACAGCAACATTTCCTATTTCTGCCTAAGGTGGATCGTGTAACTCTCACTTTATCACCCTTAGAGGCCACGTGAAGGACAAAGCTAGCACGCTCATAAACAAAACTAATGTTTTGATACTGGCCCCTTTGGAGATTGATAGAAGGATCCGTGGTGCTTTTAATGCCCCACTTTCACCACTGATACATCACAAACAATCTCTGACCTATGCCAACACTTCTCACCAGAGGTTGGAATTGAAAACTGTTACCTTCTTATTACTCTTTGTAATAATGTGTATCAGTAATCTTGAGCCCCTTTGGGAGATTTTCTTCATCTCCTGTTAGAGGCAAAGTTTAAGCTACCAGGACACATTATCTACTTCCTGTGCCTGCCTGTAGTCGGAGGATTAGGACACAGAAACTGCAGATATGCGTCCTGGATAAGTAGTCAGAGACGAGGTGGTGACAGGATTCTTATCTTCACTGGCTTGAAAGCTCTTTGTCTTGGAGCTAGTTTACATTATTGTAACACAAGAACTGGCCACTTTATCAGACTGAAATGGTTGTTTCTGACATTTAATATATTTCTAAATGCAAACCTTCTAGTTTTGGGTGATATCTATTGATTGTCATATGACTTCATGTCCACAGTGAAACATCATGATGGATGAGGTTATAGCTGTTTGTATACTTTTTATAATATGTTTTATGTTTATACATGTGTTGGATATTAATTGCTTGTTCTATTTTTTGCACTTTTGAGCCCATTCACAGTTCGTCCTCACATACTCACCTTGGCTTTCCTTCGTCTCCTTTAGTAGTGATGCGCAGGTCAGGGTCCTTTAATACGCACCCAACACAGATATGCATAATCAACCACCAGACCAAAACCCCAAACCACCAACGTTATGCAGTAGTACAATTGTCCTGACTGAAGACTCAGACAAGAGACTATAAATGACAATTCTGGGCTCCGTTATCTATGACTTTCATTGGCCCAAATCTGTCTTAAAACGGTTATAATACAGCAGTGGAAACACATGCACACATGGCAGTTTGCTTACCCTATTGTATTTTGTAGCTTTATTATTATCATTCTGTGACTGGGAGTGTGTTGTCACATACTGCAGTGTATTACTATTGTTTATCTGGTTTATATATAGGTTTTTATAAATGGATGTAATATATTAACTTATTAATGCTTATTTCAATCATCAATTCATCTTTGGATTATTTTTTTCAATTAGTTTTTGAGTCTATAACATGTCATAAAAGTACCAAAATTCCAATGTGATATATAAAATTGCCCTTTTTTGCCCAGGCAACAGATGAAAACCCAAAGATATTGACAGTGATGTATTTATTGGATTGACATGTCAAGGGCTGATGTTTGTGGGCAAGGCACCACTGCTCCCTGGGTGCAGTACTGTGTTGCCCATTGCTCCTGTCATGGTGTGTTAACTGGTGTGTACACGGATGGGTTAAATGCAAAGGTTGAAAATTTCCCAATGTGGCACTAATAAGGGAATTCCATATCTTAATCTTGAAAAGTCACAAAAAAGCAATTGAGAAGCTTGAACCAAAGAATTACAAAATGTTTGCTTAATAACTGACTCTAATTGATTATCAGAGTTTTTGCTTTCTGCAGCTTTTGATTGTATCACATGCACATGTTGTTCCGCTGCCCAGTCGTAATGAAAATGTAATTTACTTGTAATTGATTATCCAGTTATTCTCTTTGGCACTGTTGAATCCAACTAAAGTAGAGCAGAAAGTATCGTTTTGACTGTGTTGTTTTCCAGTATTTTACTCCAGCTGTGTAACCTTTATTCCAAAAAGTAGCAATGCTGTGTGAAACAAAATGAAAACACATCATATTCCTTCAAGTGTACATGTTAACAAAAGAAAACAAACAGGTTTCCCAGTTTGAGCATTAGATATCTTTACTATATTCAACTGAATGTAGATGAAAATGATTTGCAAGTCATTGCCTCCTGTTTTTGTTACGTTTGCGTCCCAAGTTTTTGGGAAGTCGGGATGTAGCTTTCAACCTTTATTATGCTACTAACCTACTACTGATGTTATTGGTTCCTGTTTCTTCCATTACAGTAGTGGAAGATAAATTGTCATGTTTCCTCACATCTTTCGAAACGTATTGGCATGACTTTATATAAACACATGTAATAAAAGGGCAAACCATTGCCTTTCACGCCACCTCTAATTGGCCCCTTGTGTCCATGTCCCCATTGTAGTAACAGTTAACTCAGATCTTGGGCTCCTATTTGTTCCTGTGGCTCATTATTGGCTGCCGGCCTGGAGCCTCAGATGCACAGGCAACCCTCGCTGACCTGATAACATTTATAGTTGTAATGGATTTTTTTATGCCTGTCATTAACTCGCTCAGAGATTGGAGAAAGAAATTGCTTGTACCTTTTTTCTGTGGTATTTCAACTTTATAGCATTATGTTCAGATATGTCACCTTCCATCATCTCTTTTTAAGGCCTGTCCTGTCACTGGTTTTGTTTTAAATGAACAGGTCTTTTGTGCAGGACCCTTGTAGTATCTAGGACTTGTAATGAATATTTAATGATGTTGAGTAAAAGCTTTGAAAGATATAATTTCTGTCCAATTATTGGCTCTGTCTCTTCCAGACTGTTAGGGGTGATTTAGCGGACTACTTGGTAAATGTAGACAGTTTATATGAAGCTGCTCAAAATTAAATCATTTTAACAATGGGGTGATAAAACCAATGTTCATGTTAGGTCATTGAGAATTTTTATTTATTTTCACAAAAACTAAGTTTGTACAAAAGAACTTCAATGATGGATAAAAATATACACAGTAGAAAACCGTAAAAAAGTTCACATGAATAACGGTCAACACTTACTGCTGCACCTGAGCCCAGTCCTATAATGTTTTAATCACAACACCCAAAAGAGGTACTGAGGGTGGACAAAATAACAAGAACACCTCACAATACAATTAAGTAAAGCACCATCACCAACTATGGCTTTAAAAGTTACCACAAGATTAAATCAACACCTCTCCCTGGGGTCTTATTAACATTAACAGAACATACAACAGGTGTTCCTATTATTGTGACCACCCTCTGTTGCTTAAACATACAGGCACAGGGCTATCCAAGGTCAAATGTGCAGGCTGCACACTGCTTGTACACTTGTACTTATGAGATTAGCCAGCAATCGATAGTTTGAAGAGTCAAGTATCACTGGTCCAAGCAAAGAAGTCTTTAAGAAAGAGGTTTGGTAACAGAGGGCACTGATTTCAGGAATTAATTTGGTCCAAACTGGAAAAATAACACCAATCTTATGAATTGATGTCATAGCTCCTCTGACTTGCCATGTTTCAGTATAATGATTTTTCATCCCACAGAATTCCTTTAAGCATTATGTAGGGCTGTTCCCTTAACTATTAATCTACATATTATCCTCTTGATTTCATTTTTTGTTCTAGAAGAGGAAAGACAACTGTGTCAAATATTTTTGTACAAAACCCCAAAATATTCAATTTACTGTAATGCAAGACAGGAAAATGAAGAAAAGGTTCACATTTGAGAAGCTGGATCCATCAAATGTGTTTTTGCTCGAAACTGATAACTGGTCATCCAAAAAGTTGCCAATGAATTTTCTTTTGATCAACATTGCAGCTGTACATTTATGCACCTCGTAGTGGGGACATAATAGCATGAGATTGAAAGCCTTCATGCACATTAACATGCCCCATGTCGTAACACCGGCTTCCCTGAAGCAACATTAACTTTAAGAAGTCTCTTGCTGTGCATGTTGCTGCATTTGGCACCTCTCAGTTGTTCTTCTTCTGGCTCTTTCTGCTGGGTGGCTCGCTGAACTGGACAATGTTGAAATATACAAATGTTCCAAGGAAGTGCGCGAAAGCGGCCATAGACACCAATACTGGAAACAAGTCTGGGAGATGCGGTGGAGGAACGAGAGCTACAGACACGATGCTCAGAGCAGCCATGAGTGCGATGCAGATGTAGAACTGTAACACAGAAAGAAAGATTGGTTACTGATTGACCAAAAGATCTCAACTCAGGGACAACTGCTTTTTCTTTAGCCTTCAACCAGATCTCCAGCCTGGCAACCAGTCATCCTTTCTTATCATTTCTGGCAGATGCATCTGGTCAGTCAGGGATCTCAATCCCTGCAATTTTCCAAACTGTCTGTTTTTAATTATTTTTTTGTGATGGCTGAATTGATATTCCAAACCAGAACTGTTCCTCATAAAAACAATGAAAAGACTGGGCACCTCAGGCCAAGGAAAAACTGTTAGCTTTTCCCTTAATTTTAAGTGCAACTATAATATCAAACCAATGAATGGTTTAATTTGAAAGAGCTCTCAAATCACACTGCATATTTATCACTGGAGACATACATCAAATTGGTCATTTGAGAGGTGCTATAAAGAAAAGACGGACTACCGCATATTTCACCGCAGAACAGCCAATTTAAATTAAAACTACTAGTTACAGAGTAGAAAACAGAACTGACCGTGAGATCATTCATGTGTCTATTTGGGCTTTATGAGCCAGAGAGTCGCTGAGTAAAATGGAGGAAACACCTCATGCCCACACCCGCCCCGTCACCCCAAACCCATGAAACCTTATCGCCATCGTCGGGGCTCGCTATTTATGCTTCTTGTGTAAATAAATATATCTAGGCAAACCTGTGTTAATGACGCGCGCTATAAAAAGACACCTTCTCCTAATCTCTGACACCCTACCGGAGCCCCTGTCGCTAAGGGGCTGGCGGTGCAGCCACTTCAGACGCTGTGGAAACTTAAATAAGTGATAAATAATTCTTTGGCTGGCAGTGGCTTTCATCCACGGACAGCTTACACAACTTACAGCGGCACATGATCTTTATTTATACAGTTGGGGTATATCTTCTCACACGGCTGCAATTAGGTCTAGTGCCTTCTTTCAAAGTACAGGCCATCTGGGATCCTGAAATCAGCACGCTTCCTATTCCAAATGCATCCACTTCCAGCCATGTACAAGAGCAGACATGAACTATTGACTCAAACAAGCAGCGATATCTACTTTGTTTACAGGTCATCAGGAGAAAAAGGAAACCCTGCTTTCACCTCTTAAACTCCCCTCGGACGCCGGCCTTCTCAGCCAACAGTCCTGTTGTTCAGAGGCTGTAGCAGGCTCACTTTTAAAGCTAGGGTGGATATGTTAAGAAACTCGATAACCTAAGGAATCACTTCACTACCAACTACGTCATATTGCTTGAAACACTGGCACCCAAGAGTCTCCCCTTTACAGAAATAAGCACTTAATGCTAATCCTACGCAGTCTGCATCAAAAGCAAAGCAGCTCTTTGCATGCAGCATAAATGTCTATTCTAAAGTGGTTTATTTGAATTTAAACAAACTTGGAATTGCGTAAATTGGGCATGACTGGAATGCTGAGACTCTTGTTGATTCAATAACCCAATTTGTATTGATGTGTAATGATGCAACTCACCACAGTAGCCATTTCATTGTAGCTAGACTATTTTTTTAAAACTTGACTTGAGTAGACTAATATCCGTGTCTGCAGTAATAGAGAAAAGTAACAATTTATACCAGACTTGGGTTTGCCCAGTCATGTCAAAATGATATTGTCCTTTTTAGAGTACATTAACTTAGAACAAATGTGATATCAGGGTTTATATTAGGTAACTTCTATCACTGTGGTTTCAGCCCTAATTGTCTGCCAGTAAAATAAAGGTCATGCAGATTACTTGATAACTATTAACACGGGCAGGGATGGCTGGATATGTGCAGGATGTCCAGCATTGTTCTAGTGACGGATCTCTGTGACCAAACAGTGTTTTAACTCTTCCAGTATCAACTCCGCTAGCTTAGAACCTCAACCGAGGTGATACTAAAAAAATATTCACGACTTCTGCAAATGTAAATTCTAAAACTTAGGGAGGAAGCCACATTTTCTGTTTCATGGTATGGCTCTGTTTAACTACAGAAATTGGCTTCACAAACTGTACCAAGTATTGGACCACACTGACCTTCCATCTTACAATCCGGGCCAGGTCCTGTTTGTGCAGCCAGAAAAACAGCTTGCGGTAGGCCCCCAGTCTCAGCTCCTCCTCTGAACAGTGCTCCAGTGCAGACAGTAGATACATGCTGAAGAAGAGGAAGGCCAGCGAGGTCACAACGTAGGGCACCAGCAGACCGTCCTTCAGAAACAGAGGCAGCATGCTGCACGGGACAGGAACAATGGTGCATTTACAGTTTAGAAATGAGGTATTTGTGCTGATGTCAGTGTCTGGAGAGATGTAAAATCAGCCCAAACAGCAATATGTGACTATATGACTCTTAAAGTGTGCAGGGACGTCTATCTGGAGCTTTGATACACACTATCTGATGTAAATATACATAGCATGATATGATGATATATATCCAGCGGTACATCATTAAGTTCAGTATCATGTTAGCTGAGAAAAGTGCAACACTAAACCACAGAGCTTTTATCCAGCAGGCCTGCACAAGCAGTCCGTCCCCTGGGGAGAGATGGCTGTGACATTCATGCCAAGCTTATCTTAGTTTAGCAGAGGGGCACGGACAAGAACAACAGTTGACTCATAGTAAATCGCACATCACCCCAGCTTGTAAAAACCCATCCGCTCGCAACAAACCACTCATTCTGATTTTTACTCCCAGAAAAAAAAAGGTCCATTCAGCAGATAAATGTTTAACAATTTGGAAATACATACTTTGTCAATTTAAACAGACTGGCTGCATTCTGTCCTCTTTAAAATTGCTATGGTTGAGCATCCATTCAGCCAATTATGTTAACAAAAGATGTATTTCTTTAAGTGGAGTCTGTAGAGGATGTGGATAATGTGAACGTCCAAGCCAGACTGTACTGAGAGGCAGCTACAGAATGACCTCCTGTCCCTACACAACGCACACTTAGACAGCAGGCATGCAGACTATGCCATGTAATCCCCAGATATCCTTATACTAAACCACACGCACAACAATTAGTGCTGCCGGAAGAATTTAACAACAGCTGGTGAAAGTTAGACAGAGCATTTGCAGCACTACTTGTCTTTTCCATTCATGGTCCTCAGCTCAACCCGCATCACAGATCCATTCAGCTGAACTTTATTCAGTAGTAGGGAAAAAAATGTAAATTCTATCAACAGTCTTGTGCTTTGAACTACACAATGTACAAAATGTTAAGCTGTATTCTGCAGTACTTTTGATTTGCTTAAATATTCCTGCATTTTTTCGTCTTCACAAATAGCAAAAGGTAACTTAAATAGTGTCGCTGCTGTGCTGCAGCAATGATGGTTAGGAGTTACTGTGGATGGTTGCATGGAAAGTTGCAATTTATTCATGGGATAGTTTTTCTGAAATGGCTTATTTATGTCTGATCATTGATCAAGAAGTGCATTTGGCACATATTCCCCCATAACAACCACAACATGTCATTTTTACACTTTGATTTTGTACAGATTATGATGAGTTAATAAATTAGCTTTAAAGGTGATAGGTGGATTTTGTGACCTTTGGACGCAGCCACAGCTAACTGTTTACCCCTGCCTTGAGCCTTAATGCTAAGCTAACCAGCAGCTAGTGGTGACTTCCTGACTATTTTTAAATGATACATATCTAAAAAACCTGCAATGACTTTACGTAAAGGTCAAGACTCAAAATGAGTTTGTAAATGTCAGTTTGTTTTGCATAAATTCAATTTCTCAATTTCAATTTTTCAGTTTCAATTCAGTTTTCTTTATCATGGATCCCAAACAACCAAACAAAAAAGGGATGCACTGAAAAGCTACAGTAAATGACTTCTGATACAAACAATAATTAAGACCCAGCTCTCCTCCATCTACAACCTGTGTTTCTTCCTCACAGTCTCACCTGAATGTAGAGGCCTGCAGGAACCAAATAGCCACCAAGGGGAGGTCACTGAGTAGGAGGCAGGCGGGCCTAGAAAAGATCAAAGTCAGACATACTGTTAAACACCCTGAGTAAATACCATTAAATATAATTTTTACAGTAAGACAGGAAGTGAGGCGATGTAAGGTCGCCGCTGGATGTGAACTGGTCATGCGTGTATAATATTAAAGCAACTGACAGGACAGGAATCGATTATAGACAGCTCGTCACAAGGCAGTCAAGTGTTTCTTGTACCGCATTATCTTACATCCGTGTATACCACTCACTGTAACTGCACTAGCACTTTGTATATATAAAAATCTAACTTTCGCTTGAACATTACATTTTCAAAAACAATAAATGGCTGTGTGACTGTTGTGTCCTTCCAAGAAGTTCGAATGATGACTTCACAGCACAGTGTGTTTCTGTGTAGTGAAGGCTGGTTGTTAATTGAACCCGGTTGCCTGCGTCATTGCTTGCCAGTGCTAGCTGTACAGTTTGCTCCGAGGGGGGCACTTTCCATCGGTCCCTGAGCCCATAATTACAGCCAGTGCTCTTTGGCGATCCTGTTACAGCACAATAATTGATCCTGCGCAAACAACGCCCCGAGCTGCCGCCTGCCATTCTTTCCTAATCCCTGGACATGCATTACTGATTGATTCAGGGGGACAGGTGGGAGATATAACTCAATAGTTAATAAAGCAACAATCTACTCTAATCTAGATTAATAGATGAGCCCAGATCTAGGAACCAAATCCCTTGCTGTTGTCAAATCTCTACCAGACTTCACTCTGTACCTACGCAGCTTTATACATATGGAGTTAAATGGTAATGAATCGCACACATGCACGTCTTAACGCCCACGTGTGCAAGTACTGCACTTATTCATGTCATGACAATGGAAGCAGGGAGGGCTGCTTTTGTGTCTGTGTGGCACAGGGTGTGATGACAGAGGGGAATAAGCCCTCAGTTAGCAAGTCTGTACTTAAATAGATTGTTCCTCTGCAACTGCGGGAGTACAGCGGGAGGGTGATGTCACTTTTACAGAGTGCGCACGTCTTTAACTCATTAACAATCTGCAGGACATAAACTGAGATCTGAAGTGGGGGGAACGGGCGAATGGCTCCTTTGTGAGCAGAAATTAAATCTTTGCTCATGAATATTTGAGGTATCGCTACAAGATAGAAAAAAAATGGCTTTAATATTTGTTACCACTGGTGCCGTCACATGTCAGCAGATCTTCTAATGAGACAAAACCTCATGTAGTATTAGGTTACCTCTGTACTTACAAGGCAGCCAAGAGGATGGACTTCTCATGGACTTGATAGGAGAAGAGGAAAAACGCTAGAGATGAATTGACCTGTAAGTGACATTGAGATTACTGCTATTGTATAACAACAATAAAACTGGATAGAATACTTTCAAATAAAGGCAGGGAGGATAACAACTGATGCATGAACAGAGGCATTAATAATGTCCACACTGTAATTAGATAATATTATAGACATGATAACGTTCTGAAATTAAAATATTTAAAACAGTGATATATTGTCAGTTAAAAGAACAGACCTCGTCTCTCTGTAAGGGGAGGGACCGCGTGTTTGGCTCGCTATTGTTTTGACATTAGCTGGATGCCACTCACCAAAGCCAGTTTAAACTGCCAGAAGGTGGGCTTCATCAGAAGTCTGACGCAGGAAGGTAGAGCTGCCAGGAGAGTGCAGGCCAAACTGAAAAACAATACAAACGGATTCACTGTGAGAGATGAAATTACTGCAGCAAGAAAAAAAATACAATTACACAGCAGAAGACATTGAGAGTCTAAAATCAATTTGGAGTCAATATGAATCATTGCATTTGTGCATAATTCCAGGCTTACACATACTGTAAATGTGGCGTCATTTGAAAACTGATTGACCACAGATCTGAAAAGCAATCCATTTCACCAGAATGACAAAAAAGATTAATTCTCTGCCGAACTGATATGAGATTGTTGATACTGATTTTAAAGGGGAAAAGTTCACACATTACCAATGTGACAGCCAATGCTGTAAATGTTTGAGCTGAAATAAAGAGAGCTTTTTTTGTGGATTTTTGCAGAAAATAAAGAATATAAAAACTAAATAAACATCAGTATTATATAATTGTCTTGTGAACCATATTAATTAAGAATAAAAAAGAATAAACGTATATATTTGCCAAAGGACAAATCATGCCGACTCTAGCTTTCAGTTTGCAATTATCTGACACTGATGACAAACAATCGTAAAGTGGAACCAAAACCATCTTGCTTTTCTTTTTTTTTTAGACAGTGGCTGCTCTGTAACTAAGACCTCAGTCATGTGGGAAATGACCAAATCCTGGCCTCTTCTCAGGGTTAGCAGGCATTAGTTTAACCCTTCAATTGTCACCTGCTGGGGCTGGAGGCACCGGAAGAGAGTGAATATGTGTCAGTGTGAATGTGCTGAGAGGTCGGGCAGCGAGTTAGTTCAGGGCGTGGCGGCAACAGGGAGTCTGTACGACACAGATGGAGATAATGACAGTGGTAGATGGACAGTATTAATAAAAGACCAGGACGTGGATATCTAGTGTTTGTGGCAGCGAGTGTGTTATGCGTGTGTGTTATGTGTAGGGCAGGGTTTTGCAGTCCGGAAGGACATGGATCTCTTTTCACAGCTGATTCATTCTATGTACACAGTTTGCCCGCAGCAGAGCATTTAGCAATCCGCTCCCCATGCCAAAAAGACAAGAGTGTTTTTCATTTGTTTGAAATTCACCACAGTCAAAAGAAGTCCAACTTGATCCCCGGACTTAGCAGTCTGGCAGAAACGTGTCCATGCTGCGAACATACGAGCCCTAAATTTAGCGTGCTGGGTCATTTAAGCAGGCTCCCCCATGACACAACTGTTTTCTCATTGTGATCGGACAGGATCTCCGCTTTTAGTCAAAATAACTTGTACAAATATTTCCTGGGATGCTCTGCGGGGTGTTTACAATGTTGTCTCCCCTGCGAGCCCGATTAATTTGTCTCTTAGCAATTTCATCATCTAATAAAGCACATAATCCATACCGTTTTTGTAAGGAAAATTTGGTTTCAATAGCTTCTTAGGCAAATGAAACTTGCATTTCCACGGCTCCTCTTAAGATGCTTCTTGAGGGGAAGATCTTACTTTATTTATTTAATTCCATCCAAACACAATTTTCATTCCCTTGGGGCTAGCTCTGCTTTCCCAGGAAATCAAGCAGTAAAAATAAGAGACAAGAGAAGAATAAATGCAGAATGTTAAAGGGAAATAGAGAGATAGGAGGAGATTGAGGGATTACCTGAGGTAGATCTGGGAGTCACTGGACAGAATGGATCTGATCTTTATCAGGATGTTCAAGCTGCACCATGTGTTAGCCACCTTATCCTGTCAACACACACAAACACACGCATCACTTGATTAAATGAGAAATTAGGTCACACAAAAACATTTATACATTCACATGTCCTGTGTAAAAGAAAATAATGCAGAATTCAATTTTAAGGGGGAAAGCAATGCATTGCATTGCAGTTATATTTCTCCACTGAAAGTGCAATAAAAATTCCCCCGGAGCATTCCAAAGGGACATTTGTACGTCGGCCTCCATCGTAAATTAACTCCCCATGTCAGGATAGGCATGGGACTTATTTGTAAACTTGGGGACACAAAGTCAAGTGTCAAACCAGAGTAGTTTCCGCATAATCAGCAGCTACAGACCAACCACAGAGCACTGCTGATGTCACCATGTTAAACAATTCACTATATGATTACACGTTTTCAATACATTTTAATTTAAAACATATTACTAAAGTCATTTGCTGAATACAGGAGCTGCAACTAACACTATTTTTTTTATTAACTGATAAATTGCTTTGCTTATAAAATGTTGTAAAATCACGATTTACAGTGACATCTTTAAATCACTTGTTCTGTCCAACCAACACTGAAAGACCTGAAATTAAATTTTAAATAAATCCTCACAATTTGGTAAATTGAACACAGAGATTTTTGGGGGCATTTTTAAATTCATAAAATATTTAATAAATGATCGAAATAGCTGCAGATTAATTTTCTGTCTATCAACTACCAATATAAGCTCTAATAAAACTCAATAGCCTGTGTCATTTCCACATTTTGTAAATAAGCTGTAAAAACAGATCTGAATAATATGGAAGATATGTCACAGCCTTAATGCCAGGCTAAAAGTACTTGTGGTTTATAAGAGATGAGGAGGGCGTTGCTGTGAGATGCAGTTGATTTAAGTGCTTAAGCAGTTGTGTGGGGATCAGATGATATTGAGGCTCAAGCCGCCACTGTGCACTACGATATCACACGTCACAGAGTCAGCGTGCATAGATCAGCTTCATGATTTCACTGTGAATGTTTTCAGTGTGTGGCCCTGTCTAGAAAAACTATTTCTGGCCTCCTGTCTCTCCTCTGTGCTACAGCTGCTCACTGCACAGCTGTGTGGATCTTCATGGCAGCCTAGTCAGCAGCACTAGGTCGGCCAGTGTTGTGTTGTCTCAGCCCCTTCCCTCTCTCTTTCCTCTTTGCCTCCCTGCTCCAAATAACCGCTACGGGAATGTTCCTGAAGGCAACACATGAACAAGAGGGGGGGTCCCATCTGCAAATGTAAGGGGAGGGAGGGGTGAGAGCAGTGCGGCTCCTTCACCTATAAGCTAGCATGGAATTTCACAGGGAGAAGCATTTGGTGCCATTTTTGTGCTCAGGCAGCAACGTGAGACGCCAGAATGCAGCTCAGTGGGTAAACTTACAACTGCTCCCGCCCAGAAGCTTCCATGAACACCAGTCACCAGCCCTCTTCTTCCCCACCACCCCTTCTCACCCCTGTCCCCTTGTCCAAAGCTTCTGCTTACGTGCACAATTTCACAATTAGTTCAGGACGGCTCGACCCGGCGGCCCTCTCATGCTGTCGTCACAGGGGAGTATAGTGTCTCTCACACCCTGTGTATTATGTTTGCATCATTTCGTTGAACAAATAGTGCCACAGCGCACGCTGCCATCTGCTCCCCTGGTAGAATTTTCAATTACTTCTCACATCCGTGACACCTTGTGGTGGGTGCCACCTTGAGGACCTGGATGAGAGGGGCGATAGGGGGCTTTCAGAAATGAGAGCTGCAAACCTTGGCCTCCGAGCTGTCAGTCACACATGCGGGCACAGAAACACACACAGTTACTTTACCTCTGCTCCTTCTATGACAGCTCTCAGCTCTGCCGGCTGAGGTCATTGAAGTACTCTCTCTCACCGTTCACTATCACTTCCTTTTTTTAATTAATATCATATTCCTGTGCCTCCTTTTCCCCCTCAGAGTGACCGCCGCACACAAATGTGTGTGTGTGCGTGCTTTGAAACAGTCAATCATACTTATAAGCTTTCCAAAGATAAAGCCGGTAGCAGGCAGCAGTTGTCGCATGTGCTCTGATACGCCGTTAAATGTAGCGTTTGCCCCGCTCATCAGCCCATATGGCTACAACACGGCTCTGCTATGAAGTGCTGAAAACACCCAGGCCATAAATTAGTTAGATTTATCTATATCCTCCTACTGTACGTCTCAAACCCCAACACCTCCCAGAGATAGAGTGAAACCGATCTCCTGACCTTTCACCATTTTATTCCTCTGTTTTCTTTGATCCTGCGAGGTATCCATTTCCCACCAGCTAAGCAGTGCCGGGTGGAGAGGTGTGAAGCAGGGTGCAGGGCATGAGCAGTGCTACAGAAGTTTACTCGCAAAAAAAGTACTGCTGTAAATGGTTCAAATTAAATAAGGGTTTTAATTTCTTGAAGAGGGGACAAACAAAACTTCCAGGCAATCACTGACAAATCCTACAGTATCAAACAGCCTTTTTCTTTAACTGGAATGCAATTTAGAACTATTCTCACTGTGTTACAGCTCAAAACTGGCAAGGGGTGTTCACACCAAATATTGATTCCATTCAGATTCTTCTTCTGTTCACTCATGTTGCATTTTGATAATTGATACAAAAAAAAATAAACATATTTTAACTTTTTTTAAAGCATTATTAAAATAAAAAAATGAATAAATCCCTTGTAGTTGCCTCCCTTGTTATAATTATGTCATCTTGGAAAACCATATAAAATCCCTTAGGGTTATTGATTTACTTTAAATGTATTTTTGTTATTTATTTTAAACAACAACAAAAACAAAAACAAACACTGAATGCGACCTTTATGGAACTTTTCATCTCCAGGCCATTATAATATTTGTCCCCCTTTATGTTGAACTGTATTGTTCCATCAGGAGATTTTATCGTTCTCTACTTGTTTCTGTAAATGACACATCAGGATTGTGAGCCGCTATTCATAGAACCCTGCGTGACCAGAGTACAAATGCTTTTTTTATATACAACTGATAAGACTCTCAGAGGCAGGATAAAGCTTCTCAGATGTGGTTTTCGGGCTGATTATCATTCAGGAAACTCTACTGTACCTCAAACAGGCCGCGAGCCACGGGAAAGATCCTCCTGACCACCTGCAAGGCGTGACCGGGGTCAGACAGGAAGGGCAGCCAGCAGAGGGCAAAAGTCACCAACACTGTTGAAGCAATTCTCACCAACAGGAAAAGCCTGCAGGAAAAGGGTCAAATAGAGAGACAGGTCTAAGATGCACTATGAATAGTATAAAAAAGGGCACTTTCTAACCAAAACGTTACATTTTTTGTTAATTAAATTTCTACAAAAAATACAAATGTTAACATTAGCTTAAGTTTGTCTTCGTCTAGTGGCATTCCTCAAACAGTTAGTACACACTGTCTGCAAGTCCTAAATTTGGGGTTTGACCCTTGTGTTGAGGAATGCAGTGAAAGCCATGCATCAGCTGAAAGTCTTCAGTGTAGGTCAGGATATCTTGTCAGCTGTAACTGTGAAGCTGCTGGTTAAGTTGCACACACAGCATAGCTGAGGAGTTTGGGCATGGCGAGAGTGTCATCTGGACATATCTTCCCCCCCGGCCCTTCTAATCCAGCTCTCCATTTGCTACTAAATGCCCTTGGTACATTGTTACTAGATAAACAGACACTGGACACACCAGTAACAGCATCCAATCTGATTACCTCAGTCATTCTGTGGCTCTCCTGAGGACACTGCTCGCTTATAGACTGACATTACGTATCTGCTTTGAGCGCTCAGCTGACACTCACAGAGTGACAACACGGTATAACCAAAACAATGACACGGATGAATAGTCATGACTTCAGACGAAATATAATCTTTATGATAATGCTCTACACCAGTGGTTGCTCTATTGAGACATAAGTTGTGATCTTCTAATTGCGAGAAAGTCTTTTTTGATATTCGACTTTTTGACAGGATTTCTTTCCTGCTGACATCTTTCACATGATTCATTTTTCAGTGATTATGAGGTGGATGGAAAGACTTTGGAGTAGCTCAAATAATCGGAAGAAAAGTATGATTTGATGATATATGTTTGTATTTAGGAGGTAAATAAAACACAAGCGGAATTATGAATTGTGTGAAAACAATCAAAATCAAGAGTGTGTGAAAATTAGATAGGAAAAAGCTGAGAAAAAAGTGAAAAGTAATAGATAATTAGTTGAAATGTCCGGTTTCTTCTACTTCAAGTATTAATAGGAAATGACACACATTTTACTAAGACGAAAGTCACAATTCATAAATCAGATCTTTCCAACAGGAAGCTGTCGTTCTCATTGAAACACTTTTGTCCACAGGGGTCGCCAAAATCAACATAAAATGAAAATTCTAATTACTTTAAGAGCAAAAGAAAGAAAGAAAGCACAGACTCACCCTCGCCCCATCAGGTCCAGTTTGACGCTCTTCCCCAGCAGGTAGCAGAAGAAGGGCAGAGCATGGTACAGCTCCATCTGTTTGTAGTTGAGAGCCAGACAAAAGGCCACAGAGCCCAACACGTCCCAGCCCAGACCCAGAGCCAGAACCCCCCACAGGGCAAAGCCCAGACTCACTCCATTATACCTGAATCGGTTAAGGACAATATTGTGCTAAAAGCGTCTTCATGTAAAAAAAAAAAAAGGTAAACAGAAGTGAAAATAAAAAAAAATAAACGGCTTAATGTGCTAGTATGAGACAAGCTCAGGAAACAGCGAAAGATCATGGGTCATTTCAGTTCACATGTTGACGCAATAACTCTTTCATTATCGTGTTAATAGTGTCTGATTAAGATGGTTACATAACTATATAACCATTTACCCATTTACAACTACCATTTATTCAATTAAGAACAAAGACACGTGATTTGCAGGAAATAGTGCAATTAATATCTTGAAGTCGTAAACAATTATAATGTTTCTGTGGAACAAAATGTCGAACTAATAGGTTAGATTTTTAGTTTGAAAAGTGTTATTTAGAATACAGTATTTTAATGGTATACAACTAGCAAAAATAACAAGATTCCAATTTTCAAGTTGTTGTTAAATCCTCACCAAACTGTATTCAAATTTCAATCAATATAACTCAAAAATATTATGAGAAAACATACTTATTATGGTATTTACCTAACATATATGCTACTCTACTACTGTTGGGATTAGGAGTTTTAATTTGAATGCTGCAACTTTAAAGGTTAGAATGAATAAATATCAGAGATGCACCTGCACATAAAGGATACTGGAAATGTCCATAGTCAATGAGAATAAGGCCTGGGTACAGAAGGAAGCAGAACGCAGTGGAAACCTGAAAAAAAGAGCATTTATTAGTCTTAAGAAGGCAGCTGGTTATTACTGTTTTAATGAAGCATTAACGTTTGCGTTATCACACATAAAGTAAACATGTGACTTGATTTATTATTCTTTTCCAGTAATTGCTGTTTCATACTTCATAACAGGCCAAAAGTCTGTCCCATCGGGAACCAAACAAAGAACAATGCATGCTGGGATTGCTGGGACAAAGCTGGCACATGTCTGTTGTAGCTACTTGTGGCTCTTGTAATAACTGTTGGATAATTTTAAAATATGCAGTCAAAATACAACAAAATATCCCTTTTAATTGATTGAGCTGTAAATTTAATAATGCCAGCTGAAATGTAGTAACTTCCTGGAAAATGCAATTATATTGCAATAATGACTTCATAATGTCCCAATTTAAATGATCAGGGCTGTAATTGGTTTTAATAAGGGGGGGTTCCCCTGGATAAATGGAAAATGTGGCTCATTTAGTTGAAAAAACTCTTAGATGTTAAGACATATTGAGTGTGTTACCTTCTTTTTAGAGGATCCATCAGTCAGATATAAACAATATAAAACCACAGCAGGGATGTATATCAACAAATCTGCCACCAGGACTGAAATACAACAAAGAAACACATTATATTATATCGCATTTATAAGGAAGTAAAGCATTTTTGTTCTAAAGTAGAGATGGATATGGATCATGGATGCTTTTCGGTGTATTTTTTTTGGGTACTGTACCTGTAGCTCTCATGAATAACTTGTGCGCTGGACTTTCATAACCTTTGGATTTGTGGAGCTCAACCCATTCAGGGTTTATCATCTTGGCTCTGCAGGAATATATAGTTTACAGACAGATGTTATCAAGCCTTCCAGAAGGATAACTTGCACATAACATGCTCAACAACATATAATCGAGGACATATAAAAGCCCCTTATTAGTTATGCTATGGATTTAGATTTAACTGATGATAAAGTGAATGACTGATTTCATTTTTGCAGTTTTTGGATCTTCCTCAATGAGATATCCAATTGGTAGATTAATATTTAACTACAAAGGAAGGTTGTTCTTGACTTTTTTTCTGCTTTTATTTTGTCATTGCAGCAAAATTATGTTGTGTTATACATTATATGAATGCATGAAGTCTGTATCACATGGTATTAAAAGCAGTGACTCTCTAAATAACAAAAAATACTTACACATATGCACAGATCAGGCTGTGGTAGGCAGTCAGAGGAGGGTAGTCAAGACCCCAGTAGTTCAAGTCATTCTCAGTGGTGTTAAAGTACCTGAAAAAGTCAGATGTATTAGTTTCTGAAACTGTGGAAACGTCAGACTTGTTAAAGGGACTGCAGGCAGTTGTATGCATCCTGGATTGCTCATAGATCCCTTTAATGCTTTATGCTGCATAGAGCACATTTGTTAAGCAGTTTCTGTTATTACTCAGGCTGTTCCAGCTTTCATTTAGTCACTTTTTTGTAATCTTGTGGGTCTTTTTTTCACCCAATCTCAAAAGTACTGTGATTATGTGATTTTACAGAATTTACAGTCTCAGAATTAAAAAAAAAAACACAGGTGTGCTCTGATCATTACAATATTTCCATTCCTTGTGAAAACCCACAGGAGTTCAGACTATTTTCAGGTGCCTGAACTCTCTCTGTCTCTCTCTTTGCTCCACTGAGTAAACAAACTCCAGACTGACCATTCCTGGAGAGGGAGGTTGTAGGTCACTTCTTGCCAGTGCCTTTGAGCTTCATAGTCGCCGAACATAGGAGGTTTCCCCGCCCCTGAGAAAACCATTGAGCTGTTGTTAGTCTTATGAATGGGAGACTACATCAGTGAATGACAGCATTTAACCACACACACAACAGACTGGTGAGCCAGTGACGGTATGCAAACTTCTAACAGCAATATTCTGATATGTGTAAAGCAACTTTTTATCAATAGGTATAGAAAACAAAATAAGCTGCACTTAAATAAGCAGAGTTGTAGCAAATAATACTGATGTGGCTCTGTGAATGCTGCAGCATGTTGACGATAAACTCCACACATTTCCTACCTGAATATGGATTTAACGAAACGCCCCATCTCACAACAACGCCGAGCAACACGCAGATTGAAACGAGGCTCCACGTTTGCATAATTTCGATCGGTAAAAATAGCCAAAAGATGAGAAATAAAAGCTACAAAATCACTCTGTGTACATTTCCTGGTTACGTCATTTATCAAGACTTCGTTGCACGTTCTCATTGGGCACTTTACGGTTGCGTAGACTACGACAGCCATGAGGCGTTCAGAACCTCTAGGGAAAGATGGGATTTCCCAACTTCGCTTACTCAAAACATCGCTAATCGTAATTTAGACTGGAATATTTGTATTAAGTTTTAAATGTAGCTATTGTAGAAAAATAAAGTCTTCTTTGATGAATTTAAAGTTCAGTATACATCACACCTTTTTGTTTGTAATGGTTACGTATTTGATTTGTAAACGTCGAAGTTCCCAGTTGTAGTGAATGCAACAGCGGTTGAGAAGAGATTTATGACAAATTGATAGATGTTGTGCATTATTAAATGTCTATTTGTCCACTAATATCTTAATAACTTACAGCTTGTGTTGAATTCATTGATCAGAATCAAAATAAGTATGTTTTTATCAAACATTAAATTAACTTATCTTGTAATTCAATAGCTAAATAGGCTAGTGACATAATACAGGCTGTAAAAGATTATATATAAAATTTTGTGAATTCCAAAGGTTTTCTTTTTCTGGAAATTAGGAACAACTGATTACAGACATAATATATTTTACCTGGCTTTTTAAGAAATGAGAGAACTGAATGAATGACGTAT
>CAFUXE010000414.1:585091-637789 GCA_903364295.1 Serranus cabrilla
AGTTTTGACTTGTGACACTGCAACATAAAAATTTGATTGTCTTCTAGATAAAGAAAACATTCATATGATTCATATGATTCAACTTATGCATGACGGTGGAACTAGACCTATAGACCATCTAAATGTAAATGAGATCGAAGGTTCATTCATAACTTCATAAGCTACAGTAAGTTGACAAACTTCTCATTCATATTGGTTCAAAAGCTGAAATTTAAATGGGAAATGTAATATCTATCTCTAAAGATCCATCCATGATAACTGGGTGGACTCCATCTGTTGATAAGAATCTTGTGATATCACAGAAAGCTCCAGGAGTGAAACTTGTGGTCAGGTTGGTTTGGTCTAATCAGTGATCATGGATTCATTTACTTCATATATGTACACTACACTGATACACATAAACTTCTATCACAAATGCCTTTATATGTTTTATGTTGAACACATAATGCTATCAGGGCCTTCAGGTGAAACACTTTGAGTTTCAATCGTAACAAGCCCCTGTGCTTAGCTGTCAAAGCATTTGTGTGAGATAATTTGATTTGTGTTTAAATTAATCACATTGAGAAATCAAAGCTGTAGATAACCACAGCAACTGTGTTTGTACAAACAGCTTTTATCTCTTTTTTTCAATCAGGGCGGGCGTACTGAAACACTGTCTAAGCACGAGCCCCACCACAATGAATGAATGCAAACTGATGGTACAATGCTGAAAGAAATGTTTACCTTTTCAGCAGTCCATGCAGTTGTTTTGCCTTCTTAAATGTGCAGTTTTAATTGAAACAATTACAAAACACAGCATGATGAGGCTGAAAATAACAATAAATCACAACTGAGCAATGTGCTGTCATATCACAGAATGATAACCTTCGTGGAGGTCATGTTTCCCTTCTGCCTTTGGATGCATCTTATCTGTTCACTGCAAACGAGTGTATGCAGTCTCTCATTCCTATTCTTGATAACTAACCACCTACATGCACGCCCTGCACTATATTACCCAAAGATTTCCACATATATATGAAGACATGTATATGAACGGTGGCCTCCTTTGAACATGGATGCCTGCTGACCGGATTTATAGGATGTGCATTAAAGATCAGAATTAGGTGTTTGAAGGATGGACAGGAAGTGAGTTTTTATCAATATATATAACAAGGTTTTTTTCACTTCTCTCCCTTTTGCTCACAGGTATTCACAGGTGTGTGAAAGATACCTCAAAGACACTCACATTATCAACAAAACCTTGTCATATCTTGTTAAAATACTCATCCAAAATATAAATAGACGATAAATTAATGAGAAATAGTTGCGCAATTAATGAAACGTTGGCTAATTAATTTTTCCGCTGTGTCTCTTAGCTTTGTGTAAAAATAAGTGAACAATCAAACACACAATGTGGACTTTATTTATAAAAGCCTGTGGCTTGAGACTAATATAGACTGGCTGGTGGAGCTGTGGGAACCTCAGTCCAGACTCCTCCACACCTGTGCACAAGCACGTGCAGCTGCATAGGTCATTATCGGGTGGTTGGGTGGGTGCGTGCGTGCGCGCGCGAGAGAGAGAGCGAGAGAGAGCGAGCGACTGTTTGCTCTACGTATTCGTCCAATCAGCACAACTGAATTGTGAGTAACATTAATGACGCGAAACACCAAAAAATTAGTTAGTTTTCGATACGATTGATGACGGTTTATGGCGCATTCATGGATTTCAACAAACTGCAGTGATCTCTCAGGGAAATATCAGTACAAATCTGTTTTTCTTTTACAGATTTAAATATATCCTTTTAAAATTCATCATCAACCCACTTACACCTGGATTTTGCCGTATTTTATACTTTGTTTCATTTAAATATGTTGTCCTATTGAGGTCACGTGGAATCTGATCAATTTCAAAAGGTTACATTCCCGTCATCTGCTACTAGGACCTTCAATTACAACCTAATTATCAGTGTCCCTATACCCAAAGATCAATAACAGTCCTTGTCCCTTAAACAGTATGTGTACATCAGTATGCTATGAAGCACGAGATACACGTGGATCAGAATATTTACCACATTCATGTCGCGCAACATTATATGAATACATATAGATATATACGTAGATATTTATATTATAAAAAGGTCTGATATGTCTATTACATTATATAAATAAAAATATGGAATTTAAATTAACGATCGGACAAGATAATTAGGTTTTCCCCTTAGGTTTTTTATTTATTCTACCATAATTATTGGACTAAATAATAATTAAAAGGGGCTAATTGTTCGTGTGGGAATGTTTACTCTGCGTCTTTTTAGCTTGCTCCTAAATGTTTCTTTGATTTTTTATATCCCTAATGAGGAGTCCGAGGTGTCAGTTAACGCCCCCTAGCGGCGTGAATCTCCTCCGTCTGTGTTGTCAGCCTGCAGCATCACCGGTGCGACATCATGCACACACACAAACACACAGACACACACACACACAGACATCACACCGCGCAGCTAAAGCAGCCGCTCTGCATGTGAATAGGAGACCGAACCTGCATCTTTAACCATAAAAAATAAATCAAATAATTTATATGAAAACGATAAACATGTTAACCAAGTGCAAGTTTGCCTTGTGCTTTTTATATCCTTTGATGTTTTCTTTAGGAATTTATCTGTAAAACACCCCAAACAGACACACAAAGATCTATGTTTGACATAGATCTGTATTTCCCCACATATTCACCTTTATATGTGATATCATATATAAGTTATATTGTCTGACTGCACCCTGAAGTGACCTCTGTTCTAAACAGTGACAATATTGTATACCTCTTTAGTTTATAAATTATGAGAAAAAGTAATGGCAGAAATGATCGAGAAACATTTTTAAAAAACACGCCATTTTTATAGTTGTATTTTTCTATTTCTATAATGTTATAGCCTAGGTTTCGATTAGAAAAGCAATCAACTGGATTTTAAAAATGTTTTTTCAATAAAACAAATTATATAACAGGCAAACATAATAATATCATTCAGTACAATCTGTTTTTATGATTTAAAAAATAGATCTGTAATAATAATGAATGAATTAAATGCCACGGTGACATTGGAGAAGTGTTTTGCATCATCAGCACCTTCTTCGGTGTCTGAAAGTGAATTGAAGCAGAGAGAGGCTCCTTTCTCTTTCTCATGGGGATCGGATAAATATAGCGCCTGTAACCCCCCTCACACACGCACACACACACACACGATCACCATTTGCTGTTTGTGTAAAAGTGATTAGCCTGACACAACTGCGAAGCTGTTACCTTTATAGTAGCCAAGCCGCAGAATATCGTGTAAAACGATCCGAGCGGTGATGTAATGGTGAGTTAAAAGGTGTCTGCACTGTGACCTCCAGTAAGAGATCATTATCAGGAAAACAACCAGAAATAGCGCTTGAAAAACAATTACACTCTTTTATTATATAGCCTTAAATTTTCATGGATTTTACACATCTAAAATATCATGTCAGATTTAGATCAGCCTGAAAATATTTCGAAAATAATTTGGAAATGTGTATGCTATAGCCTCAATATCTTCTCTTGTACTTAATAATCAGCCCCTTTTCACCTCTTCTTTATATTTAAAATCCATTTAAATATATGTTTAATTGTTTTTTTAAATTCGCATTTAATTTAAAAGTTATTCCAAAAATATGTCTTTAATATCTGACAATACAGTTACAATAAAAGCTTAAATAAGTCTAATACTAAATAGAGGTTAATGTGGTTGACTGATTAGCCGTAAAAACATATTTAAATTTCCCTCTGTTACTCGATAAATAAGCCCATATTTATAGGCTAATGTTATAATTTGAAATAAAGATTCAACATAAAAAAGAAAAGTTGGAATGTAGAATTTTAACATCGTGAAAATGGGATGGCGTTAATAATTATTAACCCTGTAAATGACTTAGTAAGTTAAAGCAGATAATATGCACAGGATAATACAATTTTATAATATCTACATCTGAAATTTAAATTCCCTTGTCTTCGATTTTTTATGCCTCCTATAACGTGACAGGTTATTCATATAAAAATAATATTTCCAAGAATACGTTTCACAATAAATCTATTATCAAGCAATTTAAGAAAATTGAAAATTGATTTTTAATTTTTTCTTAAATTTATTTACAAATAAATTCAGTTTACAACACAATATAGCTACATAGAATTACATATATTTGATTTTTTTTTATTATAAACAGACTATTTTTTCAGAGCTTTTTGTGTATGAAAAGGAAGCAAAAAATTGTGTCCAGTTGAGCTTCCGATGGCTACAAAAAAGAAAATGTAAAATAATTATCACAGATCTCAAACAGGAACAAAAAGACAGGTAATTTTTTTTTTTACAAATATTTACAAATATTACCTGTACAGAAATATCTCCTTTTTCTTTTTTTCTGTGTGTTTCAACAGTCTTTACATGGCTACAGAGTCCAGTGTTATTGTGCTGTAATAATGTCTCTATATAAAAATAAGAGTTTATTTTCTCTTGGTTTGGAGTCACTGTGAAGGCCATTTGGACACTGCCGCTGCCGCCGCCGCTGCTGACGGTAAAACGTGTCCAGAGATAAGATTTGACGGTACACTGAGGATGGGAGCGATAGCTGAGGTCCGGCTCAGGGACAGGGACTGCGCGCTCAGCAGGGCCGACTGCACGGTGACCGGAGGCCGCAGGAAAGCAGCGCCCGGTGAGACCGAGGAGGCGCTGGAGACCCCGATGATGTTCTCTATACTGAAAGAGGGTCTGTTTGAGGGCTCGGATTTGATCATGGACGCGGTGCTCAGACTGTTGAGCTGAAGTTGCAGACTCGGGCTGAGCTGGGAGTTGAACGCTTTTCTGTTCAGCTCCGCCGAGGACAGGAGCGGGACGCCCGGGGGCAGCATGGGACCTACTGGGGGGATGTACGGGTACTGCAAAGCCGCCGGATGGGAATAAGCAGCCGGGTGGATCCCGTAGTGCCTCCCGTAGGGGCCCCCGAGGCTGTACGCGCTGAAACTTTGCATCATGAGCGCAGTCTGGTCCCTGAGCATGTCCGGCTGAACCCTCTTGAACCTTTTCCTCCTCCTGAGAAAGCTGCCGTTGTCGAACATGTCCTCCGAAGCGGGGTCCAGGGTCCAGTAGTTTCCCTTGCCGGGGTTGCCGGGCTCCCGCGGGATTTTCACGAAGCAGTCGTTGAGGGACAAGTTGTGGCGGATAGAGTTTTGCCACGCCGGGAACTTCTCCCGGTAATACGGGAAGCGGTTGCTGATGAACTCACAGATCCCGCTGAGGGTGAGCTTCTTCTGCGGGCTCTGCAGGATGGACATGGTGATGA
Organism: Serranus cabrilla; assembly: GCA_903364295.1. NCBI lineage: Eukaryota > Metazoa > Chordata > Actinopteri > Perciformes > Serranidae > Serranus > Serranus cabrilla. The sequence continues at coordinate 590,416 of CAFUXE010000414.1, forward strand.
GGGCGATGTAGGAGTACGGCGGCTTTACCAGGCTGTTTTTGGGCTTCTGGATCCCTCCCGGTGTGCTCTGCTCCTGACCCTCTCCCTTCCCAGTGCCCGTCTCTCCCTCTCCGGAGCTCTCGCAGCACGGGCTCCCTCCACCGGACCTCATCTCCTCCTTCTCCACCTCGATCTCGTCTTCAACCTCCTCGTCGCCCGCTTCTCCTCGCAGGTCGTGCAGGATGCCTCCCACCGGGCTGTCGCAGTCGCTGTCCACCCTCTCCATGCCCTCCTCGTCGCCCTCGCCCACCACGTCGATATCCACGTCCTCTGCTGTGAGCACAGTTTGGCCGGACATATCGCTGGCTCTTTCGCTGCCTCCAGACAGGGTCATCTCACGGCTTACTCACACTTTTTTTTTAAGTCTACCGGAGCCAAAACAGCCCAGCAGCCGGGTGTGATGGGTAGGCGAGACCAGCGCGGTCAGTGCGCACACACGGCGGGGTCTGCTGGACTTCTGCTCGCCCCCTGTCAACAGATCGGATGTCTCCAAAAATCTAGACCCGGCAGCAAGCCAGTCAAGCCAAAGAAACTTCAACTTCTTCAAATACGTCTCCACTCGGTAAGTGAGCAGGCCTGCGTAAAGCGGAGAGTCTTGCCTCGAAGTTGTTTGGAGATGTTTTGAGCTCCGACGTCCCTTCCTGCTCGGCGCGTGTATTTCCTACAGGAGTGATATTTGCAGAACCAAGTCGAGATGACACATGCTGCTTTTAAAGGCCGGAGCTTTTAAAAGGACTGTCTGATAGATGACTTTTCCCAGTATAAGATATACTATCAGTGCAGGACACGTGGTTTGGTGACGACAGACGCCCCCTCTCCTCTCCTCTCCTCCCTCCCTGCGCCCTCCTCTCCTCTCTGTTAAACCATGCAAACTGGAGTTGTTTCATGGATTTGTCAACAATGGGACATCAGCAATGCTGCTTTCCGCTGATTTCTGTGTTCGTCCGTCATAGACCATTTAACGGTGGCAGAGGGAGGAGGAGGAGGGGGGAGAGAAAATTGGCCTGCATGATTGAAAGATCTGATGCGCATTAACGTGGCTGCGTAAAAACAATCCAAACCTTTAACTTTGCGAAAACAAACTGCTGAAAGCTGCAGAACGAAAACGACGACAGCTAAGTTCACTGAATCCTCCTTTAACTTGTTTTATGTGCTGTTTTTAAATCGTGCATGTTTTTCTACACTTTATTTTAATAATAATTTCTACGCATGTTGGATACTTCGTCCATGCGTAAACAATTTGACTCTTATTTGGTGCATGCCGTGATATTTCCAGCTTTACAGCCCGCCGTGTAAATCCAAGCGGCGAATGCAAAAGCATGAATTCAAGTCTATTTATTCCCGCAGGATTAGCCGAAGGTGGGACGAATATTGAGCAGCAGCGGCAGCAGCCCCGGCGACAATGAATGGGAGAGAATAAAGAATTTCCTTAAGAGTTTGGAAGAGGTGCTAACGACCCCAATGATGGCACGGTTTTACATTTGAAAACAGTAGGAAATGCGGGCAGCGGGTGAATGCAAAGAGAGCATTTATTCACAAGCATGAAGGTGAGCGGGGTAGGCTGGGCTCAGGATCCAGGACTGAGGCTTTCCTCCGCTGTGTGGGAACATTCAGGGACTAAAAGAGTTTGTATTTTAGTTCAAAGCGACTGAAGAAATGCGCATGAAATTAACATTATATGAATTGAAACAAGCGATTTAAATGGTCAATTGATTTTATCGAAAGGCTTTTAGCAGGTTAATGAAAATATCTATAATTAACAGCAGTCAGTTATTGTGGCAAAGCTGTATTTTAATAATTGTAAACATATCAATAAATGAAAAATTAAATGTAGCGTAATTTATTCTCAAATATTTTTTCACAATTAAAACACTATGAGGCAGAATACATTTTAATTCAGGATGCATTATTATTTTTTAATTTTACATTCAAATAAATCACACGTGTCACCTATTAATATCATAATTGCAATTCATTATTGAAGAAAAACGAATAAAAGCACATTTTTTGTGGTTATTTATTATCGCTTTCAAATCCCATTAGTATCATTTTTGTATTTTCTAGTTTTTAGCCGGACAAGTGATCCTTTAATGGCCTTCAGCAGCACAGAGGTGCAGCCTGGTGCTCTCGGGATGAAGTCGGATGAATGAAACGCTATCATTAATAATGCGCGTGCGGGTCAGAGGAGGGAAACATGGCTTCCGATTAGACTCGCCTTGTGTTAATCTCTCAGTGACCTGTGTGATCTGCAGCTCCGTCAATACGGACTACTTAGCAGATGAAACCAGAGTCTGCATCAACTTTTATCCTGCTTATCCGCAGGGTGCAGGTTAGGGTGCTCTCCATTTTCTGCTTTTTTAACACCAATAAATCAGAAAGATAACATTTAGTTTCTTTTAGATACTTTTTGTTACTCTTTGGCACTGCTGACTTGACACATTGGCAACATAAGATATGTTATCTATGTTATATTAGTGACCTCATGTGGCTAAAGGCCTTATTTAAAATGCAGGAAAAAAACTACAAAATAAAAGAGCTTTATAAGGCACACTTGGTTGCAATTTATCTTATTTTGAAGGATTTTTTTTAAGAAATAGGAAAGTTACTAGTTTTAACCACCCCCTTTCTCTCCTCTGTGTGTGTATGTGCGTGCGTGTGTAGAGAGAGGGAGAGAGAGAGAGAGACAGGTGCAGCCAGCCTCCCTAAAAAAAAAAAAAAAAGCAAATCTCAGAGTCGCAGTGTTGTGTGAAAGGCGGTGTAACTGCTGATCTAACCTGACTGCAACAGCACCGAGAGGGGGTTTCAGACCCGTCCTTCCTGTGATCTTTTGAAGCCTCATAAATCCGCTTTTATACCTCCGCAGTTTGTTAATGAAATGTACGTTTTAAGCACACATGCACGGCTTAGCGCGACAAAACCTTTTAGTATAATAAGCCAACTCGCTCCGGCATGAAACCATTAGGGGGGGACAGCCGCAGCAGCAGCAGCAGCACAGGTGATGATGGAGAGGAAACAGTCACCACATGTGATCACTGCAAACTACCAGCAAGGTCACCCAACAAATAATTGTGATCATAATAATGTGATGCTCTGCTGATTCCTGAGGGGAGGACTTTTTTTCTCCCATGTGTTCTCCTCATGTCTCACAGGGGTCAGAGGTCAGGGTCACCTGCAGGGTGACACTTCGGCAGGGCGAAAGGGGGGAATTGGAAAATATTGCAAAGATAATTTAACATTTTTCCACTTTAGTTAACTTCTTTCGATATTATATCCTTTTTGTGACGTTATTTGACGCAATGGGAAAAATTTGTCTGCTTTGTGATTTTCATATATTAATTTCACAGAAAACTTGAAAAACGTGCGCATGATCACGCCCCCTTTTTGGCCGTCAAAACAAATATGAAGAAAATACGAATATAGGACTGACTTTTATTAGATTTTCTCGCAGTTTGTATGAGTGCGAGCAAAAATGGTAAACCTGGATGCAGATTTTTTTTGGATTAGATGGAATTTGACCACCTAATCAATATCGACTCATCGCTCTTTCTGCCCTTTAATCTTTTGATTTCTTAAAAATACGTTGTGCAGAAAATATTTGGCACATAAACGCATGATTTGGAATCTCCTTCGTAGCTCTTTTAGATGATTGTCAGCGTCATTTGAAGACTAACAGTTGAAATCTGTATTAAAAATTAATTAGTTAGGCTATTAAAAACCTTTTCCTGTTCTGTGAAAGCATCCGTTAGAACTGATGCTACAAATATGCTGTTTAACATCATATCTGCCAGTCGTAATTAAAATCCCCGCAAAAGTGACTCACATTTTTGCATCGAAATCAGCTGTTTGCAAAAGCAGATTTTTGAGGGGCAACTCATTTAATGAATGAGGTGAGCGAGCAGTTGGGGGCAGCAGCTAGTAAAACGATCTGATAAATTAATGGGCTGTAATTACGACCATTATGTTAATTATTTTACACCAGCAGCCAAATCTTCAGCTTGTCACATTTAATAAAAACAAGATGTTCTCAAAAATTGGAGAGAAAAAATCTCACCAGATCCGCAAAAAATAATAAATTGGAGGAAAAAAAATACCGTAATTAAATTTTTTCATGGTCGATCATGTGAATTCTGCAGATTCCTAAAATGCAGGCTGCTTTTTCTTTCGTTCCTGGAAATCACCATTTTCAGCTCCTCTCAAAGAATCCACTCTATCAACCTGCGACTTTCTGTCAAACAACATGATGGAGCCCATTTTTAACCTGCAGGATGAGCCGGAGCCACCACAAACACACGACACTGATCCAGATGTGTGTGTGCTTTTGCGTGTGTGTGCGCGTGCGTGCGAGTGTTGTATGTGTGTGATTGTCTATATAAAGACAACATGCAGCAGATTGCAGCAGGTGATGTGGAAGGACTCAGGTCTCAACCCATTTTAGTTTTTCGTTTCGTTCATAATTTTGGGCTGACATGGATTATATTAACACGAACTCTGAATTAATAGTTTGATAATAATAACATACTACATAATAAAAACGAATTTCCAGTTGATTTGGCCAGTTGACCCATATCTTGATGTGTTATTTGCAGGTGTTTTTGCTGAAGTCAGCGGGGGGAAAAATCTAAAATTGCATTCAGAAATGGACTAAGATAGCAGAATCAGATTCGTAAATTCGTACATTTCTTGCAGTTTTCAGGCTCCTCTGCGGCCTGTTTATTCCCCGTGTCATCATTAGCAAGTTGCATTTTGGCCTTTTAATTAATCATGTCAGAAATCACACTTCGAATGAGACGATCTATAAAAACATCTGGATTTGTCTAAACTGGTGATCTGTGGTGTAAGGTGGAACATAAAATGAAAATACAGATGGTGAAATTATCAGTTCAAACTAAAACATCAATAAAAATATATAGATAATATGAAAACATTTTTTAATCAGACCTTCCTGTAGTAAAGTGAAATATTGTCAAAATGTCTTATGGATCCAATAACCTGAACGAATATGCTATAATCAGTAAATCATTCATAGCTCTCAAAGCTTTTTTTTTTTCATTCCCATGCTGTTATTTTCCAGTGAAAAAAAATCCAAAACAAAAAGTTTAATAATTTCCAAGACAACTGAAAAGCACATTACCGCATTATTTATTGAAAAGTATAATTTCTGTGTCAGGCTGTGCACGGTGTCCACGCTGCCGCTGCTCCCGGCCCTCGCTGCTCTCCTCCGGCCGGCCGGCAGTGGGAAAGCCCCCGGGGAGGCTGCATGTTCCTCGCGGGTGCTGGTGGGAAAGTGACACCTCCTGCAGCATGCAGCCGGATTACCATGCCAATGTGCACTTGTTAAGTACGTGCAATGTCACCCAGTTTGTAGGCTTTTTGTCATTCAGATTGAGACTGAAAAGTTGCACATCAGTATATCACCGTGTTGTGTGAGTGCAGCGATTCAGGCTGTAAACGGTGCAAATTGGCCCAATAGCAGACATTTAACACGGTGTCAACACACAGGCAGCCTTGGCTTTGCATCAAATCATTGTCTGCATAAAACCACAGTAAACAATGTGCTAATACAGCTGAAGGTGTCAAATGGTTGTGGAGTTTAATAAATGGAGAAAATCAAACAAAAGTCTCCAGAAATGTGTTTGTCCATATCTAAAAATCACATCCAAAAGAAAAATATTTTGTATTCCATTATTATTAATAAATTGTATTTCCACCAAATGGGATTTATTTATTAATTTTTGTGTGTTTTTTGAGAACTGACTAACCAAAATAAAAATGAACTTGTCTGTGTAAAAAAGGCGTTAAACAGTAAGAAAATCCTCTGGTTTCTCCAAAACCGTGCGTCCAATTTAAAGCCATGTTGTGACTAATCTAAGCAGCTTTTCACATAATTGACATCAAAAGGAAACTCTCACTCAGTGTGACCCCTGAACTCAATATCCCCTTGCCTATTGATGCATACATATATGTAACATCACACTAAATTACCTCCTACATCCCCTCCCGCCTGCCCTGCACATAATAATATTCCCTCACATAATCTGTCAAGTTCTTCACAAAGACACTTTACCTCTCCTCGAACCCAATTATAGGATTGAACAAGAAGGAGAAAAATAAAGCTTTAGACTCAGAGGAATTATGTTTTGATTTTATGATTGAGTGAAATGTATGTTTATGTTAAAAAGTGCTAATTTTACAATATATCCTGCAGTGAACAATTAATATCACTAGCAGTGGATAATCTGCTTTATTCTCATGAAGGCCTAATGTTATGACCTCAAGGCAAATTATCTAATTCATCTTAAAACCATAATCTTTCTCCTCTAATGCATATAGCTTGCACTCCATCCCCTTATTTGCTTTATAAAAAGTGTCCTTGTCTGTTAATCCAGTGGGGAAGTGAATATCCCACATCCTAATCAAAGTCGTTGTGCTGTCTCTTGAAATTAAGGACTGCACCTTTAAATTGTCAATTACTCCGAGGTTAAGTGGACTGAATAGACCCAATGATTCAAATCAGGTGTTACAATTTACTGCACATAGCTATCTGACTTCATTTCATTTTGGCCTGAATCCCTCCTGCAGACAATGAAGTGATTTATTACACAAAGGGAAACATAAAGGTGCATTTTTACTCTCACCTTATACATGATTGTTTATTGAACACACATTTTTATATAATTTTAAACTAGATATCAATAGACCAGTATTCTTCATGGTTATATTGGATTTTTTTAAGATCACTGGGTCAAAATGGACCCAGTTTTGGTCAATATAGCACACAGACACAATACTGGGTTCACTTTATCCTCCATCAATGGGCTGTTTTTACACTTTGTTAGTATTTTTTTTTATATTCCTGTTGAGCTATTTACCCAAACTAATATTTATATTTTTTTACCAAGAAGACCACCCAAAACATTGCTGCTTTATTATATTTTGCTTTGCTGTTTATTAACTCCAATTAAAATATGGTATATATATTGCATGTATCGCACTTGTTAAACATATACATTACTGTTTGTTTCTGACTGATAATAATATGTGTGCACCCTGTGCCATTTTTAATGTCATATGTCAATCATTAAGTACAAATAATAAAAAATGTGTAACTTGTATGTTGTGTCTAACACCAGTATCCAGATCCCTTACTTAATACCCACTGTTAAAATACAAGTAGAAGTCCTGGAGTGAAAATTTTAAGCAGGAAATATTTCATTGCAGAAAAATGATCAGAATGAATGAACAAATCAGAATAATCAGATCACTATTACACACGTTTCCATTCCAGATTTATCTGATTAATATTTTCTCCAATCTTTAATTCATGTAGTATCACAATTATGGTTGGCTTGTTTTTTCTGACTAATAATCAAACTCCAAAATCATCCATTTTATTATTATTTAAGACAAGAAAGAGCAGCAATTCCTCATGTTGGGAGGCTATATTTGCCATTTTCCATGAAATTTCCATCAACAATGATTCCTTTATTAAAAAAGGCTTACATTTTATGGAGATCAGCTAATCAATTAGTCGACTAATCATTTCAGATCTACACTGCTGAATAACAATGCATTATGGGTAACAATAATAATAAAATCCTATGTTTTATAAGTAAAATCTTACAAGTAAAGTAATTATCCTGTGAGATCAATGTGGTAGTGTTATAAGTACGATATTTCTCATTAAATGCATAAGTACAAGCATCTCACTGTTGCACTAAACACCACACTGGCACTTGTTAAAGTTAACCCAGTTACGCTGGTGACATTTTAATATAAATGAGGTATATAGTGTGTATAATGTAGGTGGTTTTCCTCATATTACTGTATTTCCTAATACTTTTAAGTATAGTTTTTAATATGCCTTAATAATAAAGTCAACAGCCAAACAGTGTTAACACCCAAACAAAGTTAGCACCCTCACACCCATGCCGGGAGTCCAAAGTCAGCCACACAAGCATCAATATTTTACATTCCCTCAAGAATCCTCTTTAAAGATGCAATCAATGCCTCCTATTCATTATCCATGTGTATGTCTTCTAGGTATGGCCTTTGTCATTAAGCAATAATTCTCCCCTCCACAGTCCCACATTACTCCGCTGCTCCATACTTTTACAAATGCCTCGGGGCTATAAATACTAATGAAATCTCTTTGCTTAATTTGATTTTGCTGGTACACTTGCAGTTATGGCTGAACTTTCCCACGAGAGAGGCTGATTGAACACTTTCAAGTCCTTATGGAAGCAGGAAAACATTCCAAAGAGCTGGGGAGATCATTTCCATAATTACCCCGATTGGCAGCCTAATGACCTTCTGTGACAATAAAAAGATCTCTTGTTAATTCCATTTCTGTCGCTGACATTCAAGAGATTCCTATCTTACATGTTTGAGGGTTCACAAGATAACAAGTGTACTTTTTTTCCCTCCCGTTTTCGGCGAGCGAAAGAGCAGTCCCATTCAGCTTTGCTCCCCCAGCAGCTCACTGCAGTGATGGGGCTCTGCTCCGCTCTGAAAGGGATCTGCTTGTGCCTGCACGGCTCGTCCACCCTGCCCCAAAGTTGGATAATTTATGGGCCTGGGGGGAGATTATAAAGATGGATCTTTGAGGCAATCAATTCTCATGTTGCGTTTTGAATGGTGGGATAGAAATGAAGTGCAGAATAATTAAAAAGATCACAAGTCCCCCCTCGCATGTAATAATGAGTGGCTCCAGAGGCAGTGGGCTCTGCCACAGTGCCGGAGGAAGCGCCTTTGATTTGACTGAGAGGACACCCGGCCCGGTCCAACACACCGCCGCACAATGGAGGGGTTTCACCCCCGACACACACTGAGGCTGCATTGCAAATCACGCTCTGTGACTGTTTGAGGACTGTGTGCTTGTCCACCAGGCAGATCACAAGCAGAGGCTGTTGTCAGAGGAAACGGCGAAGGGATGGAGGGACGGGTGGGGGTCTTGTTTCTTGGATGTCTAAGTCAGGATGACTCAGAGCTGGCGTGAAAAGTGATGGAGGCGGTTGTTTGGAATATGTTTCACAGTGACCACAATGCTCAGAGTGTTATGGGATGTTAAAATAAAAGCCATCCGCTCTTTGCATTAATCAGTGTCAAAATGTACCCTCAGAACTCTGCATGCACAACTGTGGGCTGTTGTGCTTTGACAAATACAAATGGTAATCTGAGGCCTTTTTATACCTCTGAATGTATTAGACTAAATGTGAAATGTGCATCTGTTATTAGCCTGTTTGCATGCTTCTTAGGACAAGGACAAGCTTTTTTGCCCGCTCTCGCTGTCTTGCACAAGCTCTGTACAGAAGATATTGCTCAAAGCACGGTAAAGAGGATCAGACTTAGCAGCACACACATCACAGTCCCTCAATTATGATGACAAAATAAAGTAAAAAGGACACTGCGGTGAGCTGGCGAGGGCATCTTGGAAACAGATGGCAGCATGTGTGAGTGCTTTTCTCTGCTGGAAGGGGAAGTGTAATGACACCTGGCAGCGGGCTCACATTGAATATCATTCTGCTGGTCACTTGGTCAACTCAACATTGGCACACTGCGCACACATCCAGAGACGTGCAGTGCTGCAGGCAGTAGTTAATTCAGAGAGGATTTCCCCTTTTAAAGGTGCTAACATCTCGTAACTGGTAGAACCACAGATTGATTTCCCTTTACAGTGCAAGATCAAGGCATGCTGTGTGTGTGTGCATGTGTGTGTGTATACCTCACAGCCCATTTTCTTTCATCTGCATTCAAGTAACATGACTATACACTTTGAAACTGTGCAGTACATATGCCAAAGTCCTTGCAGCGGATATCATTCTTATTGACTTCTATGACAGCAAACAGCATATGAATATAACGGCCAGTGATGGGAGGATGATTGACGGGTTTATCAAACCTAAGACTTTGCCCCAAGAGACCCATGTTCATGTCCCAGTGTGCAACAAAAATAATTGATAGTTATACTTATTGAGCATTAAAATAACTTAACAACGTGACCAACCGAACCAAATCCATGTAATTTTTATCCCTAAACTTGCCTAAACCTAACCAAGTAGTTCTGTTTCACAATGGTAATGGTGGAGTCACAATCACCAAGCTTGAAATGCATGCATGTCAAACAAAGACTTTCAACCATGAGACCGAAAAGTAAACAATGATATCTGTTTTACGTAAATATGTCACTCCCAGTATTAGCTTCGTCCTCCTAACTACTTCAGTTTTGGTATTTATTTATGTGCAGTTGTTTTCCTTTTGAAAGTATGTTTCATAACACGGAACCAAGAACTTTTTTCCATAACCTTAGAGAAGTAGTTTCGGGGCCTAAGCCTAAAAGAAAGTGAAATTAAAATGTAATGAGATCAGAGTTCTATGCTGATAGAGCGCTGATAACGTCAAATCAGGTGTTTGGGCAGACCTTTTTGTCAATTTTTTCCATCAACCATTTCACAATTCTTTAAAGTTTTGTTCCATCTCAGCTTTAACAGGCAGGTGGGTTTTGTGGTGTAGATAATGTATCTTTCAGAATCAAAGAATGGATAAAAATTATATATTTGAATGTTTTGTGTACTTATAACATTATTGTCAAACTCACATAAAGCACCAGAAATATGTATCTGTGTGGTGTTCAAAGTTGGACTTACTTCAGGGGACCTGCTGAGCTGTGGTTAGATGCAGCACATTATAGGATTCACCTTTTGGAGATGAGTTTATCATAAAAATATACCATCTTAACTCTTGACATCCAATTTAAACCCACATGCAGTGAGAGCCAATAAAAATGTAAAACGTTCATTAGAAGACATCAATACAGAGTGTATTTATTATAAACTGTTTTTTTTTCTCATTAACAAACCTTATGAGATCACTTTTTGAGTTGTGTAATAGCTCCACAAAGCTTTCCCTGAAGCCCCCTTAGTGTTATAAATCAAAGTCATCAAATAAACTGCATGACAAACTTTTAATTTTTACTATTTTAATGTCTGATTCTAACAAAAACATCTGACTTTGTTCCAGCTGCTGGCTTCAGGTTCACTGACTGAGCTTGCGGAGAATCAAGTGAATGGTATCATTTAAACATGTTACAAAATCATCAAAGTGCTGCGGTCAATAGATACTGGGCCTGTAATGTCACAAAGAGGAAAGCTAAATGGGTAATGGAAACATGTGACTGGACTTGAGAAAGCTACTTAGAACAGCAAATTCAATTATCATGTTAGAATTCTGCATGAAAACAATCTACACTAGAAATTAGAGGTATTCCTGTCAGATGACTTGTGTTAGTGGAGCTAATCTCATTTGGAGCAGCCTTACACCTCCTTTGAATGTTATTAAATGTTTACAAAAGAGCGTAATGTGCTTAAATGCAATCAGGGAATCTGCTGCATATTCTGTGGCAGCAGTGTTTCCACAGGGTGGCTTGGTGATGCATTATGGGTAACAAACCCTGAATCAAAGGTTGCCTAAACAGTCCGAGTATAGGGTATCAGATAATACTATTTTAGATTTTCTTGGAGAATGAGGTTATTTTTGTTTATCTTATTATAACAATAGTATGCCCTAATCAGACAGTAGACGGTAGAATTGGAGCTACACAATCTGGCAGCAAATCATCGCCATTACTCCAACCATGTGAATTACTATGTGCAACTATGAACACATTTGGCTAAAAGTCACCAGTTAACATGGTCCCTTGTTAAACTAAAACACCTGCTGCCTTGAAAGAGCATATTGGAATTATGTACAACTTGAGTCTGCTATTGGCATATCGATTCTGGGAACTGAACATGCAATAAATTAAAATTTTCTGACTTGTTGTACTGGAGCATGATCATCTCGGGTGTGCCGTAATTCATAGCTATGATTTTCAATTCTGGAGGTAAATGGGGCCCAGAATAAGTCACTGTAATAGCATTTTGTGAGTGGCTTTTCTGCATAATTTGCAACACAGTAGTTTTATGTGTTTAGAATCAATTCTTTGTGCTTTTTAGCATAGATGTTTAACTCATTTGAAGTCTGTAATTCTTTGACGTTTTTCTCATGCAACAGCAGAAATGACGAAAGACCTTCGTTTTCCCCTGGAGTTGTTTATTAACTACTTCCAGAACTGCACCTTCTTGCATACATCTAACTGGTTTAGAACTGGCATTAGCCACTCACAAAGAGCCACCACATCTCACATTAAGCAGTAGGATTTTCCAGCAATTTTCTAATTTGGAATGGAATTAAAGTATGGTATCAGGGATGCAAATTGACTCTTAAATGTGCCCTCGCTTTTGCTGTTGCTCAGTTACTGGGTATGTGTTGCACTTATGTAATAGCTACACATCTTGTTTCCCCTACCAGGACTTGTCCTCCTGGGTCAGGTTTTGCTGCATCCTGCGAAGGAGCCTTCAAACTCTCGGAAGCTCACAAAGGCTCTATTCTTCTCTGTGTTGCTCTTCTTCATCACCCAGCTCCAGGGCATAGCAGATCTGCTCAAACCCCTGTATTGTCTGGGCAAAACCACATATTAAATTTGCCCCGCATAAGCCATTTCATTGAGCTGCAGAAGGAATTCCTTTGCTGGGTCATTCATCTGTGTACATGGTTTGGACACACATTTGAAACAAAGCAAGCCAGTCAAGGATAATATTGAGGAAGTTACATACATTTCAAGCTTTGCAGCATATGTCATTTCTGTTTCTTGCTCTTTTGGAGTTGTTGCTGCAGATTCATGCAGCGGGAACATTGCGAGACTGTAGCTGCGAGCGATCCAGAATTTCTCCCTGCATATGTAATGTTTTGCACTTCATTAGGAATTCTGGATTTTCCCCATCAGGAATGTCAACTGAATAGAAAGAGAGGGAAACTAAGAGAGCTCTCTATCCACAGCGAACAATTAACAATGAATAATAAAGAGAGAAAATCTGATCCAAGCCAACCGGTCGTCCTGTGGATAATTCATCAGTTCTGTATTGGAATAATACATGAACATATCTCTTGTTTGTTCATTTTAGTTATGAATACTTTTCTTATTCCATATCTGTAACTTCATCTCTGCGCCAGCACAGCATGGTTTAGCTTATCACTTAATAACCATTTTAATGTTGTGCTTCTTGTCCTTACTGCAATTACAACAGTATAGTTTTTATTGGTCATGCAAAAGGGATCCTTATCAAAAATAAGAGAGGAAAACACTGTCTGCAAACAAACCTGGGAAGCCCTGATGACAGAATCTGCTGTTGCTTGATTTGTGGTGAATGATGATGTTTTATAGTGCTGGAGGCTTACTAAATCATCTTTCTTTAGGAGCAGTTCTTCCCATGCAGAAAACTTTCTGTTGGATTGGATCTATGTGGGTTGTATATGAATTTTAGAGCAGAACATCCAGAACATGTTTCTCCGTGACAAACTTCAATGCACTGCAACGTAAGAAAAAGTAGATATAAAGAACACAGACAAGCGAGCATAACTAAATATCCTGCAAATTCACACATGCACTGAAGTTGACTTCCTTTCAAATAGGAAGTCCTATTGTATCTGGTTGCACTTTGCAGTATGCTTTTGTGGCTTTTCTGACACACAATCCTTTGTACATCATATAGAGCATGAAGGTCAAAGTTCAAGGAGCAATGTTATGATGAAGTAGTATGTCCAAAATATATGGATACTGCATGCAACAATATGAACAGCTGGAGAACGTCCTAAAAGTTAGAAGAAAAAGTATGCGATTTGATATGATACATGATCATTTGTGTCAATTTTGTGTCCCCTAGTATTATAGTGTTTTTCGTGTGGTCAAATTGGAGATTTTCTTACTTTGTGTTTTGTCAATTTGCATGTGTGTGTATTTTGTGCATTGAGCTTTTGTGTTTGCAGTAAAATTGGTGCTCAGATAATCAATTAAATAAAATCTCAAGTCATTAAAAAGAGAGTGAACATACAGGACACAGCTTACTTTCTGTGACCTGCACAGCGTAGTTTACAGTGGACTCAGTATGCATAAACTTCCATGACCTTTGGTTATTGTCCCGAGATTCCTCTCAATTCAGCACATTAATCGCTCTGTAAACATTTGATTTATTTCAAAGACGCTCCCACTTACCTTAAATTGTATTTGTCTGAAATCAGAGTCATCTGACAGGAATTCCTCTATATGCTGCTGCTGAAGTCCAAACACAACTCTAACACAATCTAAAACATCTGAGAGATCTGAGTCAGCTGCGGCTGACCATCTTCATCTCACATGATGGGCAAGCCTGTTGTGTTTGCAAAACAGTGGCACTTACAATCATACATTAAATTTAAGACCCAACTTATTTATCACTGGCAAAGCAGTAAAGTAAATGTCATTATACTGGATGAGGCTAAAAGCCAAACAACAGCTGTTAGGCTACAAAAACACTAACGTTTCAGAGGACAGTTTTATCTCTCTACAGTGTGTTTACAGTTTATCTTTGACCAAAACAGATTATGTGGCTAGTCTAAACTTCAGTTGAAGTTTAAATTCAATTGAAATGGACAAGACCTGTCGTTGAGTGAAAGGAGCTTTATGTGAAAGAGTCTACAGCAACGCTAGTAGCTCAGTGAGGCTGGACGCAGGCACGGGGATGGTCACAACTACAACGCCAACAGCTGTTCAGCTGCTGTAACTTTTACCATGTTCACCATCTTATGCCCATCTCGCGCACATGCACTGCAGCCCTGAATTTATCTAGACATTACCTGGAGGAACTGTATGTTTCAACAGACTTTACCCTGGAAACTTCATTAACTCTGTAAAATATTTTATTAAGTCTGTGTGTGAAAAGAGAAGGAATTTATCCATAGAATTCACACTAAGCAAGTGGGTGTGTTGATGAAGTTTCTATCACACGACAGACAACAAACCGGAAAAATACAAACATCCAAGGCTGCAGAAGCAGGGTCATTTACATAAGGAAGGCAATGGATACGCCAAACTCTGTCTAGCACCTACATCCTGACATCATTATGGTTAAGATTTGGTTTGGGTCAGGAAAACATTAGAACAACTTGATGGAAAAAAATGTGGAGACCTTCGGCATCAAGTAGTAGTAGGTAGTGGAGACCTTCGTCACAGGGAAGAGAAACCGTGGCAAATAAGCAGTGGATTCCTTGGACACTTTGTCATCCATCATCCATCCTCCCAAACTTCCACCGACTTGGACATTAAGGCTCACACTACTGCCAACGCTCCTTGAAGAGAAAAATCATAATTTGCCACTGAAGACCACCTACATCCTATTGGACTCTTGACTGCTTACCTGATCTTTGCTTGTGTTTTATGAACTTTCAAATGTATGTTGCTTTGAATGAAAGCGTCTGCTAAATGAATTAGAGAACTGTAGAGTTGTAACTAGGGAGATACTCGGATTCAGGAACCGTATTTACGAGCAGATGCCAAAATCATCAGACAAATTCAAGGAGCAGCGAGGAGACTTGGTTGTTTCAAATTCAGCAAACTTATTTGGGGACCCAAATATAATCTCCTGGGACCCGTGTGTCTCTCTGTCAGTCTCTGTCTCATCAGATTCCAAGCTGATGAACGTCCACAGTATCTATCTGCCACCTTGCATCAACGCTAATGACCTGCTCACTTAAAGAAGAAGTCCACTGGGGACTCGTATGTCCTCTCACTGGCCGCACTGACATGGTCCATTCAGTTGGCATCTGTCCCATGATCCCTCAGAGCCACAAAGCTCACCCTGTGCTCGTGTCCGTCTGGTGTGTGTCATGATCTGTGCCACTGTAATCCCAGGAGAAATATCAGCCACCATGTGTGTGTTTGCATACGCCGTGTGCGCTCTATTCTCTTGCACCTTGTGTAAAACTGTCAGACTATGCAAGCGTCTGTGTTTTCACTTTCCTTTTTTTCAGTGTGTGTGTGGTGTGTGTGTGTGCGTGGTATCATCTCCCAAGTGTATTCTAGGCCTCTTACTCAACTCTCACATGAGGATGACACGAGGCTTCTGGTTTCACTGTAAAATTAGGTTGACATCGATAGAGTCACAAGTGTCACCATGTGGCCACTCTGCACTTCACTACAATACACAGAACTTACTGTAAATGAACAGACACTCGACTGACGCCTTTCTCTTCTCTTTGTCTGTGTGCGTTTGTCAGCCTGTGTCATCAGACAGTCATTCCTCGTACTTTTGTTTTTCATCATAAATTTGAAAGATGTAGGTAAAGTGTGAGGGACAGTTTTTGGGGTTTCGGTCTACACATGTTTATTAAAAATCTCATCTTCTTCTGTCACCAGAAGAACCAAATACTATCAGATCCAGTGTTCCGTCAATAAGATCTCAAACCTAAATGGCAGAATAGACTGTTGGTCACTCGAAGTACAGCGTTGTGGTTTAAAAATATCACGCACGTCATTAAACATGTACAGTTCTTGGTTGATTAAAAGGCTGCAGTTTCTGTGAATTTATGCTACAAAACCACTGACCTAGGTTTAGGGCAAAAGACTTCCTGGTTATGCGTAAAAAAGTAAATAAATATATGTAAATGCTCCAAGTGGAGTAGTTACGAGGGTGACCTGACTACCTGACTACTGTAAGTTACGTAAAAAATGTGAGCTACAAAAGTAATGTAAATAACGTTCAAAATAATTAACTTTGGTTTTCACAAACCCTTTTCTCCTGGGTGAAAGACTGTTTTTAATTGAGGCTTAAGCATGTAGGAAGAGAGGACAGACCTGCAGATCTAGATGGGTTCACGAGAAACACTTATTGTCTTTGTAACAAAACAAACGTTGTTTGCTAACTGTTGAAAATTAGTAAATTTCACTACTTTGGATTTTTTTTTCAGATGAACTGGCTGACTAAAGGTGATGGCTGTGACAGCTGCTTACCTGACAGACCCCTGGTAAAGCAAATGCTACTACAAGCATTAGTTTACATATTGATAATGCTAATGTTCAGCGCTTGTACATGTAGATGTGCCAGTTGGTCTTTGTGGTATCTGCCCTGCCAATTAACAAATCTTTGCAACTAGAAAACAACAAGACACACTTAGTTTGTAGTTTGTAGCATAGTGAACGTATGCAGTGCGCCACTTACAAAGAATTGGGGGGAAAAAACAATTTATTCTTTTATGGGTGCACAACATGGTCTAGACTGTATAAATATTATGTTTTAATAGTTTAATGGTGAACTTTTTGTCAGTTTTGGACTTATGTTTGAATACACAATTACCCAGAAAACCTGTCTTGCATGATTAGATAAATTCTTTTGAAAACAACAAACCCACTTCTCTCATACAAAGTCAATCCCACAGCTGAGTAGTGTTGCACTGCTGGCCGTGAGTTGTTGCCCCTCCCTGGCCAGATCATTTGTTTCCAATGGCTGAAGGTCTCCGTTGCCCAGTCTGTGGCAGGACCAAATTAAGAGGTGCACTCAGGATGGATGAGCGCAGAGCGAATGAAAGATTGGCGGGCAGGCCAAGATTTTTCCTGTTTTCTCTCCCTTTTCTCCTTTCCTTTTGCTGCCTTCTGTCAGATAGATGATGTGCGAGGGAAATATTATTTGTTCTGTTTTCACTGTTGATTCTGTCTTGTCCTCCTCTGAGCTGCTATCTCAATTTTGATGACAGAAGCGAGAGATGAAGCCAAAGTAGAAGCCCCGCTTAAACGTTTACTGTACTGCTGTGGCTCCTGGATGAATAATTTTCAGTTACAATTCAGGATGAGGGGGTCATTGATTCTATCATTCCTGCTTGAGTTTTATTGAATGTTTGAACAACCAGCTGTGCAACTTTTTACTGTGCTAAACAACTTAGATGAGGTTAGGAAACTAAAACATTTGTAAAGTGAATCAAATAAAAAATAGATAACTGGAGTTAATTTTAGCTGACATTACTATAAATCCCATAGACTTAAAGCTATGAAATGGCTACATCCGAACTGTATATTTGGCCAAAAAGAGCATATTTTTTATTTGTATACTATGTTGATTAAACGGCCTGATTAAACTTTGTGCCCGACTCTGTATTAAGTCAGAAAGTGAATGTGTGTCTGACAGTACAAAAGGCAGAAAGACTAAGACAGAAACAAAGGTAGGTGTCAGTTGCCACCAACATTGTGAGAAGTGTGTAACAACTTGCACTGCGCCTGCTGGAGAGACGAGGCCTGAGCTGCACTCGGGGTCAAATGTCACGGCTCAGTCCAGATGAAATACTTCATAGCTGTTAGATGTCCTGCTCGGACAGACAGAGAGGTTAGGTCACCAAATATATATTGATCCAACTGTCACACACATTTCTCTGTTGGGTAATGTGTGTGACGGACAGCAAGAAATGATTTGTAGGACAGTTTTCTTTTTCCTTTTAAATCATTCTGGTAGCTCTCCTTGTGTCATCAGCCGTTGTGGCGCTTTCAGACAGCGAAGAGAGGGATATGCATATTATAACAAACCGTTTTTACAATAATGAAAAAGTCATCTGGACTTTTGCTTTAAATAAATGTGTTAGGCGTCTCAATCTCGCCACATGAAACATTTAGTTTTTATTGAATTGTGGTATTTTTTTTATGTGTCTGAGCACTTATAGGACATATTGTCCAAACTGAGACTATGGTTTTAAGCCAGCATCAACAAAACGGTCCTGAAAAACAAATTTCACTTTAATGACAAATAGTGAGAAAACTCAATAGAAATGTTTTTTTTTCTTTTGCAAGGAGTATCAGCATAAGATAAGGACTATATCTTTCCAGCATTATTTCACAAAACAACCATTAAAAATGGCTCCCATTCTGTTTGGTTTGCACAGAAGGCTTTCTGTTGCTTCATGAATTAAGTTTGAAAAAGATCCTTTTAGCAAGCAGTTTTCCTGGGACATCCCCACAGCTCCTTAGGGCTCTCATTAGGATGCATCTACTTTTCTCTATTTTCTATGTTTTTAGTTAATCATTTCTATTTTTGAATAGTGTTATACATTTTTTCTCAGTAAAACTTCAAGAACTTTTTTATAAAATATGAAATCATCACATCTTTCCTGTAAGTTGTGAGCTACGCGGCTGTCATGTATGTACAGTAGTTTTCTTCCCAGAAACAGTGACAGAAGCAGTCATGTGACCATGTTATTGAGGGCAGACTGAGTCAGTCGGCGGCTATGAGATCATCCTATAGAGACGGATCATCACCCCAATTACAAAGGAGTGGGCTATGTGTCGTATTTACCACCACAGCGAGTGTATATGTGTGTTTCCTCTCAGTCTACGCCCTCATTTTACACCCCTCTACCACCACTATCATCATCACCTCTACCACTAACCTTAACTGTCACAGACCTATCTGCTAATGGCCAATTAAATGCCTTGATTTTAGCCAAAACGGCGTGGCGAGGAATTACTTACCAGAGCTGGCTGGGTTACTTATCTGTAAATGGTGGTTCTTTAGCATTTGGTGGCATTTGAGGGCCCCGATCACAGGATAACTGCAGGTCATTTGTATGTTAATGACTCAATGACATGTAGTTAAGTTAGGTGTGCAGCTGAACGCCTCGCTGGAGCGAAGAGTGGAGCCGTGCAGTCAGAGGTATAGAATGCAATTGAATAGAAGAGAACAGAACAAAGAGGAATAAAAGGCACAGAGAAGACCATTTATAAAACCAAGGACACAACATATGAATTGGTTGACAAAACAGTCTCACTTCAGGGTCCATTTAGCAGCTGTTCTGAAGTTTCTGATCCTATCACATGAGTCTTTAAAGCATAAATAAAAGTGGACTCCATCTGCTGATGAAAATCATCAAAAGCTCCAGAGCAGCTGCTAAAGGGAGCCATGAGGTAAAAGCAAACCTCAAACCTTAAAACTTTCAAAAAATGTGTTTTTCATATGTTTATGCCCCTTAAATGCGTGACCCTGAGTATACTGACTTGTATCCGTGCAGAGTTTGTCACTAGAGAGGTGTTTTCACATTTCACATATTCACATATATATATATATCTTCACATGGTGTTGGCCTATACATTATAGGTTGCTTTGCTCATTATTAGCTAGAAAACAGCTAAATCAGAACCAGATATTGATGTAATTTGGAATGTCTTTCAGTACGGTTTATGTTGTCATCAGTTTCACTAAAGATACGTTTCACTAAATAGGGAATGTTAGAGCGTAAGCATCAAACTTAGCTTAGCCGTCTCCACTTGTGGAATGCTATTGGTCCAAGCTTACTCTTCTTTTTATTCTTTTTATTTCACTTATTTAATTTGCGATCGAACATTGTTTCTTGCTGGTGAACAGCGGTCACATTCAAGAGCTTCAGCCATGTTTGTGCTTGCAGTGAAAATAACCGAAGGCTGTACCTTCAGTGTGATTGACAAGCCCTTGGGGCATCTTCATCCCCTCATGTTTGAGAAGAGGACTGGACGTTACACAGACTGTATCGCCTTTCGTGGTACTAGTGTTAGAACAGCACAGGACAGACTGGGGCTAGCTGGTTAGCATGCTTATTTCATTTGACATTTCAGTGTCAACACTGTCACTACTTCACATTCTGAATAATGTCTTTTGAATGTTTAAAACTAAAATTCTGGCCATTTTTTACACATTGCACCTTTGATTTGATGAAGAACACAGTTGTGACATATATGAAATGTATACTAAAGGTCATAACAGCGTCCAGCCACGTCTAAATGCCAAGAAGTTTACAATATGTAGTGAAAACGTTGCTGTCACAGAGAGAACAAATTGTAAATTTGGGGATTCAGAAGCTGTTTAATGGTCTCACAACAACATCCCTTTTGTTGTTTAGGATGGGGTATGACATCATCCTTCTGCAGTCATGTTAATTAGAGAAAACATTGCCACGTATCTTTGTCAAGAGCATTTAGAATCACTTTTATTATCTTAAAATGTAACACAATGTTTTGCAATTAAGATATGAATTGCCACCTAATTCCATAATCACTCCGACTTTGTTTGCCGTTACCTAACAATATAAAATAAACAGTTTGTCAGAAAGCACTGTGGCATTGTTTTTAATTCTAAACAATTCCCACATGTAATTTAACACAGTGCAGGCCTCTTTCAATAAGCACCGGAGCTATTGATCTCCCCTCCTTCTGCAGCACTCCTAAAGAGAAAGCAGAAAGTTGTGTGAATGTTCTATGCAAATGTTTAGTGTATTAGCATACACAGTTGTAATTAAAGCATAATTAGAGAGACAAATGGTGCTGTGAAGCTCTGCGCCTTGGCTCCGGAGTCTGTTTATCAGCAGCCCCTTGTTTAGTCGGCTAAAACAGGTTTATATGAAACAAGCGGCGCCGACTGCTGCATTAATTGTTATCATTGCCTTGGAAAGCAAATAGGTGCCATAGCGCTGCGGACTGTGAGAGGAGAGAGCCGGAGAGGGACCGGGACAAATTAGTGTGGAAAATGAGAGTGTCGAAATTGGAGAGGGATTAGCACAGACGATAATGAAGCAATTAAAGAGTAAGCGCTCAGCACTCAGGTGCCTTTACTGAGCTGGTTCACTCCAGCTGCTTTCAGACGCTCCAATGCAAATATATCCCCAACGGTGAGGGGAGGTAACACTCTGTCCTAATACATCACTGATATAGACTGAGAGCAGAGAGCACAACACGACATGCTGCAGCATAATGCAACGTGACAAAGTACGACGCCATCTGACACACAGGACACGACAAGACGGCACCACATGACACAACATGACAGAATACAGCATGGCACAAGAAGACATACTGATACTGCACAACACATGATGGTGCAGAAGAAAACCATGCATCTCAAAGAAAATACAACACAACATGTGTACAAAATATAATGAATTATAGAATGCAACACAACAGGAGCTGGGTATCAAATCTCAATACTTGTTTTGGTATCAAGTGAAGTGTAGAAATCTGAATATGTTGTTTATTTATTCTTCGATCAGATAGATCCTGATTTAAGGGTTGAGTCCGTTATTCCGAAAAAGATTGTTAATATTGAAATCCAACACCAATACAAATACACTTCCTTTTACTCCTTCTGTCCTTCTCTTCCTTCACCCATGGCCTTTCCTCTGTCCGGTGCACGAGCACAAATGGAAAAATGAAAAAACACACAACATGGACAGCTAGCAGACCGAAAGTCTGCATTCGCTAAATTTGACAAAAAGTGTATTGAGTTAATATCACAGATTCCACCGTTAAATCTGAATTTAAATTCACTTCTAGATTATCTTCTTAAAGCAAAGTTGTTGTGTGTGTTGTCGTGTTATTTCTTTAACTTCCTGAAACCAACAGTGTGACAGACACTCATACCTTGTTGGGTATAGAGCCAGAGTACAACCACATGCAGCACTATGGATGTTGTTCAAACCTCTTCCTCTTCTTTAACACTATAATCCAGCCCATCTCTTAACTTTCTCTTTATCTTTCCAACCTATCTACCTTGTCTGTGGCAGCAACAAGCTATTAAGAAATGGCTATAATAATTCTTAATAATACATATATAAAATTGTTGGGCATACTAGTTTTTTAAGTAAAGATCACTCCAACAGGACTAAATAGTGGATTTGCAGGGGTCTATATTCAGCAGCAGATTTGGTGTGAAAGTGAGTATTTACTTAAACTGAATAGAGAAACAAACCACAGTGTCTTTTTGCATTGTGATAAAGGGACATGTCTGCCAGTGCAGTGCAGTGGTTCAATGATTGGTTTTTAATAGTTTTTGGACAACAATGGAAGTCTGTGTCACAGAGAATAAGATACATCAGACATTGGCTGTGTAGTCAATACTTATTTGCAGGATCAATATATTGTTGGTTCAGGTCTTTTCATGGGATTCATTGAGTACAACAGATAGAATTTCACCAGACTTACTCAAATGATAGGGTAACCTGTTTATATTTCTCAAAATAAGGTATGAAAAACTGAATGCTTGGTATCGGAACTAAAACTTACTTTCATTATTTAAATACATGACACACCACATGATAAGAGAAAAGTACAAATTCCTGAATAGTTTAAACCTCAGTTAAGTAGTATATAGACAAACAGTTTTTAAAAATGCAGAAAGGGAACTAAATGTCTGGTATTGGGAAACAAAAGAACAAAAATAGGGTTCAAAATCATACAGAACAAGAGTTTTAGTTCCTTATGAGACAATCAAATTGAATGATTTGATTTGATGATGATTTCTTGTAATTTTCCATGAAATGTCTTATTTTAGAAAGACTAGAGTGTATTGCAAAAATATATCTAAACAGTGAAACAAAACACTGCAGTGTGGAGAAAAAAGTAAAGCGGCATCACAGGGCAGAGGCCTGGTTCAAACACTCATAATCAGCCGAGAGATGTTGGCGCTACAGTTAGCTCCAGTTCAGAGGCTGTACTGTAGCAGATAACATTTTAATAATTGTCTGATATTCAGACAGTGGATCCAACACTGCAGAATGATGGGAGAAGAGGCAGCAGGAGCCAGAGGTATGAGGAAGAGAAAAAACTGAGGGGGCTGTCTATAGCAATGCCAGACATCCATGGTTGGGGGTAATAAAGCCCCTCTCAAAGTCAACAGTTCAGAAACTCCTTTGTCCTCCTAAAAGAGCTTTTAATTTTTAACACAAACTTGCACTTAGGTATGCATGAACTTTGGTAAAATCCTGAGACATGTGTATAAAAGGGTTTAATAGATGACGGTCATGTGCTCTGCTGCCGGGTAATGATGTCAGCCCCTCGATCTCATTCCCTCTCTGCCTCTCTTTGGGCTTCTTTGATAGAGGAGGGCCTAATGTAAATTTAATTTGGAGTGATGTATGGCAGGGATGGGTGAGTGAATGAGAGTGGGGTTCTGGATTTTTGGGCGGTGTGCGGTGTGAAAGTGATGGGAAATTGGGGCTAAGGTGGAGAAGGCTGAGCTGACGGGGATGGAGGGGTGAGGAGGCGGGGTGAGGGGGTGACGGGGGGGAAGACAGGAGGGTGTGTGTTGGGTGGGGGGTCAGATAGGGTGTCTGAAGTGTCTCTGTGGGGGGGAGCAGCTGGAATGGGGCGCTGCCACTTTGCCAACACTGTCTTCTTTAAGCAGGATTAATGACGATGCACGCCCCATACCCGTCAGCGAGCAGGCAGGCCGTCCTTATGCACGAGCTCGCCGCACACACATGCACACGCTCCCACCGCCTCACACGCTCTCTCCACGTCTGATTTACACAGACATGATCAACCCCTGCCATGCCACATTTACCCTCAACAATGCGGAGGGGTGGGTCGGTTGCTTTTGGTTTCCAACAAGAGGGCGACATCTGAATGGGAGGCCAAACACTCCCCGATTCTTCCTCTTCAAAGACCCCCAACCCTCCCTTCCCTGTCGGGCCCTTGTCTCACTTCAAATGAAGTGGACAAATGCTAAATCAATGTTTTTAGTGTTGCTCATCACCATCTTTATCCCCCTTCTTCTCATTGTTTCCCAGCAGATTGAGAGGGTATTGATGGCCATGACTGTCAGGACCGCGGCTATCAAGGTTTCCCCCTTCTTCTCTTAATGTCCTCTGGGAGTTTGTCCACACTCCACGCCAACCAGGACACACATTTAAATAGGGACAATCTGGGATGGTGCAGCTATTGTAGAAACCTCTCCAGCCGCCATCCATTCTGCATTAATGCGGCAGGATTTTCCCAAACAATTTTTTCATGCACAGCCATCATGGAGGAGATGAAATCCAGATCCTATCTGTGGACTTAATGAGTTTCCGCAAACGATTGCACTCTAAATTGCCATGGGGTTATTAAACAAAACATGGAAATTGCAATAATCGCATGTAGAATGCAGGTATTGTTTCAGCCATAAAATCCTTGTTCATTAAGTTAAAATTAGTTTTGCGATGCTTGGAGTGCAAAGAAGCCTGAACCCGGTCTCATTTTTATTGATTCACCTATAATGTAATTCTAGCATCCTTCTGGCTCTTCATATATATATTTATTTTTTACATCACTTAGATTGTTGAGAAACAAAAAACTGACAGCGTAACTTGTTCCGAAACTTTCATTTTTAATATACTTCTAGTTTAACTAAACATTAGATGAACACAGAGATGATTTCAAATTCCTTCTATTGACAGCATCATCATTATCATCATCATCATCATCATCTGCGGCTCCACAGCGTGCTGTAATGGATGCCGGGTAAAGGAGGATGAGCAGGGGCTGAATGAATAGTGAGTGGTATTCATCAGACCAGGGGGAAGCGGCAGCCAAGATCCAATTATATATATTCATTAAGTGATAATGATATCATGGTCTTTTAACTGAGAAGAAAAGGGAGCGTAATTGAATAATAACAGTTGTACAATCCCAAAGGATTGGAGCCCCCCCCACCCCCTCCCCACATTCCCACCACACAGACACACACCCCGACATGGTGACCCCCCGAGGGGTGGGGAGCAGGAGGGAGGGCAGGGAGACTGAGGAGCGAGGATTGATGGAATTCTATTACTCCCTGATAGATTTATTATGAAGGCCTGAGTGGACTCTCTGCTCCACTTTGTCACTCACACTAATCAGCGAAGGGGAGGGCAACTCATGCCCCCCTTTGTGTGTCCCCACCCTAAACCCCCCCCCTCTCTCTTTCCCCTCTTCTGCCCTCCTGCCCGTCACCAAAGACAAGGTTAGCAGCCGTCTGACAGGCAGACGCGGCGGGTGGCCATTTTGGATCCCCGTGAGCCGAGACATCGCTGTGGCAAATGGGCCAGCTGAGCTCCCCTGACCTCCAGGGTGAGCGCCTTCATTTGTTTATTAATGGAGGGCCATGTGCAACACCATCAGGGCAGCGTGACATGCAGAGATCAACAACCATCGCGGGGCAGCCCATCCTGAACGCTGCCTCCCAGCAACCCCCACGAGAGGAGGACCAGAACAATTTGTAAACACTTAGCGTGGTGATGAGGCAGCAGCTCACGCCCCCTTCAGCTTAGACTTGCATGTGAGGTGACAGGAGGCAGGTGAAGTGTTGATGGTGCATGGTCATTGATGCTCAGAGTGTTAGCATGCTCTGAGGCAAACAGGTTAGTGTAAGCTGTGGTATGAATTTACTTGCATATTAGTGTACAATTTGGTGATATGGCTGAAAGATACCAGAACTTCCTTCTGAACATCATGCAAAACCTTGTTCCTGTGAGCAGCATAGCATAGCTACATTTCTGCTGTAGAAGCCTGTTTTCTTGTTTTTTTCTATGCATAATGGTTTCTAACTGGGTTTTTACAAGATAACATGTGCATGTGAAAGATTTCAGTCAGAAAGTGTGACAGCAGTGCACTTGGATGAAAAGAATTTAAATCAGTATGCAAGTTTACACTTAAAGTCAAGTCAATTTTACCTCTGCATCTATTGTTTTAATGTCAATTTGGCATCAACTCTCCCGTGCAAATCAATTTATCCACTTAAAGAATTTGTTTAGTGGCTGGAACCAGGATGTGTTTTAAAGGAAAGCACATTTGGTGGAATAAAACTTGCAATGTCTGTGTATATTTGCATGTGTCAGCTTACACAAGTCGAACACTTGTGCTATCAGTGCTTTGCAGAGAGACAGACGAGGCTATTACTCTGTGCTGGTTTGATCCCTGGATTAGTGGAGAAAGAGTGAGAGAAAATCATTGTCATTACGCTCCTTCTTCTGTTTACTCTCCTCTTGTCTTACACCACTCACTTCAACCCCGAAAGATAAACCAGTGCAGCGGCAGCCTGTGTTTGTATTCCCAGGAGCATCACGTCTGACATACGGAGCAGTCCTTCAGACCTGAGAGAGCGGAGGAGTGTGTGTGTGTGTGTGTGTATGTGTGTCTCCCCTGTGGAAGTGAAGCTGAGGGATGTTTAAGAGTCAATTATTGTTACATGTGTGCATGTCTCATGCATACAAAAGTGTATCAACTAAAAACATACACATCATATCTATGTGTATACCTTTCTCACAAGGACTCCTTATATCATGTCTCATATCCTGATATTGCCTAGATATCATTTTAAGTGTGAATTCTGTCACACCTTTTTGCACCAATATTCATCATATATTAGTTATACATGACTTCTGTTATTTGTTGATGTGGTTAAATCCTCTCTTTTGGTTGTATTATCAGTTAAAATGTGGTTTCTGCTCCCCAATGATCCTCCAAACTGTTGCTTTACTTTACACCATTAAAAAAGTGCAACATTTTAGCCCCATATCGGCTTTTTTTTCTCAGCTGATAACTTAATTTATAACATTATTAAAGGAGCAGTTTATTTATCGCAAGGCCCTGAGAAGGAGCGAATAAAGTTACAGTTTTGGAATCAGCACAAGAAAGATATGTGCATGTTTTGCATAAATTAAAACAAATATATACCACATTTCAGTTGTATAGTCAGCTGTGAATTTAGTTATCTTCAATAGCACTAATATAATTTTAAACAGTAAACTGTCCTGATTTTAACCAAGTAGTTTAAGCTAGGTAACATTAGACATTAGTAACAGGGATATGGATGCCGAGCTGGCTTTAATAACTCATTTATGCAATTTCTTTGCTGAAACAATCAATATAAAATCTGCGTGATTCGATGACAAACATTCACATTCACTTCCCTGAAGATACATTTTGAATCCATTTTGACCTGAATGTTTCTGTTTGAGCAGCTTGTAAACACTTTGATTTGTGTGTGTGTGTGTGTGAGATATTTACAATGCATTATTACTGTATACATAGCTGATCCATATGGCATCTTTCTGGTGTTAATGTGGCCACATTTGTCTTCGACCACCCCTGGTCATGTTTTGGGTGACCAAGCCCTATTTACACTTTGAATTCATGTTTTCTAATTATAACGCCATCACTGTAAAAGAGATCCCAGATGTAATATGAGCATTAGATGCTGATCTTTATTTTGCTTTGCCTCTGTGTGATGTCAGTGCCAGAAAAGTGCACACGGGGCCTGTGAGGCATTGGCTCATGTGTTTGATGTGCGTTTTCCCAAACTTCTCTCTCCAAACTTCACCACCTTCCTCGGGTGGTCGTACATTGTCTTTCCACTCTGCTGTTTACAGCCGTGCGCCTTTGATACAAACTTCTATTTGTTTTCTGAGGCCTCGGCCTTCGTATACCATGAGGCAAGATAAATATTTTGGAGCTTCATAGGCATAAATAATTGATTTATGTCACACAGCAAAGCACGACATTCCCCACTTCACACGGCCTCGGCAGTGCTTTGTTTTGGGCCGGAGTATGACTGAGAGGACAATAATGTTTACCTTGGTGGTATCGCAATTAACAGAAGAAAACAGCTGCATACATGAATCCGAGGCTGTGTCGAATTAAAGAGCGATTGCGAACAAGTACAACTCTGGCTTTTGTTTACGTGTGGCGAGGGGGAGCAGTAAACAGAACTGGGTGAGGCGGGTGAGTGATACGGTCCCTCTGATGGGAGAGCTGCGAATTGATTCACACACATGCCAAGATGGTTCAGATAGGTCTTTCTCTCTGTCTGTCTTCTTACTGTTTCTCTGTATCTTTTTCCAGTGATTTAAAATTAGTTCTGTCCTTTCAGCTTCTCTTTGTCTGTCCTGTCTTTCCCTCTCTGTCTCCTTCTCCCTCTCACACACACATACTCACACACACTCACACAGAAATTCTCATTACCTCATTAGCAGAGGCAGCTCTCATTTAGCTCTTTAATGACGGTTCTAGATGAATGGGCCTGGTGCTGATCCCAGTGCTGTGACTGGATTAGTGATAATGACTGATCTATGGGAAGTGTGACAGCCTCATCTCAACTCTCCCCAGGTCTCATCCTCCAGCCCCCGGGCCAACCAAAGTGAGGTCCACAGGCCAAGTCTGGCCCCTTCACACAGTTTAGGACTTCATGAGACGACCCCTGTTGGTTCTCTGTCAGGGTGTGAAGAGATTAGTCTGTGGTCGGACTTTTTCAATCTGACTTTTCTATATCAAAGCTGTGATTTTCGTCTTTTTAAGCTTTGATTTTCAATATCAGTTCAATATTTTTATGCATTTCATTTTTTCTCATAAAGTATTTGCTGGCACACTGCCAATATGTTACTGCTTTAATGATCTATGATCTTCTCCATTTTCATTTATTTCGTTTATTAGTTTTTTGAAACAGTTGAAAATAAATGTATTGCACCAGATATAGCACTATGCTAATTTTCATCTGTTGTCCCTCGGTGTGTGTATAATGCTCATTGACAGCTACATGTAGGACCACATAACGTAAGTAAATACACCTGTAGGACAGATCAGTATGTATACGTTCGGAGAGGAATATGAGACCACAATAACAACCTCATTTTCAGTGAAAGTAAACATGAGCCAAAAGTTTTGAAATGGCATGGAAACTACAGTCTTTAGTTAAAATAATTGTCTGAATTTGGACAATTGAACTGAAAAACACTGAAGGCGAGTGGGTTAGAAACCATAAACATGTGGCATCTTTTGTCAGAATGTACAGAGTAAATAACGTCTGCCACACTGAGACGCTCCAACGGAAAAACAAAGTGAGTGTAGCAGAGAACCTACTGAAGGACAAGTGACTAAAATCTGTTTTATAGGCCCCATAATTTCATAATCTAAAACATCATCAACATTTCCATGCAAACTGCATGATCAGCATCATGACAGAGACCGACAGACTTTTTGGTGAGATTGGTTTCCCAAAACTGCTTTTTTCAATGTCTAAAAGTTAAAAAAAACTTTGGATCTTGCTTATTCTCCACCTTTAATTGTTGGTAATATCTTCCTTTTCCAATTTTTCTTTGACTAATTTGCTATTGTTGGATTAGAATATTTTTTGAATTGATTGATTTGCATGGCACAGAGACATGAAAAAGAGTGAAGAAATACAGAAAATTGGGGAACATTTGTGAGAAGTATGATTCCATCTCACCTGAGTCTTTCTGGTTTACTGCCAGTCCCACCATCATGCCACATATTTAACCCTGAGGCCCCGGCTTGATCCCCTACAGTCGGCCCTCAGCTGATCCATCAGAGCCGGAGGTCGGCCTCCAGCCTCTACAGACCCAGGATCTCCAGACTAAGACCACAGGGGACTGGGATCTCTGTCTGGAACACCCAGCAAGAGCACTGAGACCCGCTGAGGGCCAGGCAGGCTGAATTAGTTCAGGCTATTAAGGTGCTTGAGGTGTGCATGAAGACCTTATTGAGTCTCAGTGGTTAGGCAGCATCGGCACTCAGCTGGTTAGACTGCTGATAATGAATGCTCTTACTGTTTTGGTGTGCTATGTTAACATATTACAATTTAAAGTCTAAAACAAATAGTAATAAAAATAATACAATTGCCTACGCAGTTGCACAGAAAAGAATTTAAAAGGCATGTAGGATTTTAACAAATAAAACACAATAGACACACACACATATATATATAATTCAAAAACAAACTGATACAATTAATCAACATTAACACACTCATCATAATTTTTCAATATTACCCATTTTCTTACCTTAAATATGGTTTTCCATACTTCAGCAGAGTCTGTCTCGGGGGCCATGCGGCACCTTGACTTCATCGTTTCTTTCCAACATGCACACGTCATAAAAATAGATCAATAATATTCTGCTAATTGACATATAATAAAGAAACAAAAAAAACAACTTCTGGCCTTAGTTTAGAATGAAAACAGCACATTCAGACAATTTATGGCTCTGACTATACAACACAAAACAAATGACATTTAAAAAGTGATAGATAGATAGTTTGAATTAGAACATTAACATTTTCAAAAGCATCCTTTCTATAGACTGTAAGTACTAAGTTGAAACTGTCCTCCTAAGAATTTTTCTTTTTGTTTACACTTAACTGACAACAATCCTACATTTTATCCAAAATGACGCACATTTTAGAGTTCATACAACACAAGCAAAGATCAAATCACAAGACAACACATGAGGACGTGCCTTGGGTTTAGTCTGAGTCCAATTGAAAAAAGTAGTAGGAGCCTTAACGTGCATGTTGGTGGAAGTTTGGGAGGGTGGACGGGTTGACAAACAGTTTTGGATTTGGACGCCATTTGGACGCTTACTTGCCATCAACTGTCAGGCTTGGTTTCTCTTTACTGTGACGAAGGTCTTGTCACCTTCTTTACTACCTACTACTACTTTATGACGAAGGTTTCCTCATCTTCTTAGTAAAATTTTTCCCTGACCCAGACGAAATCCTAACCACAGTGACATCAAAGCACAAAATGTTCATGTGAACTATTTTGTCATGGTGATTTGTAACAGATTTGGCAGAAAATGCTTTAACGCGAAACAGAACATCATGAAATATCAGCATCTCACAAAGTTTTATATATCTGATATATAAAGCAGCCATTCTCTATTAATATTTGTAAAACTTTTCAAGTCAGAAAGTCTTCCTAAATGGTTTTTGTTCCTCTGCATAAGAATAGTGCAGAAGTGAAGTATGGCCTAACTGTATGAGAGTCTATATCTGTGTGGGGTGAAGTCGAGATAATGTAATACCTCCTCCCCTCCTCCTCCCCCGCACGTTACCCCACGGTGTGTGTGCCCAAGGCAGTGGGCGCCCTGGCTCCTGTGACTAGTGGGTTTGCTCCCTTCAGCAGCACCACTCATCTCCCTCTTTAATGTCATTTAGCTGCGGGGTGGCCAGCGCCTCACTCGCCCATTAATCCCATTCCAAATGCCATAACATTTCCCAAAAAGCCCCTGCTTCTTAAAGCCGATAATTAGAATGTCTATTTAAAGTTCACCGCTCTCCCTTGCCGTTATCAATTAAAAGCCGTTTAAAGGAGATCGGTGGCAATCGTCAACAAATTAAATCTCTTCCTCGCTCTTTGACGTTAAGTCTAGAATGCATAATAGGGGTCACGAAAGGCCCGTGATAAGAGAGCAAAATTTGAAATTTCCAAACAGTTCTGCTGAGTAGACGAGGTGTCATAACTCACTGTTGCTGCCAGCAGACGCAGTATGTAGTGAGATTTTTTAGAATGGCTGATATAATTTGATAAAAGTAAAAATTAGCTGCAGGAAAAGAGGCCAAGTGAGGTTCTGCGTAACATTATCAAACCTCGGCAAAAAGGGCAGGAAGGTCAACTGAAGCAATAATGCAGAAAACAGACACATGTTTTAATGAGATAAACGCTGATAGAAATAATAACATTCTTCTCCCTGTGCAGTGAAAATGAATGTTTTGGTAAATGGCACATGCTATACAAACAGGGAAGGGAATACATATGATTTTTCAACACATTTCTAGTCATATTCTTAAAAACTGAATTGCATGCAGTTTGTTGCATGATTCACAGGCCAGCAGAAAAAACAGAAAATACTGGAAGCAGAAGGAAAATGTATTTTTTGAGATTTTCATTTGGGGGCGTCGTCTCATTACTGGCTGACGATGACACATTAGTGTCGCTCACAGGAAAAGGATCATTTTCCAATGGAAGCCCAAACCTTATTGTTGGGAATGTACCATCTGGATCTCAAAGGGCTTCGCTCCCACATCTATCTTCTCTGGGATAACACAGGAGTCGGCACGGGGAGGCAAGACTGATTGGTGATGAATTATGTATACTTTTAGCAAATCATGATATTTGTCTGGCAACGTGATGCTACATGTGACGTGCACAAATCATGAGTGTTAGCATGTGGCAAATGATCTTTTTTTTGGGATATGAACCAAAACATTTTGAAATACATATATTTTGCATCTTTGTTACAATAATGCAGCAACAATATCTGTTACACAGTTTCTCCTTTTGAGGTAGAATTACAGTCCAGGAGCAAAGCTGTAAAAAAAAAAGTCCACATATTATACAATTTGATGAATAACTTTTTGTTGGCTGTGTGCATGCATGCAAAGCCCATTATGTTTGATGTCGCTCTCAGGGGCACACAGTGTCCCCTTGTTCCTCCTACCTCTGACAGTGACAGGGTGAGCCTGAGGAGGTGTGCCCTCTAATAAAACATTTATATCCGGGGAAACAGCGTGTCCAGCTCCAGCCACAACACAGGCTTTGACACCAGGGGCTCTTTTGAAGTTAGCCACCAAGATTTAGAGGCTTTTCTAAGGGGGGCCCATTGTTCAGGACTCTCCCTCCCCTCACATTCCCTCCCCCTGCATCAAGACACTTGGTGCTAAAGTCTCACAGTAGTCTGCAGCCACTTCAAAAGATGCCCCACATGAAAGAGCTCGGTTTGACCCCTGCCCAATAAGCAGCGGCTAAACTGGAAGATCGAAAAGTGGGGTAATTTGTATCAACTCAGTGAGTTATTATGCAGCTAAACAGGAAGGTCATGCCTTTATGCCACGGCCCTAGCCCCAGCCCCATAGCAACAAGACATCAATGTAACATCAGTTCCCCAAAACACCGGCTGGTTCTCTCTCAAAATGATGCGTGTAAACAAGGCCCGATTGTGGCGAGACAATCAGCCTCCAATTGTGGTGCACAGGCGTGCAAAAGGAAGCAAAGTGAGGACAGGAAGTATGTGTGTGTTGCTATTTTTTTTTCCAACATTGGCACGGGATAACTGTCCTGCTTAGCCTGGGAGATAATGTCTGATAATGGTAGGCTAATGATGCTGGGGCTGATTGAATTAGGCCAGGGGTCCAGCGGGTCAGAGCCCTGGAGCCTACGAGTGACTCACCTTCCCCCCGCAGCTCCACACACACCCTCCTGGGAAAGGCAGGCAAAGATTGGTGTTTCCCCCCCGGTCCCAGTTTTTACAGCTCAACCAAAATTCTCATGGCGCTAAAATCAATGTTGCCATTGTTGGGGCCAAACGGCACGTCCTGACCATGGCCAATGCAAAGAATTCCAAGTGGCAGGGCCTGCTGGCCTGTTGGGAGCTACAGATTTGATTATGAGGAGGGCCAACGTTGTTTTTCAAGCCTGTCACATAAAGGGGGTCTTGTTCAACATCAGGACAATGGGACCTCTAAGTGGCATGTGAAACTGACCCGACTATGTGCAATAATTCAAGCCTTTGATTTGACAAATGTTTTCGTGCCTTCCTCCACATCTGCAAATACCTCCACTTCTCCGCGTCCGCTCTTCTTTCTTCCCCTGCCAGATACCGCTCCAGCAAGAACTGGCTTACACAAGATTTACCTCACCCAATGAAAATGGGAGGGGAGAAAATGAAAAAAGAGCAAAACGACTTTGGAGGAGAAAATAAGAGAAGAACTGTTGGAGGGAAAATGTTGGGCACGCAGATAAGTTTGGCTGTTTGGCTTTTGTTGTTTGAATTAAAATAAAGGTTTCCTTCTCTGCTGTCACATTGCATTAGCGGCAGCTGCGATGGCTGCTATCAGCCCTGCTGCTGGCTGCGGCTCTGTGTGGAGCGAAGCTGACGGTGTGTGGAAACTAACACAGGCACTGTGCTGTGACCGCGTCACCTGCAATCAGGCCCAGCAGCCAGCCAGATTAATCATGACAGTAGGCAATATTTCCAACATTATTAGAAGAGAAACCTAATATTTTGGGACATCAGGGATCCCGGTGCCGGTGTCCATCAAAGTGAGAGCCTTCATTTAATGCTCCTTGGATGGGTAACCCTGGCACTTAACCCCTTTTAGATATTCCATCTCTCTCCTCTCCTCCTCTCCACACACACACACACACGCAGGCGAACACACACAAACACATATACAGGCTGATGGCTTATGATGAGGCATCCCTCCCAAACAGAGGTGATGCATTTATTCCCAACACAATTTCTCACTGCCATTACGCCATGTTTTCACAAAGCCAAACAAGAAATTGTACACCTATATCTGCCCTGTAACATCAGTCCTATTTGCTGGGGATTGTGCAAAGGGCTGTGGGGGTTAGTGAAAACAAAATGGACCTGCCACACCTGTGTACATGTGTGATTGTGTGAAGGAGCGAGGATTTTCATGTATCGTGTGTGTGTGTGTGTGTTCCAGTAACCACTTTGTGTTTTTTTACAGGTGTGTGTTGTGAGTCTACATCTGTTTGTGGTGTGTCTGGAGGGTCTTATTGTACCTCTCTGTGCAGCCCTAACATCGCTTACACTTTCTATTTTGTTTATACGTGTGTGTGCGTGCCTTGAGTTTGATTTGATGTGATTGTGTCTGGCATGTAGTGTGTGCAGGTGCTGTGAATCGTAGAGATCCTAATCGTGACTCATCCCCGCTCCTCTCCTCTGTTCCCAGGACGTTTCACCCCTCAGAAGGTCTGTCGATAGGACAATGTGTTTGCATATGGATTAACAAATGCTCAGACACACGCACACACACACACACACACACACACAATCATGTGAACAACAAAGTTCCACATACAAAGCTGTACATTTATATTTAAACGTCTCGGACCATCACTGTTAATCAGACATTCAATACAAAATTTACAAAGCATCTTTTAAGAATACGTACCTATAATTGTAAAATCGTGACTGCTAAACTTTAACAAGCACATTTTTCAAAAATAGATATAAAGTTTTTTATTTTTATTCTTATTTTACTTAATTATGGTATTGTAAATGTTAATTTTCATACACATATATTATATGTAAAGCATATTTTAGCATTTTGGAAAGACAATCTTCACTTTGCACTTGTGTTATGACCCCATTATGCAAACTCTTCACCACAACTGACCCACATATTTAATCCAAAATAGCATTTCTGTGGTTTCTGTGCAATGGACAAAAAAAAGAATATTAGCCATTTAGCCTAATTTCCGGTCGCCCTGACAACTCGATGCACTGCACGTTAGGAAAACATATGCAAACACAACACAAGCACATAAAGAAACATCTCCAACACATATGCAACATTTAGAAAAATGGCTGGAATATGCTTGCCGTTGCCAATTGTGGTTTATAAAGTAATTGAAGTTGGCTACTTTTCATTGCGATTGATTACATTACATATAATAATAAGCACAAGGCTAATGCTAGATCAACAGCAGATTTCTGCAATAATATCTGAATCATGCCATCACTATGCAAAACAAACAAAAAGACATTTAAGGTCATCTTTCAACTCCACTGGCACATAGCAGACTTCAATAAATTCATAAAGCACAAATGTCAGCAGCACGTGCTGCATGTCCTCGCCATCAGCATCACTTTTTGGCAGATTGACTATTTTCACTTT
Organism: Serranus cabrilla; assembly: GCA_903364295.1. Taxonomy (NCBI): domain Eukaryota; kingdom Metazoa; phylum Chordata; class Actinopteri; order Perciformes; family Serranidae; genus Serranus; species Serranus cabrilla. Next base: position 626,544 of record CAFUXE010000414.1, read on the forward strand.
TTTTTATAAATGCTGCAAGTGTGTCATCAAGCTGAGGATTTGTGTGTTGTCATGTTGGTCAAGATGTTTCTTCATTTGTTTGTGTTTTGTCTATTTGCATGTTTTTCTCATTTGCACTTCTGGTAGCTCTCATTGCCTTGTACAAATTGGCTGCACCCGAAACAACTGCTGTCATGCAGAAACGGTTATTTTTCCAAGCAATGAGACAGTTTAAAACAAGCTGCATACAGAAATATTATAGGTCTCATGCTGCTGAAGAGTCTCTAAAATAAAGAGAAATACAAAGAGAGTTCCAATGGAGCATTACAGTATGATGCCAATATAACAAACACAGCTGAACACTTCACCTGCCAGCTAAACTCACTCATTGACATCCATTCTTTGACCTACTGTGCTTTCACAATCTGTGTACATAAACTACAGCGAGATGCTGCATCAAAGACCAAATGACATATCAATCATATTGATCCCCACAATCTTTGCTGTTTATTTGCTTGTCAAAGGACTCAATTGGCAATCAATGCACGGTTGGTTTAATTTTGCTCATTGACTGACTGTAGAGTGTGTGTACTAGTGTGTGTGTGGCAGTGTCCCCCTCACTCTCAGAGCCCTGTTTAGGGGAGGAGAGGAGAGCGAGACAATGTTGTCCTGCTGGCGTGTGCCTCGGCTGTGTTCATCAGGGGGTTTGGGGTGCCTAATACACCATGGCGGTCCCCCATTTGTTTAATTTGTAAGGCTCTGACATCAATTGTTGAGCTTCATTTGCCCCATCGAAACGTCACATGTCACCGCTAATGGGCCAAGCTGTGCGTGTGTGCGACATGTGCAGTGTGTGTCTGCGTGTGTGTTTGTGCCGGGGTTTTGGAAATATATTCCATTTCCATCAAGGGCTGCAGATCCTCCAATGAATTTAATTAAATTATACTTTAAGAGAGAATGTATTAACAGAGATGAGAATGAACAGGTACATGAGAGTGAATATTGTTATTTTGTGTGTCTAAACTAAGCTAACTGCTTAAATTAAGCAGCGTATCGGCCTGCAGACTGAACTGAGGACAGACAGAAGCTGTTTGTATTGTTATATGTTAAAAAAAAATAAGCAGTGACAACAAATCTTTTTATTAAACAGAAATATTCAAATTATTAAAGGTGATTTATTATTTTCCCATGACTGAAATGTTGAGGTTAGATGTTTATCCCAAAAATGATATTTTACTTTTAGTAACATAATCATCGAACGTCCAATTTCGATGTTTCTTTAAGTTATGTATTTTTACAATATACACACTATATGCAACTAAAGTAAGATTAAGCTTAGGCAGCCTGGTTACGGTTTGTGGAAGATCCTGGAAAAAGAAAAAAAACAGTAATTGTTGGTTTAAGACGGGACCCTGATCACCACGCCCTTACTTCCCATTACTACAAAAGGTCTGCTGGCAATATATGAAACGTTTTGTAAATTTTTGTGAAAATCCGCTAATATCATCAGGCCTAATCAGCTGCCAGGATGAGTTTGTCTGGACATCAGTGATCTGAGAGAGATGATGACAAGCTGCTGACTTGTACCTCAAAATAAATTACATAAAGGCAAAAACAACCGGTGATGAAACTAAGTTTAAACAACATGTCTTTGAAGGCCAAGTTGGACATTTGGAGAAATTTGGTTTGATCAAAAACTGTAAGAACAATGTTGTTTGGTGTCATTACTGCTTGTAAAAAAGAGTCTAAAGTATTCACTTTTCATAGTCACAAGCTAGGAACATCGCTGAGGACACACAGCTGCAGGAGCACAGGTCCTGGCATAGGCTGTGGTTTGTTATGGTTTGAATATAATTTAATTCATTTTCACATGTACAAAAATAAAGCACAGTAAAGCAAGCCCTTTAATCAGAGTCTTGGGACTTGTACTGGTCTGAATTTGGTTTGAAGATCATTCTAGGTGATGGGTAGGTAACGGCCCTGAGCTTTGCAGGCACAGATTTGCCAAACTGGACCTGAGCAGGACCTTTTAGTTATGATATGCAGTTTGCTAAAGGTCCGCAGCTACATCGATATCAACTGGATTACTTTCTCTGTTTGCCTGATGTTAGATTCAAATGGTTTAAGATGATTTCTGTTGCATTGAAGCTTTTAGTAAAGCTGTAGGAGGGTTGCACTGCTGGCCCCAATCAAAGGTAATCTTTAGATTTCCCAAATCTCCCCAACAGAGGTGAGTAAATTGGGCTAAACAATGATAATGATGCTCAGACTGACAAATAACAGAATTTCCCTTTAAACTGCGTAAGTCAATAAAAACTGTGCACTGCAGATTCATTTAATATGTCTGTAATTCCAAGGGATTCTGGTCTGTGTTGGACAAAAGAACAGATCATTAGGCCCCGCTGGCTGTTCTCAACGAATTAATTGTGTTTAGGACTCAATGGACCTTCATGAGAACTCACATTTGCACAGATGCTGCATGTGCGTGATAATGACCAGTGGTCTGCTTGCTGTTGGAAACGATGACTTCAGTGGAGGTCTGCCACTGTGTGAGTCTTCGTCTGCTGCTGTGGTCCATTCCTTTCCCCGGGCTGCAGTGACACACACAGATGCATGCTCTATGCTGCCACACATGAGCATATGCATATCATTATTTACTCCCACACATACATATACACGCTCACGCACAGGCACACACACATGTATATCCATTAGTCAGACAGCGAAAAGCAAAGTGCAGCAATGGACAAACAGAGAGACTGAAAGCCCACGCACCGCAGCGATAACCCCGCCGCATGACTCAATTCAGGGAATATGCCCAGTCACATCAAAACATGCTCTTTGTCGCCAGGCCCCCGAAAAACATGTTTGTCATGTTGCCCTCTGAGGGTTATGTGTTCCCCAACTCGCAGGTCAATGTATAATTATTCAGCATCTCAATGGTCGCCATTCATCTTCTCTTATGGCAAATCACTGGCCGGAAGTGATCTAAACATGACCGCGGGAACCTATCACAGAATATTTGAAAGCAAAGCGGGGGAGTGTAAGGGCATAATTCTGTTGTGAAGGGCTAATGCATTCACACCCACACAGATTGACTCACCCTGACAAAAGAGGCTGTGTTGTCTATTCTAGGCAGCTGGGCAGGATGGCGAAACTTGGAATCCTTTGTAGGCCGGAAGAGAAGTCAGTCTTTGTCAAATTTTTACAGAGTATATTTTACCATACGCCTTTGCACGGCCGGTCAGGCATTCAACGTTGCAACAAGGCTAAAGAAAGTTTGCATAGATTAGCAGTGTTATTGCAAATGTTGAGCCCACTTATGTGTTAATCAAGCCTTTTTGAAATGCAGGCCTTGTCTGTTTGGGATTTTTTTTAAACAGTCTTCTGACACCGGGGCTGTTTATCTTTGTAAACTGCACGCAGGCAAACTGTGAATGAATGAGGCCTGTTTGCAATAGAGAGACGATAAATCAAAGAATTTCTAGTTTGCCTCAAGGTAGTTAAAAGAACATTGCAGTTTTGTTTCTCTTAGTCATGTGTTGAAAGAGCCAAATGTTTATATGAATAGTTCAACGTCACTGGAAAGCAACAGAAAGTGAAAGAAAGAATATAATTTATTTTCCCCAGTTATTTATTCTCCTAAAGAAGATAAAATCATGTTTAGTGAAGATAGACAGGGGAAAGAGATTCAGATCTGCAGCACAGCATGTGCACCTTCCGGGGCTTTTCTCAGTCACTAATCATAGTTACACATACAAAAAGCAATGCACTATAATTGGTAGATATCCCATGTAACTGTGAGCCGGGAGGTGCTGCTTATTACAACCCTGTTACCTCCAGAGGCCATAGTTATTATGATAGGAAGTCAGGTGATGTAGTATAAAGAGTTAAAAAGTCTACAAAGGGAGGATATCATACTGGACGGAAGGCTAGAAATACTGTTTGTGTCAGCTGTGAAACCAAAAGACCAAAAGTTCACTTGTAAATTAACTTCCATACGTGACTACGTCATGTTCTACATCACCATCATAACTGTGTCAAGCAATTTCTTATAGAAGTAGTTATTTTAAACTGAACCTGGATCTTTTTTCTAAACTTCTAAGCAGTTTAGGTGCCTAAACCGAACCAAATAGTTCAGTTTCACAAGTTTAAAACCGCTTATGAACGATTATGTGTTGGAAACAACTTCTTTGCATCTGTTTCACAACATTAATAGAATGACATATTAAAGATACGCTGCCTTCTGTGCTGTTTCAGCTAGTTTTATCTGCACTATTTTACCACCCAAATGTTACATCCACATGTGGTTGGTGATCTCATCTTCTTCAGGCTTTCTACCAGATTTAGGAACCTGGCTGCAGGGATTTGCTCCCATTCAACCACACAAGCATTAGTGAGGTGCAAGACTGATGCTGGGAGATAAGGCCAGGCTCACAGTCGGCGTTCCAGCTCATCCCGAAGGTGTTGAATAGGATTGAGGTCAGGGCTCAGTGCAGGCCTGTTGAGTTCTTCCACACCAAGACATGGAAAAGTTTTTTTATGCACCTGGCTTTGTGCATGATGAAACAGCAGAGGGCCTTTACCAAAGGGTTGAAACAAAGTTATACAATATTGTGGAAATTAGTATAATAGGCTGTAGTATAAAATTTGTACTTTACTTTCGCTAAAGAGCCTAAAGCCCAAATCATGAAGAGTAAAGGTAGAAAAAGATGTGCGGCTGTCCACATATTTGTTCATACCTCCGTCCGTCTCATCCCACAGTTTCAGGTTTATTCTCTGCAGCTGGGACGTGAGAAGCCTCCGACCTGACGAGAGGTCAAGGTCGTGGGAGCCAGAAGTGCAGCTTTGCGCAAATGTTCAGCTTCCTGTTGTGCTGCTCTTTACAACACTGTCCCCTCTGTGTTGATACTTTTTTGCTTGTAGGTCAGAAACTTTCCATTTCCCGGTTGTCTTGAATGCACTAATAGATAGGGAGTACCCTTGCTGCCAATCAAAATGAGCCTCTTGCCCTCGGCTGGGTGGAGATTGTTGCAGTTGCACTGAAGCATCCTGTTTAGTTATTCAATTACCATAAAGGCCTGTTACCTCAAAACAAGTTTATTGAGTTATAAAAAAATCTATTTTGGACAAAGAATCCAGAAATATGTAAAAGTTGAAACCCTGCCGAGACAGTGACCTTTGGAATATTTAGAGCGTCAGGTTTTGGATATTAAATTTGCAGTGAGTCTATTTACTGTGGTACACGGGAAAGCAGATTAAATAGTTTAAAACGAGTTTGTTTGAGAATTCATGGAAGGGAAGAAAGATGGAAGGAGAAAGAGCTCAGACAAATTGGAACTGCTAATATGTCTCCATAATAGATATGTTTTCCCATGATGTTCTGCAACAATTTTTCCTCAAATTCGATTAGCTTAATTTAATATTACTCTGAACACCTAACATTTTTCATTGTCTTCACTGTAATTTCTCCACAGACAAAAGAGAGAGAGCAGAGGCAGAGTGTGTGACTTGAGACTACAGGTGTGTATGTGTGTGTGTGTGTGTCCATCTGCTGTGGTGGGAAGCAAAGCAAGTACAAATCCAAGGTATTTTACAAGAGCATTTCTATTTTATACATGTTTATACTTCTTGTCCACATCTCAGAGGTGACTATTGTACTTTTTACTCCACTGCAATTGTCTGACAGCTTTAGTTAGTTGTTTAATTAGAATATTATATTTTTTCTTACCCTTCCTTGCCAGTGAAAACACAAGTTTTCTGTCAGGAACAGTGGCAAAATACATTATCACAAAGCTGAAAACAGGGTTGTTTTAATATAGAGACATCAGTATTATAATTAGACTGTTGGTTAACCAATCAAAAACTCCTTTTAGTTGCTATAAGTAAAGGATTTTCTTCCACCACCGTCTGTCTGTGTACCGCAGATGTCTGTGCACACGTGTTGCTGTATACAGTATGTGTGTGTGTGTGTATTTCCCTCTGTGTGTTTTGTAAGAAAGAAAACACACTACTGGCTGTCACAATGCATTTAGCGCTCTCTTCCGCTGTGAAATGTTTTGTTACTCTGTCAAACCTCTCTGGCACGGGGCCCAAGTTGCAAATTAATGTATAGCTCATATGCACCTTGGTGATTTGTTATCCAAAGGACTGTTTAAATAAGGCATTTAGGCAGCGGTGTTAATCCACCAACAAAGGCTCAGCTGTTTTTAGCAGATACAACGACTGTCGAGAGTCCCGGCTGGAAGTGCATCTATTCATGCACAGCTGAGTCGCATCAGTCCCACATGCACACACACCCACAGACACACACACACACACTTGGCAAAAAACTGTTGGCTGTTGGTGCTTTGGCTCTTGAAACATGATCATTCTGAAGACATGAGACTTAATGTGAGTGTGGATTTGACGTGAGTTTGTAGCAGCTATATCTCTCCGCGCATCAGTGTGTGTATCACAGAATATACACCGAGTTCATTTTAAAAATACTTCTCCGCTGTCAGAACACTTACAGATGAGAAGCATGTGGATTTTTTTAGGATGTCCTCAGATACTTTTTCTTCTATTTCAGCTGACTTCTAATTAAGTTAGACTTTTTGATTTAGTGTTCTTTGTTTTGGATGAAGTGTAATGGATTACTGCTCTTGTGATCAAAATTCATGCTGACAGAATATGCTGTTGTTGCTGCTTTTAAAAAAAATAATACCGTTTTTGTGAATGAAGTCGGTAATGTAATAAGTGAATGAATGAAAGCGGTACAGTAAATCCTGGAAGTGTTAACCCAAATATGTCAGTGTAATTGACCATTCACTAAGCCCTGTCTATGCAAAAGCACCACTTTAAATCTTTTTTTTACCAGAGATGTGCTCATGTGCAAAGCATTAAAAAAAATAACTAATCGAATAAAGAAATCTTATTTGACCAAGACCAAATTGACCAAGAGGCGGCAGCCCTCTTTTTTGGAAACCCAAAACAGCTATTTCAGAAAGAAGCAGACACAATGATCAAGGATATACCCAGCATCTCAAACTGCCTCAGCAGAGAAAACAGGTTTAAACGATAAGGACAGAAGCTAAAGCTTACAGATCACAGTGTAAAAGAGAACTTACACATTCCTTCATTGAGACAGAAGAAATGACACTTTATAGGAACAGTTTCGCTGTTTAAACAGCAGATTTCTTCCAGAGTAAGCAGGGGGAGCTTCTAGATACAAGAATCAGCAAAGTTTCCAGTAAGGAGCAACTTTGTTCCTGTAATTTTGGGGAAATTTGTTCATTGTTCAGTCTTATCAATCTGCCTACAAATGACACGACTTTACACTTTCAGATTACATGCGATGCATACGCCAAAATCAGATTTTGCATGCATATGGTACATTTGATATGTTAAGTATTTTCAAAAATAGCAGCTCAACCAGTTGCAGGAGATCAACATCATTACATAAGATTTGATGTTGTAAAAAACATCGTGAATTGAGGCTACTGAACCACTTCTTTAGGGTTGGGGCAAAAAAGTTCCTGGTTAGGAATTTAAAAGTGAATAAATACATGTGAATGCTGGAAATAGTTACGAGGATGACATGACTGCAGGAAGTGACGTAGTTGTGTAAAAATGTGATGCACGGAAGTTAAGTGGTACTTGAATCATATCGTTTGATATCCTTGATGTGGTTGTCCTGGGTGAAAGTCAGAGGTTTGTTTCACCCATTCACCTCCCCTCCCACCCACCGCAAGTGCAACTTATGTTAACATGGAGGATGGATTGGTGTATCACATCAACATGAACATGTATATTGCCGTATGCATTGCACATCATTTGAAAGTCTAAAGTTGCAATATTTGTACAGAGATTGAAAAGGTTGGGATCCATTCATCCAAAAAGCAAGAAAAGCATGTGTATACAGTTGGTACACCTTTACACTAGCATAGCACATAGGTGCTTGTTGATGATGCGCTGTACTCAGCTAAAGTTAGCTACATATCCCTCCACCTCTTCAGGTAACTAGTATCACTATAACACATCCAGCATTTAACCATGATGAGCAGAAAATCAACAAAACCAGCCTGAAAATGAATAAAACCTGAAATGATTCTCTGAGAATCTATACGGGAGAGCCGGAGAGTTGTTTGATCCTGGTCAGAGCTGATGCTCCGCAAACATTGGCCAGTCTGCATTCCAGGGGCTGGATTTAGCGAAGGGTTGATTTAATATAAAACACTCTTTAAATGTAATAGAATATATAAAACACAAAAGTTGCAGGAGGTTGTTCATTTATCAAGATCAACGCAGGTAAACCCAAAAACTTCAGTCATCTGAGTACTTGTTTTTAATGTTGGGCATATGAAGACCAATGAAGCCAATAAAACCTGATCGTTCTGCTCCACACAGGAAACTACATAATACAGCGCTTGTTTTCTCCTGTTTGTTCTGCTTAAATGCGCACAACGAGCTGACTGTTTATTTAATCCAGATAACTGATGCAGTGTTTGTTGTATAACTCAACTCCTTCACTCTGTTCAAATTCCTTCATTGTTGTGTTGTAGCTGCATTCAACGGATAAGTTGCAGATTGAGTTATAACAGCTGCTTTTGATGAAATTTATCAATGCAACATTTTTACGAGATGTAATGCTTCTAGCAAATTAGCTTTATTTTGAAATCACCATGCTTCAGGATGCCATGCTTTTTTCATTCTGCAGCGCCTGCAGAAGCTGCCTGTAAGTCGCAGGATGACTCCTCTTCAGCTTCAGTCTCCTCCTTGGGGAGGCGGCACTTACAGAAGATTACACTTTGAACAGACTTATTTCTTGAAAAAATACCACATATATTGAATTTAAACTTGTGTTAAATTCAACCACATAGGCCGAACAGTTTTTTAATGATAATCAATTGGATTAGTGTTCCTCTTGTCTGTGGTGCTGACAGAAACATGGGCCTGATTTAAGGGGAGGCTGGTATCCCTGTGGGTTTGTCACATGTTCCACAAAGTGTATAAATCAACTTAAATAATTTAATAACCTTAGGATTAGATCAGTGCTTAGAAATCAGAGAGAGAAAAGCCTCGATTGTGGCACTAAATATCTGCACTGATATGCTCAGACTGGTGATGCAGCCACAAAGGCAATACATGCCCAAAGCCTTTAATGTTCCTGAAAGCTTGAAACTGCAATACAAAACGTTCTGACCGAGGAAATTGTCACACGTTGTTGTTGGTGCGCAGCAAAATGCCATTGATCATTTGATCTCTAATACAATATTTACTCACAGTGATGAAATTCAGCGTTGAAATTGACATTTTACAGAAATTCCAATCAAAGGCCTCATTTATACATGCAAACTGTATCTGAATATAGTGCATTATCTGTGGAAGGGCACCTGATCCGATCCCAGTCTGGTCATTTGCACCTTGAATCGGCATGTTGTTTCTTTTAACCAGATTACATATTAACATCAGGTGTGAATGGGGTAAATAAATATTTTTTTGTGTTTCATTACATGTTACAGATAAAGTTAGTAACAAGCACCAGACAAACTGACTTTGTTGCCCTGAGTGAAACTATCAGATGATTTATCTCAGAATGACATGGGAAAATGTTTTTGCCAACTCGGATGATGAATAAATAAATAGCTAGATAAAGAATCAAATGATCAAATACATATTTTTTTAATGTTTTCTTTATCATAACATCAAACTGATGTTTCATAATTTTGCTAAGAAAACCCAGTGGTGCTTAAAAGGCCGTGGTATAAGCATGCTGGAATTCCTTAAGTCATCATAGCCACATTTCTTAAAGGTATAGTTAATTTTTTTAAAGTGGTGCTGTATGAAGTATTTATCCATAGTCAGTGTATTAGCTACAATAGATGGCAGCTGGCCCGCCCCCAGTTTGGAGAAGAAGACAGGAGTAACAGCACAGAAGCTAAGCAATATCCTGCTATGGATGGGGGCAAAAGTTAATATCAGTTTAAATACATGCAATAGAATATTTCCCCACATTTTGTTACAGTCAGACAGTCACATCCTTGGTTTCAAGTTTCCAGACATAACGGTTTACTCTCCAAAAGTGAACATAATTTTATCATTGCTGTCATAATACTTCATTTTGAGTTTCTTGTATCTGTTTTCTCTTCCATGAACTACAGAAATCTGACCAAAACCGCTGATCCGCTGTGTCAGTTGTGCTATTTCTACTGTGTAGGAAAATGGAAGTTATTCCACGCTTGCGAGAACATAGTGCCAAAGAAAAGGGCTGTCCCATGGCAGGGTAGAGTGGTGGAAATGTTCTAGATGTTTGTAGGCTGGCCTTCTGGTAGGTGGCTAAAACTATTTTACAGCTGCCCCTGTCTATAGCAGAACATTGCCTTTGCGTCCGTGCCGGTACTCCTACCCGCTTCTCCAAACTTGGGGCCTGCACACTGCCATCTACTGTAGATAATACACTGACGACCTTTTTAGCTTGGTTATAGTAAAGGAAATGCATGCAGCTGAAGTGTGCTGTACCAAGTGGGTATAAGTGAGAGAGAGACCTGAGGCAAGATAACAGTGAGAGAGTGTAAGGTCTGATCAAAAAGTAGCTCATCTATCCTCTTGGCATTCTTGTCTCTTGACCCTCTGTGTCAGATCTTACCCATCCAGCTGTGTGTGTGGCCAAAGTTCAGAAAAAGGCCCTTAGGTGTTGTGTTGATTGATCCAGCCCACAAACAATGAAGGCTGTGTGCCTTGTGCACCAGTGCCATCTTGGTGTGGGTCAAAAAGCGAGCCATCTTTGCTGCCTCTCCTGCAAACAGTTGACACATCATGATGAGTGAAAGGTGTGCGGAGAGCGAGGGAGCAGGAGCGGCATGGTGGGAGTAATGATACGTGACAGAGAGGTGGAGAGAGAGCTTTGTTTGGGTCTGAGTATGTTGCAGCGCTGCCTAATTGAAGGATGTTTTAATGCTGTCGGAGGATGGCAGGTTGGAATAATCATAGCTATTTGTTTACGCAGCAGACACCCCGATTGACTTTTAATGGCTGCAGCCTGTGTAGTGCTTCCAAGCACCCGGGTGAGTTTGACTTTCATTACCATGCGGAAAACATTCGCTCATCTCTTCTGCTTTCCTCTCTTGGTTTACATGAAGACGTTGGATTTTACATAATTGATGAGGCAGCTTGTTGGTAGGAGAGTTGCTGTGTGACTGCAGAGTTGCAGTGTTGATCCCTTTGTCTGAGTCTTCATTGCTGCAAACTTCACGTCTGACCTTTCTGATCGGAAGTATTCTGTACAG
>CAFUXE010000414.1:646829-733571 GCA_903364295.1 Serranus cabrilla
TATTGACACATTATGGTATATATTGAAATGGTTTCTAATTTTTGGCTCTGCATGATTATGTTGTTTCATCTATTTTACGGATCTGATTCTTATCTGGTTTCTTTTCTGTCTATGGCTTAACATGGATTCATTCCTAAATGCTGAGCTTCTTATTGTACCCTGTGCCCTATTATTTCTCATTTTCTCTGGAAAGCACTTCTTACTTAATATGAGCTGAATAAATAAAATTATTAGAGCAAGACGGATATATGCGTCAGCTGATATTTTTGGCCAATGTTGATCTATGAGAAACATATCTGTATCTATCTTTCGTGTATAAGTTCCATAACTTTTTTCACAGACCATATTTGCTTTGGGGTAATAATAATAATAATAATAATAATAATAATAATAATAATAATAATAATAATATATAATAATAATTATAACACTGTATGTTGCTGCTTTGCATATTATTATTATTATTATTATTATTATTATTATTATTATCTTCCAAAATAAAATATTTCTAACCTAATTATCCTTAGCCTGACACCAGATTAATGCAGATTATGGAAGTAAATGTTTTAAAATGCCAAAGAAAATGTATTTAACTGTATTGTGATGTGGCAGAGAGGGATATCCCAAAACCTGGAAAAACCATAGGACTCCAACTCCAACTAACACAGCTAAATATCACCAGAAGAGATGTAAACTGGGTAACTGAACCTTTAAGCAGCCAGCGGACATCCACCGCAGCAGCATTAGCCACAGGTGGAACCACACCTGTGCTTGTGGCATGTTTTAGGTGTTGTATTTTATTAGTACTTTGTGATTATACACAGCCTGGCGGCTAATTAGCAAGCTGCAGCCCTTTCATGGCCGGTTTGCAAAGAAACGTTTGCGAAGGTCGCGTGGAGTTATCCCCTGTAGCTTTGACTGATTGAACGTTAGCTGGCTGGCTACTTTACAGATAACATGCTGTGGTTGCTGCCAGTGAATCCAAACATACGGACACCGGTGAGTATTGTCACATACACAAGTGTGTAAATACAAAGAGCGTGTAGACAGCCAAGTGTTTATAAACATGAAGGAAGGCAACATCACTCGTTTAGTTATGTCGCTTAGCTGATGTTAATTTAAAAGCTAGCTTGGTGGTTAATGTCAAACAAGTTAACATGTGGTGTAAATTGTGTCAATCAGTGCCAGAATCATATGTAGGCCTATTGTATTTTTAAGAGTGTGCTAACATCAGCTGTGTTATTTTTCGTTTTCTTCCTTCCTTTTCTTTTTTGAGTTCAGTGAAGTATTGTGTGAAGTAAATCTTTTTTTAAAAATTCTGTGAATGAGTGATTATATACTGGTGCTGGAAAACCAGGAAATGTAAAGAATAGTTTTCCAGGCATGAAAACATCTTCAAGTTGGTGAAAACGACCAGATAGCCCATAATATCAGACATCCCCTGCATAATGAAAAAAGGAGGAATAGAAAGGGTGATATGAAATCTTTTCATGTATCCAGTCAGGAGCATATTTAAAGTAACAACCTATGTCAGTGTAGATGTAGATAGGAGGCCAAAGAGGAAACAGTTGCAGAGTATTGACTGTTTTTTGTGTCCAGGCAGTTTGTGGGCATGTGTGTGTGTGTGTATTTGGGCAGGGGTGTGACAGTAGGGGAAAACCCTTTTAGCACGTTCATAAAAGCGGCATTTAGCATTGTCACAACAACTGCTTAGGAAAAGCCAAGCCTCCATTAAACAAGGGCAATGATGCACTACAAAGTCACAACCCCTCAGCACAGCGGCCCTCCATCGAGCCAACGGCCCCCTCTGCATAACTTACTGCCTGTGTTGTATACAGTTCGTGGTACACAGCAGCAAGAGAGAGTTTTTCTGAGTGATTTCCAGTGTGAAGTTATGGTGTTGATTAGCGCAGTGACAGGTGCCATGATTAAAATGGCCGATAGTAATAGTGCAGCATTCATGCATTGACAACTTTGCTCTGCATGGCTTTGTGAGTGGTGATGTATGACACCATTAGGGTAACCTCAGGGCCCTGGAGGACACTTATCTCCCTCGTCACGTCCTTCACACTTCCCTTTCTCCCTCCAACAAAAGGACGCCTGCTCCCCAGTCTGCATGCTTATGAATTGTGTATATGTGCCTGTGTGTGTGTGTGCATGTGTGTGCGCACGACATATCTGTGTATCTGTTCATTGTCCATCTCTGGTAGTGAACATGAATACTGGTTTATGTGTACCATGTTTCATCATGTCTGTGTATATGTTTCGGTTTGTACATCTGTGTCAGCTTATGGCTTTTTAAATATTGCATGGAGGTGATAATGATGCAGTGCGACCTCATACAAAATACTCGTACACTGAACACACCATCTGAATTGTATCTATTCTTAAACACATCTGAAACACTACAAAATGGTTTTTATTTTTTATAACATAATCTTTCTACATATAGTAAATAGTAAAGTTCTCAGAAAGGACTGTGTCCTGTTTATGCTTTATGTTTTTAGCATAGCATGCAATCTATGGCAAGTCCACTGCATAAACTCCATAGAAATGAGTGCTCATTGCAGTGGTAAAAAAAAAAAGACTTATCTTGTCTTTTCTCCTTTTCGAGCAGGCCTGATAGCAAATCTCACACTTGTGTGCTTTGGCTGGGTTCAGTGAATGTATGGGCTCACCTGATGCAGACAGAAATAACTGTTCAGTTTCTACATTGCTTTTAATACGCACTTCTTCCACTCCTCCTGCAGCAGCGCCGGCTCTCTGCTCTGATCAGAATTTATCAGCCGCCCCTGACTTTCTTCCTCCCTGTCGCGTTCTCTCAGCACCCACCTGCCACCACCTCCTCTTTCCCAAATAGAGGCTGTCCTCAGCACTCCGTCTGGTTCCTCTTGATCAACAGGATTGGCCATCAGCACACTGAAAATAGCTTACTAACTAGCTAGCAGACTAGCACAGTTATGCTACAGAGCAAAGCTAGCGACCTAGATAGCTATGATTCAACAAAGCATGATTAAGCCAGCTAGTTTATTTAGTTAAACTTCCTCACTAGAATACAAATAATAGAGAGCAAATGAAATGACGCGTATTTTGTAGGCCGACCTGGAACGTTGTCATAGGGTCTATTGAGATTTGCATTGGAATTCAGATAATTGCAGGAAATAAGCTCTGTGGCAAACACACGTTTCTGATGCTTACATGTTTTGTTCAGCAGGATAATCTTCACAAATGAAAATGGCTACTAACACCACTTTAATGTCCCAAACAATCACTGTAGTCTCATTTAGCTGCTTGTCAGTAACCACTGTTTTGAGGACACGTAAAAACTTCACTTTTATATTATGCAACAAAACGAGAACATCTCTTTTATTAACCACAGACCTTATTTCAGACATCCAACCAGAAATTTAGTTTAAGATGATAGGACCACAGTCCCCAATGGTGTTTCATCAAATATTACACATTTTCTGACGACGTTATAATCGTAAGGAAGAAATTTTACTTAGTTTTGACAGTTTTCTGACTATTATCTTACTTTTAGACTTAAGTAGGGTTCATTTTCCATTTAAACTTTAGGGAAAGTAGTCATTAGTCTGGAATATACCCTGATGTTTGGTTTAACAGCTGGTAAGGGTCACCATGAAGTTTTTTGTTTGTTTCAAACAGGCCATGTCTTGTCCTACGATGTGTCAAAATTGAGCACTGTATTAGTTGGAATCATTGTTGGAAATAATATACAGCCGCAAAATGCGCCATGTGTATTTGTGCTTGCGGTGACGTACAGAGTGTACAAAGATAACTGTAAACGCCTCTTCATGCCCATGGGGCCTGTCGGTCGCGCTGCGCTGGGCAAATGTTTGTGAGAACACCTCTGTAAACATGCACATCCTTGGGGGGGTCAGCCAAGCTGCGGCTGACACCTAACACACACCCCCACAACCACTGATACTGCAGTCATGTCAACGGAAGTGTAAGGCAATACCCAGTTTTCCTAACAAGTTGAACCCAGCCGGAGGCATCCCGGCATCCCGAGACTCCAAACACATGTCCCCTCCCTACTTCAAAAATACACACACCCTTATTTTTGGCGGCATGCAACCCCTTAATTATTTCAGTGGGCTGAATTTGAGACGATTGGGTTCTTAAGGTTTTGCGGAGGGCAAGGAGTCAAGATACTGAGGAACAGCAAGAAAGAAACACCGAAGGCGACAGGATATTTAAGGGCGAGCGGGGGGTCGAGTTTTAAAGGATAGACACGTACACTCACACTCGCGCAAGAACACACACATGAACAAACTGCTGTCCCTGTCTCTCTCGAGCCCTTCTCTCCTGTCCTCGAGCCACCACCCTGACACTGCTGATGAGAAAAACAGACACAAGTGCTAAGCTCTCTCTTTCCCTGGGATTGATAACATTTGTAATTGAGGTGCTTACTATGGAGTGCCAGCTTCCTCAGTCGTGGATAGTGGTTTCCAGGTTGTCTCAGCGCGGAGACGGGAGGCGAGGAGGCGACGGGGTGATGGGGGGAATTTGAATGTGCTAAGGGTGTGCGTTGTCCACACAGCCATTAGCAAACAAACTCGGGTGAGGAAAGCTAAGATCAAATTCAGTGCCCTCTAAAGGCCAGTTCAGTGATTTATACAAGCACTTTTCATTTGTGAAAATTCAAGCATAGCAGAGAGGAAGAAAGAAAAAACACTTGAAAGCTGATGTGAGAAATGACTGACAGAAATAAGTCATATTGACGTCAATTTTTATTCTATTATGAGGCTTGTCAACACATGAACAGGACTCTTACATGTGCTGACATATTGTGTGAGTTGACAGAAAAAACAAAATAAATCCTTGTAAACAAATATGCCATAATATATAGTTAAATCTTTCTGATTTTTATTATATCTAAATAATTAGAATTAATTAGAATTTAATATAGGACCAGAATGATCTGAAGCTGATATCACACTTATTTGATTACACACACCTGTTGTGCGCCTATGAAGATGGTTGTGTGCTGAGTGATGTAATGGAACAGCATGAATATAATTAGAGTAATGATGCATTGAAAAGTTATTTGGTGTCAAAATGCGAGCAATGAATGTGAACCACATTCGGGGTATCAGGCCTGTATTTAAAAATTTCTATTACGAAATATTGTCCAAATTTAACCACAGTTAGGTTGTCTTGTGTGCAGAACATTTGTTTTTACATTTTATTATTAATTGTGTAATTTAAATTTGTATAAAGTTTTTAAAATTGTGTTTATAAAAAAAAAAACATAACATCAGTACATGTAACAGGATCATCAAGAGAGATATGACAGGGCGATCTCTTATTAGATGATGATAATGTTTATCAAAGAAAATAGCTATTATGTCTCCCCAAGTCTTTCTCGGTCTAATAAACATTGTGCAGAACTTATCAGTGCTGGAAGAGCAGATCAATAGAGACTGAATGAGAGTAATAGCTTTCACCTTAAAACACACATATTCCAATTAAGCCCAGTTTTCAAACAGACACTTGACATTTTGAGAGCAACTGTTGGGTGCATCAGTGGTTAAATATAAACATCCAAACTGAATCCCTGATTATTTGAGACAATTTTTAGAGCGGACACAGAAATAGGAGCTCCAGATGGAAGAAAAAAAGAGAAAGAACAGATAAATGATATCCAGCTGGTTTCATCTTCGAAAAGGCCAAGCTTCCTTCTCCCTACATTTGTGCTTTGCGTAGTATTAAAGTTTAAAAGTTTGTTGTACAAATGACCTACAGAGATCGCGGCTCCCAAATGGCAAGTCTAAAAGGAACAACTCCGATAAATCACGGAGCGAAACTTGAGTCTGGGGCTGTTGTAGGAGATTTATCGGCAGCTGTATTTTTCTAGTGTCAACTGATGTTCCATAAGACTTAGCCAGCGTCTTACATTGCTTCTCCCCATGCTCCCTCCCCACCAACACATACCCAAACACACACACTGCTCGGCTCCCATCACAGACACACACAGGCAGGCACACACACTTACACCTCTCCACTCCATCAACAGCGATCCAGCATTTAAATTTGAGAGCTATTCCTGTGAGACTGTTAAACACGACAGATTGAGATGAGTGGCAAACCTCTAGTGCTAGCATTAGCCCACTTATCTTATTAGTGGGGCAGCTCTAACACATTTGATACCCCCTCGGCTACCGCTGCGGCTGGCCTCAGGGAACCCGCAGTGGCTTCAAAGACCAGATCTGGCGTCCTGGTGGCTCAGCATGCTGAGACGCATACCACAACGATGTCGGTTTGAATTCAGTCTGCGGCAGTTGCTCCACGTCTTACTGTCACTCTATCTTTCAAATAACTAGTCAATGTAAACTATTTGATGAACGACAAGTTCCCAAATAGCTTTAATGGATTAGGCAGAATTAAAAAGAGATGCACTTTAAGTACTAGATGTGATTCCCATCATCCTAATTATTTCATACTTGATTAGATTTTACCTCTTTTTGGATGAGCAGGGGCGCTTCTTGATTTAAAATATAACCTGAAAATAGAACTTAACAGGATACGTTTCCTGTTTGAATGCGAATAGTGATTGGATTGCAGTTTTTTATGTCACCAAAATAGCAGAACAAATGTCAAATTGTCACTCAGGCTGTCTTGATTATTTCTCAGCCTGGAAAATGATAATTGCCAGTCGAATTTTTTAACTCCATACAATTGCTTTATTACAGTGCACTGGCTTGTGCAATGCCTGAATAAATACGTATTAGTATTGCATTAGTGCTAAATCAATACAGAGCCTGCACATTGTTATTAAATAAAACAAGTTATCTGTGTTGGAGCTCTACAATGAAGGATTTTCTCCGTATTCATGTTGCAGTAGTTCTTAGTAAGATAACAGATAGATGAATACACAAAATAACCTTGGAATATATTTCCATGACTTCACATCATTGAGAGCACAGAGGCCTCCTGCTACATGAACAAGAGCTACAAAGGTCTTAAACTCACCGACAGTCAGCGTTTCTCAAACTATGGCTGGTGACCCCGGGACGGTCACAGGCCTATTTCTGGTCAGAACACACATAACAGGACTACAGGTTGTTTTCACGAGTGTGGATTTCACGGTTAGAACTTGTTTCTTCAACTTGGGTGGTAAAATATTTACAACTTTATTAAACCAGGAAAGAGTTGTAGCAAAGTGGCATTTTTTAGGAATGCAGTTGTTGATTATTTTTATTGTAGATTCATCTGCTCAATATTTTCTAAATTGTTAAAATGTCAGAAAATTGTGAAAAAGCGCTTTTAGTTTCTGAGAGCCCAGAAAGGCCAACCAACTGTCCCAAACCAAACGATTTTTATTTTTATGTATTTATGTATTTATTTTAAAAACAAATTAAAAACATTGAATTAAGGTGGTAAATAGTATGAGCTATACTACTTAGTATTGGACAAAATGCTTTCAAAATATTATACACTAAAAATATATAGATCTTACAAAATGCAGAAAATAAATTTTGAGCTTCTAGTTTCTAATACTTTACGCTGCTCTTCCGTATCAGTATTAGGACTGGCATTTTCAAATGGTGTGTGTCTCTTTTTGAAATGACCCACTTGACTGGATCGGTGTGACTGACAGGTGAGTTGTGTAGTGGTAATGATACGGTGTAAAGGAGTCTGTGTGTGTTACTGTAAGTAGCAACACATAAGTCTAACCTTTAGCTGCTTTCTGAAAACCGAGCTGAGGAGTGCTGCTTTGATGATTTGAACCCTCGTGCTTCTGCATCAAGAATACACACAAACACACGCAGCTGCGGCCCAGGCAGAGCCACACACAAAGCCGGGCAAATACTTATTTTGCAACCTGGTGTAAAGTATACCGCACCTTGACTGCTGTCGTCCCCCGCTAAGCCTCATGGGTAACAGGAAACAGCCTGTGATCTTTCACAGATCCCTTCCTGTTGCTACTTTGGGTGACAGGTGAAGGATAGTCAACAGTCTTCTTTAGCTTTTTCTTCTTTTCACTTTCGACAACTCACACACACACACACCCACACACAGTTATACAATCCTTCACATCAGCACCCCTGGTGTGGAAATCGCTTACCAAGACTCTTTGCTATTCTTAAAGGAGGCGTGTGAACATGTTGGGTGGGCAGCAGGCACTTCACTGCTCACCTGCCTTTCTTTAGCACACTCTTCACTCTTTCTTTCTCACACTTTCTCTTCACCCCTTCCCCCCCTGTCACTCTCTCTCTCTCTCTGAACCACACACACACACACATGCACACACAGACACTTGTCACCATAAAACAGGTTGCGATGTCAAGTTGCCTGTCACCATGCTTGTTCCTCAGAGCCATATATGAGCTCTCTCAGCTGTTCCTCACAGTTGAACCACAATTAACCCCACACACATGCACACATGCACACACACAGACAACTACACATAGTTTGCACTTTCTGTCTCGCTCTTTCTCACTGCTGCCCTTTCACTATCCGCTCACAGAACGCAACCCAATCCGTGCAGCAGGAGAGTCATTCAGTCTGTCTGTCAGTGTCACTAAGTGAGTTTAAAGCATTTCTTCTGAGCGTGTTGCACTTCATGCATGCATATAACCGCACACTCTCAGTGCTTATATATGTAAACTTTTCATTCTTCTTGCGATTTACCATATGAATATGTTTTTATTAGTTTCTATACCAGTTGGCGCAATCCCCAGTTTAAATGCCAAAGTCATAAACCAAGAATAAACTGAAGGAGACGTTTGTCACCATAAATCAAAAGATCGGCTATGAGTCTGAAGACTGAAGGTGGCATGCAAGTAATTTGACATCTAAATGAGAAAAACAGTACACGACTCATGTATACGTAAACAAAACTATAATTTTGTTAGACATTATTCACTTCTTATTAATATCCATACCATCTGTCAGGAGGCTTTAGTATACTAAATTAATTTATTGAGTTTTGAAATAATGTACTGTTTGTCTAAATTACTCTTCTGATCTATGCAATTGACTTCTTGTATCGTTAGTTTGTACCCTCAGTAATAGCACATCTTGTCCTAAAATGATAAGGGAGCCCATAAAAGACAACAAAACAAAACAAATAAAAAAATTAACTTGAAGAACATAAAGAAAAACTCTGCTTTCTGCTCCAGCTTTGCAAATATATTAATCACATTAAATCAGCCACCTATGCATCTTTGTATGACAAGAAAGAATCAATTGGCACAACAACTTTTCTCAGATGCAAAATATGCCTTTGAAATAATGTTTTAGTTTGCTTTGTTTTAGAGTTTATCGTGAATGGGGCCTTGGTTATTTGATTAAAGACTTCTGTTTTAAATATCACATTGACTGAGCTGTGTGTGCAGCAGCTGACTGTTACAGTGACACACTTTAATATCAGCTATCATTTTATTACAGAAGGTGTTGATGGTTTGAAATGGTGACCATCTCATTTAGAATAAATCTTGTCAACATTAATGCAAACCTTGTAAGGATAACACATTGAGGTCAAATCATTCTCACAGAAGCCTTTCTGTTGTCGTGTCTAAGCATTCTGTCTGTATGCTGCATGTTTATGTATTTAAAAAAGGTTTATACGTGCAAATCATACACGATATTATATCTAACCAAAATGTTTCTGTGGGCCTTATAGAGTCTAAATGGCCCATTTAGATAACTTGCAATGCATGCACATGTTTTAAATGAACATTTCGACAGGATGTGAATGCTATTGCCAATCCGTGGCATAGTGTGTTGAATATATTGGCAGTTTGTGTATTCACTGGAAGTAAATGATGTTGGTACACAAGTTGCTGGTGCCAGTGAAAGCTTTATGCAGTTAAATGGGCAGTGATGAGCGTATTTGTCAACACATGCAGTCTCCTACCGCTGCGAACAGCAACACTTCATGGCACAGCCAGAGTTCCGTCTAACTAAGCACAATACAGTCGTGGAAAACATTAAAATCCCCCCAACTCACTCCATCACCATTTCCAAAGTGATCTGATGGAGATATTACCTAAATGGCTGGCAAGCTGTGGGCTGCTAACTAAATGCTAATATGTGTCAGAGCCTGGGTGAGGATTTATGGCTCACCATCTGCTCACCAGCATACAGTACAATGTTAGCTTACAATGTTAGCTTTGATCAAGACCTCCCTGTTCATTCCTCCCAATCAGTCATCCGAGTAAGAATTAGCACCAAGTTCTTTCTCCTTTAACCTAATCATGTTCTCAGCTGCATGGCGCTCATTTGAATAGTAATTAATTTGCATTCTGGGGCCTGAATATTTGTTTTTTAAAGCATACGTGATGGCGCAATTAAAAACAATGTTGTGTTCTGATTCATAACATGATTAGGGGGCTTGAAAATGAACAGTTATTAAAACAGTGAGGCCCTTCTTTCATGAAATGGATAAAAACAGCTTGCTTCTTTTCCCTCATGAATTCACCTACTTCTCAGCACTTTCAGTAAACACTGAGATAAACCTATTCAAAATGTATCTGACGGCACACTTTGTCTTTGAAAACATTGTGGAAAATGTCATTTAGGGTGAGCTTCTCTCTGTACTTATTGCTCAAACACTGTGTGACATTTAATAGAAGCCACATAATGAACTAACCATTTGCCCGAGATCTATATGGATCTGTGAGGGAAAATAGTGAACTTTGTGAAGAATTCCATCCAATCCATCTGTCCAAACAAGTTTATTCTAGCATTTGTCTTCCCAGAGAAACCTCCAGGCCAACAGCGTGCCTAATGCCATTTGATGAAACAGTAAAGATTCTCCATATCTTTTCCACAGTAAAAGGCTAATTGCTGTGCTGTAGTCAGATTTACGTCCTCCCCGTTCTCCTTTATGCGCGAGGCATCTGTAAGCCCTCACGCTGCCAGTCTCCGAAGGGGTGTATGTTATGATCCCATGTCAGCGAAATCAATCCTTATCAATTTTAAAGTTCAGATTTTTATTTCATGGCTTTCAAGGGAGCGCCTCTCAAGCGAAAATGACTATTCCAGCTCTTTTTTTTCTCCTGCCCCCACCTCCCTTCCCATCTGCGTCCATATTGATTGTCTGTGTGTGCGGCTCCCCCGCGATTTTTGCCCCGTGGCGGCCCCTGGACTGTTGTAAGCAAGTGCCTGAAGACATAACTGAGTTAAATAATGCTAACTAGAGCTAGTGATCTGTCTCAATGCAGCTTCCCGGCATTAACAAGCTCTGGCAATTGTCATGTCTCCACAGTGTCTTGGAAGAGGTCAGATGAAATACTACAGACAATCACTGCTTCATTTACAAAGGAAAAAAGGACATCATTCGTTTTTAATGTACCTTTATCACAAACATATTCTAACACTTAATATCTCAAACTTTAAACATTCATTGTCAGGCAAGAACATGTGTCACAGATTTAAGGATTTCCCTACAAGGACTGAATGATTAGACATCACCTCTAAAAGTAAATTCAATCATTCAGATTGTTCTATAAATTCTCAATGTATTATTACATTATTTCTATTGATGCATTTATGTAAGCAGTGTAATCATTTTGCAAATATAGGGCTCATTTTAACTACTTAATTTACCGCTATGAGGATTATTTATTCATTGATTTATTCATGTTTTTTATGTTAAATCTCGACCTGAAAAGTAACTAAAGCTGGCAGCTAAATGTAGTGGAGTAAAAAGTACAATATTTGCCTCAAATGTAGTGGCGTAGAAGTATAAAGTTGCACTTACCTAAAAAATGTACAGTACTTGAGTAAATGTACTTAATTACATTCCAGCACTGCTCTAAACATATATGCAGTTTTGTGTTTGAGTGTGTAGGTACAAAACTGCACATAACACAACAAATAACGAAAATTAGAATTAGATTTTTCAGCCAGGGAAAGGGCCGCAGAAGCCCAACGTACACATTCATTCATGATTCATGTAATCAGACATAGCAGCTCACACTTGAATCACAGCCTTGAAACCAAGTGTTAATCGTAGCCCATTTTTTTCCTCATCACCACTGGGATTGAATACCAGATCCTGAGAAAATGTAAAATAAAGCTACATTTACTTTGCCCACATTGTCTTGACCTGCTTTCAGTACAACAACAGAGAAATAGTTTCTGATAGTGCCAAGTCTAAGCATTTACTGGCAGCCAACAAAGTTTACCCCCTTGGTTTCTTTGACTCTTTTCCTTTTACAACTTGTGTCAGGTAAACATTGAAGTGCTGAAGATTAGGCCGAGGGGCTGTTGTCCACATTGTGTGTCTGTGCAAGTGTGTATGTGAGCATGTGTGTATGTGTACTGTGCAAGGGATAGCTGTGAGGCCTCCAAACAGTAAACTAATGGTTCAGCGCTAAATGCCCACTAAGTGGGTGGGACAAGGATGGCCTGACCCCGCTGGCCTTCCCACCAGTCCCCTCTAACAGCTTGGCCTCGGGGTCAGCTCAATTTCCCCACTGCTGAGTGGTCATTACGGAGCACGGCTTTGATAAATGCTCACGGCTGCTGCTGCTCCTGCTGGCTAGAAGCACCGCACATCTCCCAGGCAGAGAAATCTCTGCTGTGCAGTCACACAGACAGAAAGAGAGAGAAGAAATGGGGTAAAAGAAAGGACAAAGAAAGGGAAACGAAAAAAGCCAAAGGACCAGGAAGATGAGGGAAAGGGAGAAGGCCAACAGGAAGGAGATAGGAAGAAACCCCAACTAAAACGGGACCAAAAACCCAACGTTACGTGCCTGCGCACAGCCAACGTTGCCTAGCAACCTGATGATCTGAGTCTGCTCACATTTTCACTCAGACAGAAAGGGTACAATGAGAAAGATAGAAGAGGCAGTGAGGGTAGAGGAGGAAAAACAAATCAGATGAAGATTGTTACAGACCCCAGCGACCGCCCCAATCTCTCTCTCTCTGGCTCTCTGTCTTACTTCCACTGAGACAATGTTGATGAAAACCTCTGAATGCAATCATCTCACATTCTCCAAATACACTCAATGCTCCAAGGTGCTAGTTTGACAGTGCAGGGCGCTCAGGCAGATTCGCTCTGCTGATCTTCATGGCCTTTGTCCCACATTCTCTGTATGGCTTCATCTCCAAACTTTGTCTGCCAAGTTGACAACAGCAGTTAATTCAGGACTGTATACAATGCTCTAAAGTGTTGTGTGTATGTAAATAGTCCTTGAACAAGTAAACCCTTGTAATACTATTTATAAAGGACTGACAATGAGGTACCTAGCTTTAACCTGCAGAAGCATTTTCCATATGGAGCTCATAGTATGAACACTAAAACATATATCAAAACACAGCACAGACATAGCAACAAAAAGCAACTTTATACTCAGGCTCTTTGTGGCCCAGTGGTTCCCCCCAGATTGTAAGCAAACAAGTAAATGAGGGAAAATTGAGAAGTGGAGTTAGGCACTGTGGCCACTGTGTTTAAGCAAAAGGGGCCTTGCTCCCAGAGGCCCTTAAAAGTCTAATTAGACATCAGGACAGGCTGAAAAGCAGTTTAGTGACAGTAACTAGTCTCCCACTGCTGTGCAAGCAGATAACTACTGCACTTATTCCTGAGTTATCAATATTCTAATTATAGGTATGCTAATTTTATGTTTTTTCCCTGACCAGTAGCTGACCTTTGTTAACCAAAGGCAAGTACAAATAAAACCAACATGATGTCTGATGCAACATTATCTGAAAATAAAATGTGTTCTGGATTACTGAAGCGGTTTTACAGCTGTACTGCCCACAGTGTAATCCAGCTTTAAACTGCAGTGTCTTTAAAGAGACTCTAATAGGACACTGAATGTGTTTTGTGATTATTTATCATTTTTTTCATATTTAAAACAGCTACTACAGTCAACTAGCAGTCCATTAAGTCCTTGGTTGACCCTGTCCACCAATCAGAGGCTGTGTAACCTATATATATTTTTTACTATTATTACTCATAGTTTTTTAGATGATCTTAAATAATACATATTCCTAAATATTTAAATGAAGGTGTTATTCAGCCAAATTCTTTAACTTTTAACTTACCTTATTCTTCTGAACATGAAGCATGAAGCCAATATATTGTAAACTATTTTGATAGATCGTTTAAAAAACACTTTTTCTCTTTTCTCCTTTCTTCAGGAATCTGGCCTGAGGGGACTACCATGTTTCAGTCTGACTCAAACTCTACGAGGTCACCTTGTGCCACCCTTATAAAAGACAGTGCCAGGCCCGCTGGAATTATAAACCATGACCGCGCAAGGGAGGGTGAGTGTTTATTGTATTCTCTCTGTTTGCGTTTACTAACCACACAATAAGGTAGAGCTGATTACACATTTATACAGAAACAGACACACCAACACAAGAGGGTCCCTTGAAGGCCTCATACTGTACCACAATGACATTAAAGCAACCCCAAAAGACAAACTAAAGACTGCACATAAACAAATAATGGGGTGGAGGCAATATAAGGGGGAAATATTCCACATGTCCAGCAAGCATCTTCTCGTTAGCGCCATGACTTTCTTCAGTATTTCAATTTGCATCTCTTGTTGACTTTTTTTGTCTTGTCACTAATTCCAAATGCCAACATTATGGATATTTGCACTGAAGACTCTGAAGTGTAGTTTTTAATTTAAAAATATGTATTTGTTTTAGATCTGCCAGAACAGAACATGATCTTGAATTTGAGAACCCAATGGAACTCCGTTTCCTGATGGTGGAAAGGTTTTTGGAGCAGTACCCAGTGATCAAGGTAAGATCATTTCATACTCAATGAAAAGTGACAGGTGATGGATAAGAAAATCCGTTGTTAAAAGATAATAGTTGATATTTTATTCTTTTAAAATGGTCATATTGGAAAAAACTCAAACGATACTCAACCTTACAGTTGTTGCTCCCACCACAGCTACTCATTAGCTGGGATTGGATTCATGGTCCGTGCCTTGAATCTAATCAGTTCGGTCAAGGTATTTATTGGTAAATTTCTTTGATACATTTTAAAATATAATTATTCCAGAGCAAAAATATAGCAAGATCTTACAAATCATCATAGTACAAGGAAGCCCAAATCCAGTTGGCCGGAAAGTGACATTCAGTCAGACCTGCATACTTCACCCATTGTTGTACTATATCATACCATACATCATAGCATGTACTGTTAAAACACCTGGCTATAGACTCATAATACTATGGCTACTGGAACATTGGTGTGCCATTATCAGTGCCATGGTACTATTTATATCATGGCTATTGCAATGGTAAAACTTAAACCATTATCCATGACATTATAATAACATAGTACCATTTATAGAACATGGCAGGTGTACATATGAGTGCAAGTATGATACATGCATGTGTCGCTGTATGAACGTGTGAATGTCTTAGAGCCTCGAAGAGATTGATGTAGTGCAGCGAGCTAAAGTAGTCTCACACCTCCCCAGCTGCTCTGTCTGAGACAGAGGCCTGCTGGTTCACTTAGTGTCTGAAACTGAGCACAGATAAGGTTTGGCTATTACAAAATATTAAAGCTATAAGCCTCCCTCGTGGCTGTTGGTATATTAAACTACAGGCCCCATAATAGATTTTCTATCAATTGTTCAACACAAAGGTAATATGGTGGCATTCTTCAACATGCTGGACATAATACAACTGTTAGCTTGATGACTCTGGAACCATGCCACTGCTGCACTGCACCCTCCTCGGGCATGTACACGTCTTATTTAGATGCTACTTTTTCACATGGTAGCAGCAGATTTGCTGTAGAAAAAATTTTTTTTTCACTTCCTTTGTTATAGATCCAAGATCATTACATTTCACAAGTTGTCAAGAATTCCTCCGCTCTCTCGCTCAAATCTGTACACTGTGAATGCTGCAGTTTTTAGTGGTTTTTGGTATTTTGAAACCATAGCACAAAATGAATCTCTCCTTCTTATGGGATGATCCAAAATCTAACAGCCACTCAACAGATTATCGTTGTTTTTTGTTCCTGTTTTTTTTTTTGTCAAATCTTGCAGCCAACTGAATATCAATACCCCCTTCAAATAATGGCCCAAGTCATTTTTTTCAGGTTTTTCAGAAAACACAAAAACTGGACCAAATATGGAACGTATGCTGTTTGGGGGGGAAACATTTTTGTCAAAAAATGACTAAGGCCATTATTATAGGAAGGTGATATTTTACCAGCATCTGGCTGGTAGCTAATACCTTTTCCCAAATGTGCCACAATATTATATGAATATTGTAGAAATATATCCATGGCAGTCTTCCTACATATCTGAAATTATTACTATTAAACATTTTTAGGTGGTTTTCTTAGAACATTCAACACAAATATGACTGATGGCATCTTGTACATAAACTGTTCAACATTCCTAGCCCAGTCTCCAACATCCGAGGCATATGAGTAAACACAACCCAGATGTTGGATGTGAACACACTTTTCTGTGCAGTATTTGCAATTGTGTGTAAATTTACAGACTCACTCAAACACAAATTAACAACTGCACAGACTCCGAAAACAAACACTCTCCGACATGAAAACTAAACCAAGAGTACCTAAGCACTATATCATCATCTTTGAACTCAGAGAGTTGAAAGACTTTGTGGCCGAGGAGTGGTATGTTTAGTACACATGTGACATCTGTTTGTTTTGTCAGAAATGAACGGGATGCCTTGGAGCAAGCAGCCGTTATTTTGACACCTTTTCTGCATGTTCAACAGCCCCTCAAATGTGGGGTTTTCTTCTCTCTTCCCCGGCTTTTTTCCCTTTCTTTCCTCCCCCATCAAACTGCTCTCTATGACTACTAAACGCTGGGAGAGAGCTAACGGGGTTAGCTTAGCTGAAGAGCTCGCTAAAGTATCTAACTAGATAGTGTTTCAAACTGAAGGGATTATATTCTATTTTTTATGGACTAAATGCCATATAATGTAAAATATTGGATAATAATGTAGCATGCATTGCATTGTCCCTGTGGATAGACCATGTGCAGTCATGAAAGTCAGCTGGTTTTTAGGGGTTCTAAACTATACACTACACTACTATACTATACTGGACACTATATGGTCAAAGCAGAACACATTTGAACACTTTTGCAGTATGTAATTGCTGAACATAATACCAGACTCCACTTTCTACCAGATTTAGGAACTTGGCTGCAGGGATTTGCTCCCATTCAGCCACGTAAGCATCAGTGAGGTCAGGCACTGATGTTGGATGATCAGACCTGGCTTGCAGTCAGCACTCTCATCCATCCCAAAAGCTTTGGATTGGGTTGAAACCACGAGTCTGTCCAGTTCAGTCAACTTATTGCACTTCAAACAGCCCCAGAACAAAAGTGCAGTATGTGTAACTTGCAGTATATGGTGTACATATGTAATAGAGAGCAAACGAAATTATGTATTTTTGTAGGCCAACCCAGAAGCAGTATTGCCATTGGGTCTGTTGAGAATTCGCCTATGGGATTTTTGCATTGGTTTTTAGATAGTAGCAGAAAATAAGCTCCGTGGCAAACACACATTTCTGATGCTTCCACATTTTTTTCAGGAGGATAATTTTAGTTTGAAGTGTTCATGCAGCTGACGGGAGTTAAAAGCTAACATTATGCTATAGTGAACAACACCACCATCGCATGACTTGAACATCAATACCGTCATGCTTCAGACAGTTTTGACAAGCAAGCAAAACCGTAGGCTAATAAATTGTTCATTGACCTAATCTGCAATCTACTGAGCACTGATTGTCTTCACCTATGTTTGTCTATTTGGGGCATTAATTTGAATAAATAATAATTATGTTGCATTGGATACATTCCAGCATTTCGGTTGTCTCTAGTTTGAGAAAAAAAAATAATTCTATGTTTGTTAGGTGTTGTCTAATAGCATAGGATTAGGCCAGCATGCTATTACATTAAAAATTAAAAGTGAGATGTGACGTCTGAACTAGCATTAAATGCATTTTTCTGTTATCACACAGCATGTACACATTAGGCTGTCAAAGAATATCAGTTTATTTGTCGGTATCTCCGTTTGTTTGTGAGTAGGGACAAGTATGTTTGCATGTGTAGTTACTGTGTCTGAAATGAGAGAAAGGGAGAGCAGGAGGGAGGCGGACGGAGGCGGGGCTGCAAAGGTAACAGATTGGCTGTGAAATATTGTGGAGTCTGCCAGTTGCACCATGATGTATTGGGAATCACTCGCTCGCTAATTACCTTAAATTAACAGTAGAGTTGGGTGTGACAGTTCACGTAACTGTTTTTTCTGCTGCTACAGATGAATGGGCTGGGGGAGTTGATGCCAGGACGCTGTTGACAATCGAATTCTCCTTCAAACTCCTTCCAATCAATTTCTCTCTCTCTCTACATATGAGCAGGGAAGAGACGGGCCAGTGAACATGTGACGAGGTTCAGAGATTTCTGTCACTGATTCAGCTTTGAGATTAGTAGTTTGATGATATCTTAGTTTATGAATTACCCTCGTCATTTCTTTCATAAAGTGTGAAAAGCAGATGGTTCTTTAATAACGTGTGATCCACCATCCATAACATTTTGGTGACACAAATAGTCTGGACGAGCCGGGCTCTTTTCTGTTTTTGTGGAGTTTATTCCATCATATGCATTCATGAATGTATACGTCTGGTATCAGACGTCAGCATATATGTTCGCAAACACACACATAACACACACTCACACAGTACATTATCTCCAGCCCCCGCCTAAAGAGAGCTCAGGGAGGATTTGTGGGTCTGTGGAAAGGACCAAGAAAAATGTTTTCTGATAAATTATTCACAATCCCACAATCCCTTTTGGGCAGAGTGTTGCATCGCACTGCGTGACGCATTACACCTTCACCGTCTCTGTCTCTCTCCCTCCTCTTTCCTTTCCTCCATCACTCACTCACTCTCTCAATGTGCCCTTTTCCTCTCTGTGTCTCTGTTCTTTCTCTCTCCCTCTCTCACTTTTTTGTATTCTGCGACGCCGGGCCTCACGCCCCCAGAGAAGGGCCCAGTTCTCGGGCAAGCTGTCGCTGATAATGGTGGCAATTAATAACATGTCATAATCCTGCAGAGAGAGAAAATGTGTGTGTGAGTATCCAGCACCATAAACTGGGGGTGTGTGTTTCAGAGCGAATATACACTTTTGTTTTGTGTTTGGATGTGTAAGGGGTTGGAAGATGTATGTCTTTGTTTATGTGTATACATTATGAATTGAGATGTCCTGTGTGTGTTTATATTTATGATATTTGCCACATGCATGCGTTAGCATGCCTCTATGTGTGTATGTGTGTGTGTAAATCCATGTTGTGTGACGCAGTGAGGCAGAGATGGGTTTAGCAGCTGCAGGTCTTTAGTACATCTAATGCTTAGTGGACACAGGTGTTGTACACATCTGAGGTCACAGCTTCAGACACTCACATACACACACTGACACACACACACACATATGCATGCAGGGCTTCAGAGTGTCGGTCCACTGCCAAGCCACAGGCCAAGTCACACTATACTGGTACATAGCTGAACATAGAGTTAGACTGAACAGAAGGAGCTATTCTTTCTTTGACTTGACAGCCTCCTCTCAGGGCACAGGGGCTTAAATATTTACCAATTATGTATTACAAAAACCCAGCTTTGTGAACATCACATGAGGAGACTTATTTAATGTGGTCTCAATGTCAGAACCCAAAACACAAATATATCAAACCAAAGCATGCATACCATGATCAAATCAGAATCAGCAAGCTTTTTATTGCCAAGTATGTTTTCACATGCAACATATTTGCTGTGGTGTATGGGTGCATACGATCAAACAAAGAACTAAAATATAGATATACATAAAGGCAAGTACTTCAATCAAAAAACAGCAGCTTGAATAGAAAATATGAACAATAGAAAAAGCGAACATACAAAAAATATTTAAAAATATATATCATGCATGTTCACTGAGTCCCTCCCACTGTAGTAACAGGTATTTATGAAATAAAATGGTTCAATGGCGATGGCCCTACAGCCTATTTATCACTCAAGTATATTGATTTTTATGAAATGATATAACAATGTTCAAATATGCACGGTACAGGCAGAGAAAATATCAAAGTCCAGTGGAGAAAAAGAAAAGATGCCTATATGTTAACGCGTGATTTAATATGACAGAATGAGCCTTTAAGGATCACCTAAATAATGATGATAGGTTATTTTATTATATTATATTATATTATATTATATTACAATACTATTGCTTTATGTCAATCAGTCTCCTTTGCACAAACAACTATAAAAAGCTTCTGTATAAAATAGTGGGTGATGATGAATAAAAAACACCAACAACAACAACAACAACAACAACAACAACACAAATGTAGCAGTACAACACTGAGAGTTCCTTCTCTATGTGTTGTTGTTCTATGTCTGTGCAGCCATCAGGTCCTTCTCTCCAGGTGCACAGCCGTGTATAGACACTGCATGCCTGTTGTGCCTCCCCTCGCCTCAGTGCAAACTGCAGCAGACAGGTGTGACTCTGAATACCTTTCTTTAGGCCATACACACTCAATTATACAGACACGACTGTAGTCCTGTAAAAATATACACATATGAGTGTAATTGTGTTTGCATATACTGTACATAATCACTGACACATATGTTGTATCGGTTGTGAACATTTCTTGGCATGCATATTTTCTTTGCACAGACCATATCTACTTTTCCTACTTTTGTTGTCTTTTTTTATCACGAAAGCAGCATCTCACGCCCTCATTCATAAACCATGAATATACAAACGCATAAAACTGCTTTGTTGCTTTGATGACTGTTTGCTAACGAGGTGCCTTTGCAATCTGATCATGTCTGTGTTCTCTGGTGTTGTTGTGTGATAAAACAACAGGTCTGAGGGAGGACAAACTGAGTGGTGTGGCAGGATCAGAGAGCAGGGTGTAACATTCCTGTCGTTACAATGGCTAAACCTGTGCAAATACATATATTGTTAAGTCTGATCACAAAATGACTCTGAGAGGAACTGATTTATATTGGGTATTGATAGAAATATTGACAGTCCTTGAGATTTCATGTATTTATCATGAAAGAAATTACTCTATTACATGCATGTCTTTATACTTTCTACAAATACTTATTTTAATTTCCCAGTACATGGACTGATAACATTATTATTATTATTATTATTCTGAATGGAACATTTTCTGTACACTTGATTAAAATGCATTAGCTTGTCATTTTTTATTCGACAGAACAAAATTATGACTGCTGGTTTAATTTCCTACAGCCTTTTGAGAATACCCCGAAATAGACTTAAAGTATGTATTTATAGAAATATTGACAGTACTTTGGATTTCATGTATTTATCCTTACCTTCATGACTTTATACATAACAATATCTACAAAAACATTAAATTATTTTTTGTTACCAGTTACATTTTGAATTAAACTAGGAGAGGATGGTATGGTATAGCATGTTAAAGTATTTTTCTGCTATACGCATTTGGTCAAGGTCAGAGAAAGATAAAGGTCATGCACTAAAGTATGTTTAACTTTGGGAAAAGGAGTGAAATAGTCAATTTATGTGTGATGCATTCTGGTTCTTCTTGGTCCTTTTCAGTTATACTCTAAAATAAACCTTTACCTTTAGGTCTTCACCCACCTCCCATCTTCTCTAATCCTTGTCTCAAATGATCTTACCCATCTTGTGGGTGAGGCTAACCTACAGTATGGAAGGAACTCCCCTCCTCCTTGTTACAATGAAGTCCAGCCTCTACATCCTGTTGCTGGGTCGAAGTGTTGATTTAGTTACCGACCCATACCACTACTGCAAAGCCGTGGCTGCCCCTACCCTAAACAGGCAAAGTTTACAAACCTCTGGCAATTTGTACACTCCTGTTAGTGGCCATGGGAGGTGCATTAGTAACTGTCAATGCGCCCTGCCCGATGCACTGCTCTCATTTGACCCAATTCATTCCAGTGGGTGTGTCCCAGTGGCAGTGATATATACCCCCTGTGATTTTACTGATGTATAATCACTCAGCGCTCTCACAACCCACAGTTATCTTTACCTCAATAGGCTGAGGAAACAATGAGAGCGCCATACATAAGCTTTCCAAGAGGTTGGGGCAAGAGGGGGGTTGTTGGGGTGTGTGGGCGTGTACGGTAGGGGATACTGTACTGAGGAGAGGAACAACTTGGGCGCCTATCCTTATAGCAGTCTGGTTGGTTGAGATCGAACATGATGGAGCTTCCTTTGACTGGTGGAATATCAGCTGTCCGGTGGCTATTTTTGCAGACGATGATGCCATTTTTGATGACCGGGAACTCTGATTCTCGTATCTTGCTAGATTTGAGGTGTGACAGCCAGATCTAAACAGACTGAATGACATCAGTACAAGAGGGTTATCCCACTGTGCCCCTTAGAAAGTGAAAAGAAAAAGAAAGTGTTTCAGTCAGACAGGAAGTCCTCCTCATGGACTCGTCATTCACATGTGCACAATCATTCTGGCTTTTTCTCTCTTTCAAGTCCTCAAACATTTGAAACACAGATTTTATCTAAAGAATCAAAAAAGTTTTAAAGGTTGTTGTGAACTCCGCTAACATGTTTCAAACACCTAGGGATGGCACAATGCTACATGTTCATGTCTGATACCGATATGGCAACCTTAAGTATCTGCAGATATCGATACCAATCTGATACCATCTTTTTCCCTTAAACAAATAAGCTGTCAAAGAAATAAACAATACAGTTATTTTGGCCAATCTGGACCCGTTACCTAGACTGTATAGCACAATGTTTGATTCCGGTGCATGTTCACCATTCTGTGAAGACCTCGAAGAAAGAGGCGTGCCAATAAGACACTGGAGTTCACCATAGTGCTTAGTATTCACAGAGAACAGAAAGACATCTTGTTTGCATTAATGGAACTCTTTTTGAAACTGGTGTTATGCTGTATGTGCTGTATTTTCAATCATGATTTTATTTGCCCTCTAGGTCAATATTTTGATTTGCTTCTTTGGCAGGTATCCTCCATTTTTCATGATCTCAGTAGGGATTTAATTATTGTTGCTTGGTTTTAAGACTTGGACAGACAAAGCGAGAAAAACCTCCAATGTCTCTCATTTGTTTCATAGCTGGTAACCCAAGGAAGGTGCTCTCTACTTGGCTGTGGAGCAGAGCTGGTTTAGTTTGGCTGGATGGGAATGAGATGGAAGAGGCTGTCTGAACCAGAGCTGTCCCAGTGATTGTCCCGGGATGGAATTACTCTTCACCATAGATGTGGGAGCTCTGGGATAAATGTTCACCACCGTGCATCTCCGATTGGCTCCACATTGTTGTCGCGAAAGTACATTCTGTTTTCCCCTGTGTGCCTGAAACGCTCCCCTCATTCCTTTTGCTGTGTGTTTGTTATTCTTATGGCATGGTGGACAGCACCCAGTGTGAGAAATGCATGAGATTCATTCTAGCGCCCTTCCGACCCCAATGCAAAACCACAACCTCCGCCCCACCGAGCTGTTTCATCCCAGACCCTTCATCTGTGCTGTCTCTCTATTGCTCTGCATAGCATAGCATAAATCAAACCATGCAGGACTCGCTCCCTCTCTCACTCAGCCCCCAGAGTCGTACCCCTTCTGCCCGCGTTACATTGTATTCACAGATTTAGTGGCATTGTAAATAGATAAACACAAGCAACATCTATCAATGCAACTCGAGGAGAGGGTCTGTAATCAGAGTGCCGGGCCCGCGGCCGGTGAGGGCTATCTCCATTTACCTTGGGATAAATCCATCGGTGTGACCACCATAGGCGCGCTGGAGGGGCCTGACAAATCACCCCAGTCAGGCCACGGGGCTGCTGGGCCTTATTGGCCTGGCCTCTAAGTGGTCTTCCCCTTCAGCGGAAAGGATGGGCCCTGTCAAGCATGGCCAGATTAAAAAGCATACTTTGAAAGAAATGATTTGTTATTAGAAAATGCCCTGTTGTGAATCTTTAGGTGGGGAAACAAGTATGTATGATGGCGTTCGAGGGCGGGCTGTGGGCGCGCACGAGGCCCGTGCATCCACCTGCTTGCTTTTGTCCGTCTCTCTTGCTTCCTGCTTTCTTCCTTTCTCTTTCTGTTAAGCTCTCTTTCTCTGTGTGCACAGTGCTAGTGTGAATGCATTTATGATGTAAGGATTTTGAGTGAAACGGTGCAGGCGCTTTGGGTTATGGGGGTGGGGAGCGAGGGGGTCGGATTGGGTTGAGAAATTCTATTACAGTGGTGAATAGGGTTGAGGGGGTTAAGCACAAGCAGACATAATCATTTAGAGAGCGGGAGAGCAGTTTGGTGTGTTACCACAGACAGGGGGACACACAGATACACACAAATACAAACCTAAACACTGGTGCATACATGCTTAAATAGCAAAACACACAGACTCTAAGCAGCATGTAGAAAGACATCTAAAAAAGCTTTACCAGTTTATTTTCGGTATAAGTGAGTCATTTTAGTCAGTATTTTTTGGGACGTCTTTATTGTTTTTTTGTTGTATGTATGTATATATATATATATATATATATGTTTTATTTAGAAAATAGCAATTAGACAAGAGCATATGAGATACAATTCTTTCAATTTATAATAAATAAATAAAAATAAATAAAAAACAGGACAAGACAAAAATGAAACTAGTACAATGCTGTGGGAGTAAAATCAGAAATTAAAGGGCAAATACTACTTCAGCAACAGTAGGTTACATAATACGAACATAGACATACATCTACTCACACACAAAAGAAGCAACACACCTGCAACCTCCTGCCTCAGCTCAATCTGACCAGAGATCAACTAAATTGTCATGTGTAAAGTGTGGTGAATAAGGTCAAAAAACTGTTCAATCAGGCAACACTTGTAGTCCTGTAAAATAATAAATAAAAGGTTGCCCTTTGAAACTTCTCATGAAGCCTCATGAAAACATCAATATGGCATTTCCTCATTGAGCAGCCTATGTATATATTATCTGTTTGTGTTATATGGGGAGTTGTTCTCAGTCCGGGGCAGCTAAAGGTGAGACCCACAGTGACAGAAGGGTAGTTTTAACAAAGAAGTTTAGTACATTTCATTTTCCAACCTGCTGGTATCTGAGGGAAATGAAAGGTCCTTAGAGGGACACAGATGTTTTCTACATACCTGCATAGCTCAAATGCCAGTCGCATGCTTGTATGTAGTGTATTGCACTAATTAACTTAATCAGTTTATCAGACAGTTTAATAATAAGATGGTCAGGACTTGTAATACCTCTCTGGCATGAGAAAAAAAAAAGTTGTGTGTCATTGTTTGAAGACTTATACGCAATAAAGAATCAGCTGTAGCGTGTTCTCGGTCACTTTTCAAAGGCTACTTGTACAGATCATGGGGGAATTTGTGAGATATACGAGCTCTTGGTGTACTGACAGCATGGTTAAGAACAGGGCCAGGGCTGAGAGAAAATAAACATTATTTCTCTGTGGTTTACCTGACGTTTGACTTTGAGGGCTGAGATTTAGTGACACTTTTGCGCCAAACACTCTGTAGACACACGGCAGTAAATTATTTGAAGGTTGGGGGTATGCACAATCTTGCTGACAGAAAATATTAGGTGCTTTTTTTTCCTTGTGTATGTGTGTGTACGAGAGTGTGTGAGCGAGAGACAAAAAGACACGGAGAGCGAGAGAGAGAGACCATGTGAGTGTTATATTGCCTGTTGTAGCCATTTCACACCTCAACGGTGCCCTATTGAAACTCCTCCAATGGACAGGATGCCCATTAAATACATTTCATTTGTGTTTGCATCGTTTCATTGAGTTAATCCTAAATATTTATTAGATGTGAGCAGTAAAAAATATGTTCATTGGAAAGCTAGCCAGCAAGTTTGACACCGGGGACGGAGAAGGAGCGCGGCGGTTTTTCCACAGAGAGTTACACCATCTGTGCGCTATACTTGCATGAGCACAGAGAAGATACTAACTCCCCCTGCAAAGACAAAACTCTTAAAACAAATGGAACTGCTCTCATTTCATTATGACAATAAAAACCTTCGGAGGAAATAGTTTTCAATGAAAAATTTCCCCCTTATTTCCCAGAGGAAACAGAATGGGACCAAAAGTGGAGAGATTGTCACAGAGAGAAATAAAGCAGAAAGTAGAAACAACTGCGCAAACATTTACTTAAAAAATATTCAGCCTGAACACCCTTTCGAAGCTGAGCAAACATTTGCCCATCAAATCGAGCTGTTTGCAGATTAAATTCTCAGTTAGGGTCGAGGGCAGTGATGAGAGGAAAAGAGAGGGAAACTATTTGTCATCACTGGGTTACTCTGAGGTCTAGAGAGCAAGGTTTAGACACACACGCACACACACATACCTGTACTGTCTCTGCTCATTCCTGACACTCTCGTCCTGACACATACCTACACACACTGAGACAACACAGCTGGAGGAAAGGCTAAAGGTTACAGAATTCTACAGAAATGCAGGTAAACTTTAGGTGTCTGACGCAGGAGCTACAAATTCTGATAAATAATGAATGCGGTGTCCATTAAAAAAAATAGATAAGCATAAATTGTACACACTGCTGATGAATGAGCCTGATGAGTCCATAGTGTTGTTCTGTAGCTGAGCAGGACCTCTGACTTCCTTGAAAAGGGTTGAGAGCAAGAACAGAACTTTAACATGGAGATTACAACACAAACAGTGTGTTTTTGAGACAGACAATGAAACCAATTTCAGAGGGGAAAACTCACCCGTTGACCACTATGGTGGCCACAAAGTGAATTCAAGATGGAATAAAAAATAAACCTTTTCTATCTGGATTTTGCACCATTATGGCTATGCAAAAGTAATCAGAAGGCTGATTTCTTATACAAATAACTTTATTAAAGAATATTTAACATTATTACACATTTTACATACAATATCAGGACTGTATATTAAGTGTCAATGAATTGCCAACAATTTAAATAAAGAATGAATAAAAATAACATAAATAGGAACATTTCTTAATCACCCCAAGTATTGTTTTCTGCATTGTATATTGTGTAAAATAAATGTTAGTACATATTGGACAACATATATGCCGATACCAATAGATACGGCCTTTGATAGACCATTATAACCTGTAAACCAATATATTGTCTAGATTTATGATTCTGCTATTTTAAAGCTGAGACTTAGGTGAATACAGGGAAGTTCAATTACGTGTATGATATTTATACAAGTTGAATTTGTAATATAAACCCCCACAAATGGCTTTGTTTAAATTATGATTTAGCCAATAATTGACTTTATTATTCAGCTGAGGGCGTTTGGTTAAATATTGACTGTACTGTTGACTCAATACAGAGGAACCTCTTATAGTGACTGATAAAGCCTGGAGCTCCTTGTTCACCTGCTGGCCGACATCACTATAAGCTTTTATTATTAGTATTATCAACTGAATATTGTTAAATCTCTTCATTTAAGTTGATTTATGTAGAGGTCAAAAACACTTTACATGCATTTAGAATTTTGTTATTTTATCAGAGCTATACTAAGTTAAACTTAAACTTTCCAACTCCAACCTGCTAGTAAATACCCTTATTCATCCCAGACCCTACTTTTCAGCCATTTAGATAATTGTTTAATCATAGATGTATGAGCAAGTTGGTGAGGTAAAATGTGATTTACTTACTTCAAAACTGCCTTCATGAACTTTGAGTAAATCACTTTCCGGCTGAGCCCGTCTCACTCACTATTTCAATAATCTCAGGATCGACAAGTGTACCTACTCTCCATAGCAGTGTAAAAAGGCCCATGGAGTGTGATTGAAATTTGCTTTATTGCCTTATATGCAATTCCCATTTTGCGGCCAATCCAGTGTATTTATTGTTTGGCTGAGCTGAGGTACGCCTGCGTCAAGCTGTAGGGGAGATTACCTCTGCAAAAGTGGAGGAAAGAGAGAGAAATGGTCGAGAGGAGGGATGAGAGTGGCAGACAATCTTCAGGGACTATTACGCTAATACTCTCCTTCTCCCTCTCTCTTTCACTGTTGTTGTTTTTTCACATGCTTTGTCCTTCTTCCCTCCACATCCATGGTTAGTCAAGAGTTTGTCAGCGTTCGCCTTTTCTCTCACTGCCATAAAGTCATTTTTATACGGTGCTTTTAATTATTAAATATCTGTCAATGAAGCACCATCTGTTATTATAATGAATCCACCCTAAAATATGTCACAACCATATTAACTAGTGAGTTTTCTTTCATTTTATAAACAAATTTGTTGTCTGCTGGTGTATTTTTTCTACTTTGACAAATGTATATTTAGTGGCTCTGAGGTCGACTTTGGCGCTGGTAGATTGACGTTTTCCTGAGTTGTGGTGATGTTTTACAACACACCTGAGCCTTTTTTTGTATTTTGCTGACTCACTGTGCACCAAAGTGGGAGGAAGAGATGCAGTGAATCCAGCCCTCCAGCAGTACATCAATCGACTGCGCTCAGACTTTGTCAAAAGCAATGCACGATGGTTTCTGCTATTTAGTGACTTCAGTCAGCACAGGCACATATATCCAGACCAAAAATCATTCAAACCTGTTTATGCATGTTTTGCTTGTCTGGTTCACTGTGATTATACATTTTTAACCAGCAGAGACATCTAGATGAACATCATAAGTAAAATTTTAATCAGATTTTGGCAGCGGTGGTGGTATGGTATGGTAGAGTAGATTCATGGGTGACTCCCACCATCATGGGTACATCCACAGCTGCTTGTAGGCCTGATGAGAGCTTTTGCATTCATCTGAATTTAGAAGAACAGCTATATCATCGGATAATTCTTGTTTGGTGCAGGAGCTTTAGGGGCATAATTAATTACTGTATGTATGCCCAAATGAATTAAGTTATCCCTTGGCACTGTCCCACCGGTCTGTACTGACAAGACATCGTCACACCTAAATGACAGAAACAGTTGTTGCCAATTTCAACATTTATGACTGTTTGAGATTACCTATAGATGCACCTTGTTATATTTTAGAAAATTTGATTAAAACTACCCGGTTAGGTGTAGAAAAAGATCATGATTCGGATAAAAGTTAGTCAGTTTGTAAGTTTACACACATGAGCTAAGATAAGTCAGCATTGACCATTTGTCTTCACACAGGACACAACCAACAGTATCTTGGATCAGTGTCCTGTGTTTGTTTAACCCATCTGACCATCACAAACACAGACTTTGTCGTTCTTTATACTGTGTCACCTGACTTCCTCTTTTACTCCTGTCATAATTACTACGGCCACTAGAGGTTGGCGCCTGACAATAAACTTAAATATGTCATAATAAGCAAACTGTAACAGTTGTCAACATTGAATATATATATATATATATATATATATATATATATATATAAAGCATACATTTGTTTTTTATTAGGAAATGATGAATTATAGAAGAAAATAAAAAAACTCTGAAAAATTAGTGTAAACAGGATTATGTAGAACATTTTGCAGATCTTGTCAATTGAATGGAACCATATATTTAAAGAAAAACCTGCAGGTTCTGCTTCAAA
This sequence comes from Serranus cabrilla, assembly GCA_903364295.1. Taxonomy (NCBI): domain Eukaryota; kingdom Metazoa; phylum Chordata; class Actinopteri; order Perciformes; family Serranidae; genus Serranus; species Serranus cabrilla. Next base: position 676,348 of record CAFUXE010000414.1, read on the forward strand.
ATAAAACAGAGACCCTGACATATTACAGGAGGCAGGCGGATGACAAAGGGTTAATTCAGATTTACATAATCGAAAAGGAAAAGTTTTGAAAAGATGGTGTAGATTCTAGTGAAAAATCCAAGTTGTATCAAGCCTAAATAGACAAAAACAAACAGACGCATTGAAGCTTTTAGCACATCACCAAACACCACAGAGAAAAAAAGAAACACTGTGACATTCCCACTCGTCCTGCCACACTTACCTTGAGCTTATTAGCCTATAAAATCATCATATTTGGTCCCTCTGTATTTGTTTGATTACATTTTCCTCCATGCCACTGAGAATATGTGAGATGTTATGTTACACCCTATTGATTACCTGTGTTAATTAAAATTTTAATTAAAGTTTTTTATGGTCTGCGTTTCACTTGTGATAATAATACAGAGAGAGGAGACCCTCGCCTTCATAAATCTTATCTTTATTTGCGGCGGCCAGCCATCAACAAATACAACTGTGTACATAAAATTTTACTAACATTGATTTTGAAAATATTAATATTACTTTAAACAGTGGAGATGCATTATTCAATTTAGAACCGCAAAGCATAAAATCCTGCTGCTATAACTCAGTTAATGAACAGGAAAAGTCCATTACAAACCTATCAGTAGACGCATCATCTGATCCACATAAGCGCCCGTGATAGAAGCAGAATCATTTACTTTAAGCTGCACAGAAGACTCCTTTAATAACAGCAGGCGATGTATTGTGAAACCAATATGAGCTCAGATGAATGGCTGAGTTTTCCCGTGTCTTACGAATACAGAGAGAGGACATTATGAAAACAATCCAAATTTCATTTCTGCCTTGTGTATCTATCACGCAGATCACCGTGTATCATTTCATGGGCATCATTTAACATGAAAAACACCCACAGTCAGTTGAAGCTTATGATGGTTTAAGTGCGGGAGAAAAATTGAATTTCTTTCTTTAAATACTCGCCTTTTGTACCGTAATAGAGCTAATTCTGCCGCAGTGTTATTGGTTGAGATAATAAATGAATAAGCACTTAACACGTACAATTTGTTGGACAAACTGTTTCTTCAGATTGCAATGCAGCCATGTTTCCTTCAACTCTTTAATCAGCATCACAAGACCCGAAACTGTAATTGCGTTTATGAAATGTACATGGAAAAATAGCAGGAGAGTCTGTTTCCTTTGTACTGGTGGTAACACAGTTACTTTTATTCCACGGAAGAAAGAAAAAAGGAAATTGGCACAAAGCAGGAAATTAAATGACAAGTAAGAAAAAAAAGAATAAAGAGCAAAAGAAATGTGATGACAGAAAGACATAATTGAGTGAGCAGTAAAAGCAGGGGACAGACAGACAAGGCTCTGTACTGGCTCATCTGTACCCAGCAGTGTGTGTTAATTAGAGGAATGTGAGTTTTAAATGAAGTGCTGAGTAGCGTGGAGCGGTAATGAACAGAGATTGGCCTGGCACTGGGTAATATGCTGGAGGCCTTATGGTATTTATGACCCAGGGGGGCAGTGCTTTATCCCTGTCCTCCTGAATTTCAACCAACCCCTAAACATTTCTCTCTTTCTTTGACATGTTTTTCAACCCCATCCTTCTAAAAACAGCAAATACAAACAGGAATGTTTGAATCAACCAAGATACCAAGACATGAGTATGATGTGTCAGTCATGTCCAACTGGTTACCTTATATCACGCAAATATTCTTCTCTACTCATCTTTTCTTCTCCGGTGGCAGCATTATTAAATAGATGTCACAAAGTAAATCTAATGAAGCTTCATGAGATTTGGATTCCTGCACAAGGTCTTTGGGATATTTTTAAATTCAGCAGCTCAAACAATCAGTTGATTTGTTTTGAAGAAGGCCGAGACGGAGCTGTGCTGCATGGCAATCTTGCAGAGTTGTTTGTTGTTTAGTAAAAAAGCAAATGGACATTATTTGAGATTTTTAAATTTGCTTTACATGCAAATCTGGTAGTTTTCAGAATTTTTCCATTTAAAGTTCCCTAATACTTTTTCTTATTCTGCAACAAGCAACATAATCCCTTGTGTATTTACTATACTATATTTATTTGTTCTAAAACTAGAAGATTCTGGTGCCCAATGCAGCATTAAAGCAGTTATTGAGACGGATGATTTTGCCGTCCAGCCCCCTCAGTCTTACACCCCATAAGCCTCACCACGCTGTTCTCTTCCAGGTCAGGCTGTGAAAAGAGCCGTCCTGTTGGGAACGTCTTCCCAATGGGAAAGCACCACGGGGGCATCGGTGTCCCCCCTGCCTCCCTCCCTCCCACGCAGGCCTGACTGATGTGTCCCACCATTGTTTTCCAGGAGGATCATTGAGATCGTTGAGTGGCATGTTGTTTTAAGGGCTAAGCTCTAACCGAATGGCTCCATTGTGTGAGCCATTCTGCCCTCGGCTGCTAACAGCCCAGGGGCAGTGCTAAACAAGATGGACTCATTTACAGGCTCTATGACGAGCTCAGTGGTGTTGGGCTAAAACAAGTCTTTGAATGGTTTGTTACTCAATTACAGAGCATCTTCAGTTCAGAAGTCCCCTCTTAAGTCTCATGTTAGAGCCCAAGGCCTATTCTCAAAGTTTCCTCCTTTCAAGTGATAATATTCTTAAAATGAATTTATTGTTTGTTTATTTTAGTGAAAGCTGCTGCTAATGTACAGCAGTTTTCACTAATGTTGTCACAACAGCGTGGTCCGTCATTTTGAGGCCCCATGACCTGACACACCCGAAAACAAATAGGCAAACATGTATCATGATTTAACCCTTTAGAGCCCAAGCAGTGTGATACTTACCCAGCCGATAACATACAGTATAACATATAATAATGTAGTGGTAGACTTCCCTCTGTTTGGTCTGCATTGGTCTGTCAACATACAAATAAAATTTGAAAAAAATGATAAGAAATATAAACAGAAGAAACAATATGTTCAAATATGGAGTTAGAAAACATTTTCAACTTTGTAATGTCACAAAAGTATGGAATTTCAGATGGACACTGCTCCATCCAGTACATGGACCACGTTTAAAAGAAACACACACACACACACACACACACACTGGGACTCATCACTTTTTTCACTTACACACAAAAATGCACACACAGACTCATATATAGATAAGACTCATAAATTCTCACTCACACACACGTACACTTTACATGAACTGTGTCTGATCAGCAATTCTTCTAGAGGTGAGTATTGACAGGTTTTGTTATTCATAGCATATTCAAGCTATTATATTTTCTCCTCTGCTGCCATAATGTTGCCAGTGTTGCGGAACACATTGGTAGCTATCATTCGCCGGCTCTTTTTAAAAAACGTCTTGAGGCGTGACATTATTACCCATGAGCCATAAGGAGCCTATTCAATGACCAAACAGGGCTGGTTGTTCCTTTTATGGCTGCCACGCGCTCGGTGAGCGCCAGGGTTCAAAAGGGCATGGCCTCCCTGCCCTCGCAACACACAGACACCATCTTTTTATACCTCCTTTAATCGAAACACCGCGTACTACATCACAGTTATGCTTTGGGCAAATTAAGGTCACTATATTGATTTCATATTTGTCATTATACGCCATGCACTCGTATGCTCACAAATCGTCCTGTTTGCCTCGTCCCTGTAGACGTGTATCCCCCATGCTGCAGTATATCATCCTTCATAGAGCCATATTTGTGCAGGTAGTGCATTGTATCTTCCTTTGTTTTGGTGTAGCAGAGCTTTTTTGGCTTGGGCAGGAGTCACTTTTCAAGGCGTCGTCCTTCCCAGGAGTCACTTAGTGCTATAAAGGAATCCAGTCGGGCGAGTACTTTAAACATAGATTTGTTGTCTAGCATTTGTCAAAGGTCAACAGCAAACAAGCCCTTTGGTGGCCATTTAACTCTGCCACTGAACTTGTTCTTTTTCTCGCAGCGATTTGTGATTAGGAAATATCTCAAACCGCTCTCGGCCACTCAGCTCAGCTCAAAAACAGGTGATTCATAACAGGGCTAAAAGGTCATGTCAAGTGGCATGTTAGTATTTCACTTAAACTTTGATTAAAGATTTTTGGAAAAGATGGGAAAACGACTTAATATCAGTGTGGTCCTCCCTCTTCTACCTCTGCGCCCAGGGTTCTATATTTCCTGCAGAAATCAATAAGGTGGGAACTGAAGAAACTATTGCAGCGCTCTCTCCGGGTGCAGCGCTCATTCATTCATCCTCAGCCTCTCTAATGGATCATGGGAGCTCGCAGGAGCATACAAAAACAGACAGAGCTCTCTTTACCCTCCCAGCTTCTCCTTCACACGCTTTCCATAACAACACATTATAAGAGACAAAAAAACTCTTAATGTTGTGATTGAATGAGCAAAAACTACTTAAAAAAGAAATGTTTAGAGAGAAAAGATCAAACTTAAACATCAGACATCATCACTCTGAATGCTCCTGGCCAGAACCAATTGTTAGATTATACTAATGACGTTTCTTTCAAGCACCCTGGAACAGTTGACGCAGTGCAGTAGATGAAATTAAATTAGGGGGAGTAACAAGTTTATTTAAGGTTTGTGAAATCTGTTGCTCGCTGTGGTCAAAATACAACGGGAAACCCCTGGCAGAGGACCTAGCACAAGATGGAAGTGACAGTGTATTGATATAATCAGTTAATTGTATCTTTACAGAAATGAAAAGACTGTTTGTTTGAGGCTGCTTGCTACTGAGTGGCAAAAAACCTACTCTTTCCAAATTTCTTGGCAAAGCCCTGCAATTCGGAGAGCTGTGTAAAAAGATTTCAGGCTGTTATATGTTTGCGCAAAGATAAAATACAATGTGCTATCAGCTTCAGAAATCCATTTTGAAGGCTCACCTTCAGACTACTGTATCCCACAGTGGAGCCTGCCATGTTTAACAGTGTGATATATCTCACCAGTTAGAGGACTCATGTAATGGCAGCAATAAGGAGGCACTTAAAGGTCCTTAAGAGCAGCTGCCTGTCAGCACGTACAGAAAAACACACACACAGAGCGAGTAGCACACAGTCACATTTACACTCCCTCTCATTTGGTCGCATACCGGACATTGTCTCACGCACGCAGCAGTGTGAGAACAACACACACATGCACACATGCTCAAATGCCCGAATACATGCATCAAAATAACCGCAGCACTGTAAAGCCTCTATGAAATGCTGAATTATTCTGCATGCATTGTGCATATTGCACACATGCAAGTTCTCACATTTATCATGTCGCATTCAACATACAGCGTCCAACCCCTGAGGCCTGGATAGGCTAAGTAGACCCTGTGGCCCTCTCAGGAGTAATAGAGCGATAGAAAAGAAGGGGGGTATTACCCAGATAGTCTTTCTTTCTTTCTCCCTCGCTTTCCCTCTCGCTGATACTGTAGCTGACCGCAGAAAACAAATGCCCACCCCCGTCGTGGGTAGAGAGTGGGGGGTGTTACAGGACAATTTGTTAGCCCCCTGTTTATTAACTGTAATATGAATGTAACTGTATGCACACTCGGGGGAGTTGGGCGCCAGCCACAATTACCGCTGACCCCAGTGTAATGGGAAACAAATTTGTAGGAATATCGCCGGCCATCCGTCTTTATTTACACTTGGTAATGAGGTAGTGTGTTAAAGTACTTCAAGCCTATTCTAGAGGGAGGCTTGCTTGGGCCTTCAGGGAGGCAGATAAAGACAGAAGAAAGACCACAAAGGAGTCGGACAGACAGATATGAAAATAAACTTAGAGTGAACTAGATATATGAAGGCAGACAAACAGATAATCTGGTGAAGATGAGGAGGCATAGTGGAAGGTAAGAAAGTAGCAATGGAGGCAAATATAAGTTAAAGAAAAGAGACAAACCCAGACACAGGTTACAAAAAAGTAAATTTCTACACAATAGAAATCCAGAACCTTGAATTTAAAATGTGCAATCCTGTTCAATTTTAAATACCCAGTGAATTATATTGAATTGTACATTGAGCTGATAGCATAGTCTGAAATGGATCAATCGTTCAGCAGCCCCACTGCCTCCTATTGATCCCGCACCAGGAGATGAATGTGTTCTCCAAACCTCTAACTTGCTTCCTCATGTAGTCATGGAGCACTCTATTCTCCAGCTACATGCACTCCTCCCAATCGTATTACAGTTTCTGTTATTCTGGTGATCCATTTTTCACAGTCCTTTGTGCTCTCACTATAAGCTTTGTGGCTGTTATCAATAGCCATGATAGATTTTCTTAAAAACTTTTGTAAATCTTTGCCTAATTAGGAAAAAAAAAGATAAATCTATCACAGTTTATATGCATGTTATTTGAGGATTATTTTGATGTAAATATTGTCAAATAGAACACTAAACCATGTTATGGATTATACTATCTATCATGCATTCGTCAGTCTACTTATCATATGTTTTGTTTGAAAGACTTTTCTGTATATAATGAGCACAAACAAGGTGCCACACCTGAACAACATAAAACATCCAGATGTAAAGTAGCTATTTAGGTTAATATCCATCTTTAGTTCCTTTTAAATCAATTTCACCACCAACTTATCATGACAAACCACTAAGGAATAAAATCCTCCTCATAAACATGAAGCCCTTTGTGAGTATGTCCCTGTAAATATATATCCTCCTCTCTCTGCACGCCCCACTGCTTTCTGAATAAGCGTCACTAAAGCAGCTTTCAGGAGGACATGTTCCTGTCAAAGATGCTAAACCATGCAAGTCGGAGCTCGGGTTCCCTGCATGAGTCCCCCTAAATGAGATGTCCGTGGGGATAATAGGACGGCCTGCTTGCAAGCTAGCGCTCTGTGTGGCTCTTTTCATGCCAATTAGGCTCTGTGATATAGTCACAGCAGATGCACCGCCAGCTCCAGGATACCCATCTGATCACCGGCCTGGTCGCACAACATGGGGGGGAGACAGAGACGGAGGAAGAAGGAAGCATTCTTTGCACAATGCATACATAGTTTGGTTGTGAGTACCTGTTAACAGGCTTAAGAAGTGTTAAATAAGAGTGCAAATACTCTTAACTTTAAGAAACTTACTGATAGCATATTCAGAGATACATACTCAGAAATGACCAAATCTTGCCCACATACCACTTTAAATTTCAATATTTTAATAATAAAGCTGTTATCACATAAACCTTTGTAACTCCTGCTGTAAGCCAGTGTACACAATTAAAAAGCTATCTCTAAATAGGTTCACTGGTTGACTGAAAAGTTGACATTTTTAGAGATGCACAGTTTTAGTCTTTGCCCCTTTCATCTCTCTAGCTCCCTCTACTGTCTCCCCTACCTGCCCTCTAGGTGTGCAATGTGTCACTGAGAACATTAACCGGCAGACAAAAAAAGAAAATGGCCTGTAATGGCCCTAATGAAGTGTGACAAGAGCACAGAGCCTACCCTGCTGACACACAGGGCCCCCAAAATTGGATTAGTGATTAACCATGTTGTCCCGCATTGAGTCAAATGGCTGTGGCTACACAAAAGTGCTTGGTGCCTAGTCTGCTTGACCCGTCCTGCTGGGTAGGGATGCCCCAGGAGGAGAAAGAGGGGGCTGAAAAGGGAAGGGGAGAGAGGAAGAGGGTGAGATGGAGACTGAGAAGGAAAGGACTGAACGAGAGAAGGGAGAGCAGCAAGGCAGGGGGCGTCCCCGGGGCTCATAGCAGTGCCATGTCTGGAGGCCCCACTGTGCAGTGAAATGAGAAAGGCACCGTGCACCTGAGCAAGCCCAGGAGAGGCCTGAGGCGGTGGGAGAGCCTGAGCAGGATCCTCCCCTCACTGCTCACCTCCTCCATCCTCCTCCAAGCTGCTCCTGACATATATCTTGCCGTGAGACAAGAGCGCCAGTGCAAATCAAACCCACCGCCTATAAATTACCTCTTTCATTCTCCCTTTAGCTCTCTCTCTCCGTCTCTCCACCCCCTTCCGCCTGCCCCCAATCCCCCCTTTTTGCCTGTTACCCCTGCATCTCCCTCCCTCCCTTTTTCTCCCTGCCCGGCTCCCCCTCAACATGCAGCTTCCCATTGCAATATAAACTTGGCTGTCAGAGGGGCAGTTGCGATGTGGCAAACTTGCCATTGTAACGGACAGCTTGACAAATGCAGAGGGTTGGCAGAGCGTTGTGGTCCACATACTATACCTCCTCCCTGCTACCCTCAGTGCATTGAGGAGAGGAGAGCAGGTGATGCAAGGAGAGGGAAAGAAAAGGAGGCATGAGAGGAGAGACGGTAGAGGGAAGGGGTGGTGGGGGCAGAGATAGAGAGAGTGACTTTCAGAGGGATAATGAGCCTTTGAACGATGGCTGAAATGTTGCCGTCAACCTGCCCTTCTGCTGCTGGGTAATTAGGTAATCAGTAAAGGCCTAATTATGGGATCAGGGTGCAGGGAAACAATTAGCAGAAAGTATTGCCACATAAAACGGAAATTTACGTTCTGCCAAAGCATGTTTAATTCCTGGATGTGTGTGTGCCGTCCTTCCTAAATAACCACATAAAAAGGACATTTCCCTTGCCTCCTACCTGCCAAGTGAAAAGGTTAATTTTAATGACTCAGTCGGCATTTGTGAATAAATATGGGAATTTTGTGGGTATATGATTAAATTGAGTTTTGAAAATAATTGTGGAATTTTCTATTTAAATGCATATAATTATTGCGTTAAATATCTTTGAAAGTCTGTCTCTGCATGTGTGTGTGTGTGTGCAGGACAATCATGGGTTTGTACTGTGCAAATAGATGTATTGTTAAGTAGCCTCATTGGTTTGGTAAGTGATTGCAATTAAATTGTGTTGCAGGGCCCCCCTCTGACACAGCAGCCCTGTGTGTGCTAGAATTTGGTTAAAGGATGGAGGCTTTGCAAAGACAGAAGGCAGGGGGAGAAAATGTGTGGAAAAAAGGATCACTCAATGCACTCAACAATGCACTGGCAGCCCATACAAACATAAAAAGGGAGAGGAAGAAAGAGAGAGCGCAAGAGAGAAAATTGAGCTTAACAGCCTGATTCTTAACTATTATTTATCCATTATGGGGGGAATGGAGCCGGGGCGCTGTGCGGGAGAGGATTAGAGAAGATTTGTGGGCTTTACAAGGCCCTGTCCTCCCATCCGCATCGCTCCAGCTCCCAGGGGCTCCGCAGCCAGCGCCGGCTCAGCTTGTCTGATCATTTATCCATAATTAGAAAATTAATATTTTAGATGGCGCTATGATGAACCCATTATGGTGATGGGCCCCGATATCAATTATAACTTCAATTTCAATTTCACTTACAGCCACGGCAGCAAAATGGCTCCGGGTGGCGGAGTCGAGTGATGGGCTCGGTGCCACGGAGCATGACGAATACAGATCACTGCACATTAGGATGAGCAATTATTTGAACATGTATAAAAACTATTTACAAGCAATGTAATTGACCAGGGTCAGGGGGAGATGCAGGAAAAATGGACAGGTTGACAAATTTTTGTTCCTACCAACAGAAAAAAGGGATTTATTAATTTCTTTGTGGCTGTAATTGAATTTTTGAGAGGGGTTTCTTGTTAAGTCTCTCCTGTGGTCCAGGGCTCATCTCCTACTATGACCTTACATACATCTAACATCTACCACCGCCACCCCCCCCCCACACACACACACACACACAGATAGCCTTCACAAGGGGACGGGGGGACAGAAACACCTTAAATAAAGAAAAGGAAAGGAAAAAAGCAAGGTGAAAAGGAAGTGCAGTACAGAGAGGAGGACAGGGGGAAAGAATAAGAAAAAGATGTGTAATCTTCCATGCTGTATTAAATAGCATGTAAATCCACAGTCTAGCTCAGATGTCGACCTATAAAGTGAAATTAATATAAATTAAATCTGAATTCCCTGTATTGATACATCATAAGGATAAAAAAAAAAAAACATCTTTTTTTCCTTTTGTTTCATGTTTTTCTCCCACAACTAAAAAGAAAACAAATTAGACATTAAATATTTGTGTTGTATTAACAACCTTTGGTCCATCAGTAAACATAGTATTGATCATTTCCAATTTATTTGAAATACATAATTAATTTGTTTTTCATGAATTATTGATTATATTGTCAACAATTCTACTTTTTCTGCTCACGTTTATCCATCACTTCACCGGAGCTATCCTATATAATCAGGGCACAAATTTATAAATTATACTTTATACTTATTATTAATTTCAGGTATTTTATGTATAAAAATATTTGTCTGTGTTTTTTTGCCAGCCAGCAATCTTTCTAATGTTGCAGCATAAAGCGAAATTACAATCCATCATCCAGCCCCATCCGACCATAGCAGAGAGGGGATATTACTATCTCACCGCTGCTCCAACAAGGTTAGATGAATCCCCGTAACAGCCCTAATCATACACACACTTCATCACTGAGGCTAAACCACTGCACGTTAATTATGTAGACATCACTCAAAATACACTGCTACACTGGGCTCTGCGGCTCGGAGAGCTCATTTGTCAGCTGTGTGTATCTCTGGCACAGAAAACAAAAGGTCAACCGGGTGGACATGATTTGAGATAGCCTGCTCGTTCCCTCAGCGGTCCTTTGGGCAATTTGTTTTGTCTGCAGCCTCTGAAGGAAACAGTGTTTAACATAGGTAACAAACTCATAGGCATTTACTCCTATTTTCTATTCAATTAATAAATTCCTGTTAACAAGTAAATTTCTCATTTTACTCCCTTTAATTGCCATCTACGTTGCACATACACCCTTTAATTAAAATAGAAGCTAATACATACCTCATAGTTTTGTTTTCTCTAGTAAGCCAAATTATCTACATAAAATTTGTACACATTCATTTTTATTTGTATTACTTTTTTCTTATTTTTGTTTATTCTACAAAGCCGTAAGAGAAGCACAAGGCCAAACAATTGTTAACCACTAACCCCACCAACATACATTATTTCCATGTCCTGCCCCGAGGTCCCGACCCAGACTTTGAACCCCCCTTCTGCCCTGTAGGCTTGGCCCATGTATGCCTGCTCGACGCCTTGTTTTCCTCATGTCAGTTTAATTGTTCACTGTCAGGGGCAGAGCAGCGGATAACAAGCTTAGCAAATGATGTCTGCTGTTGCTACACATTGATTAATATTTTACATGTTATTATCCTCTGTCCATTACCACAGCAAATTAAACTATAAATCACCCCCTCTGCTGGTGTCACCGGATCATAAATTGTCTCTCGCCTAGCCGCACGCTGCGCCGTGCCATGCCGTGCAAGGTCTTCTCTTTGGTGAGACAACAAAGTGGGGAAAGTGCCTGTGTTCTTTAGCCTGAGTTATGGACTAGTCACGGTCACCATATACATCAGAGCCATGAAAAATGAGCAGTTTGTTCTGCTATAAAACAAAAAGAAAAGCAAGCACCCTAGTGTTAAAAGTTTGTACCTGTGAGACTCGTAAGTAGTTCTATTAAAGTAGAAAACATGCAGAGATGTACGTTTAAAGATGATCTCATGTTTTATATATTGTAGGCGTCTCAAACTCAGAGTAGTCTTGTTCTTGTTCTATTTTTGAAATAAACATTTTAAAAAGTATTCCTATTTTAATGGAGTCATTTAAATGCTGATTCAGACAAAAATGTACAGTCAAATTTATTCTCAATATGTTACATCTTTATTTGCATTGGTTTGTATTACCAGTCTGCTAACGCTGCTGCAGATAAACACCATTTTTGCTTCAGACAGAGGTGCTGCTGCTGGTGTTAAATGGAAATTCAGATGGAGCTGTAGATAAATATTTTTTCCCTGACTGTTTAGACCCATTTTTCCCTGGATATCATCTAAGATATCAGATGACCTTTCCTGCCTTGTCATTTTTTTTCTCATTTTCCCCACGCCGGTGGGAGGGATGCAAAGGTGCTTTACCAGCAGCTGGAAATCAATTTATACAGTCCCGCGTTGCATGTAGGGAGAGATGGGACAGAGCGGGCCTGATATAATGACACGGCCAATTGCATTGTGTTGGGTTGCGGGGGTCAAGTGGGGTCTGAGTGTGCCATGGATGCGGGCTTTGTTCGTACGAGGGGCATTAGGCAGGAATTACACAGCGGGGTCAAATGACCCACACCCGAGGAGCGAGCCAGCACCTTGGGCCCCCCAGCCCCCTCATCATCAGCCTGGGGAGATGAGAGTGACACGGGATGACACTCCAGGAGGAGGGGGGTGGAGAAACACTCCCACTAAACACTTCACCTACTGATAGGTGCCGTTGACCCTTCCTAAATCTCATCATCGCCGTCCCAACGCAGGGGGAGATGGCGTGGGATTTTCTCTGACATCCCCTTCTATACCTCTTTCCCCCTTCCCATCAGGACTCTCAGCCACATCCTCTGCCTCTCCTTTACAGGCTCACTCATTTGTATACAGACGCATACGCCTCGATTTATTTATCTATCTGTCTGGCGGATGTAGCGGATGTCCCCTGCTGAAGATGGCAATACTCACAGACTGATCCCCTGTAAGCCTGCTTAGCATCTCCCCGCAGATACAGTCCCTCTGCGTCTTTCAATGATTTATCAATTTACAATGTTTGTTAAGGTAGCTTTGCTGCCGCATCCCAGTGGCTCAGCAGCCGGAAGCGCTCCACATGTTCCTGAGGCGTTTTGGATTCAGACACTACTGATAACCTTGTGGCGCATCTTTCGCTCTGTGTCTCGCTCAGCCTGTCACTCTTCCATATTTTGCCTAAAAAACAGATAATGTCATCATGTAATATTGATGTTCATGTACTGAGAGACAGTGGGCTGGTGCCTGGCTCTGATGTCAGAGAAGGCCCAGGAGTTGCCAGAGGGCCCTGACCCTCCGACGGTCCAATGGACTGCATAGATCTGAGGTTAAGTCATCTGACCTGGCTGGCTGGTCACTCGCCTGCTTTTTCCATAATTACTGCTCACACAACCCAACTTTTTCCCTTTCCTGCTCCTAAATCAACACCAATCTATCCCTCAGGCCTATCATAACCTCTCTCAAAGGGCACTGACATAACCTGTACAAATCGGTCCTCCAGAATCCATCCGCCAGATCCAGCTTGATTCATCAAATATACGTTAACACATTTGTCACAGGTTTTGGTAGCAACTTTTTCAAAACACAATTCAATCTAAACCTGAGAAAACATCCAAGTCTTCCTGTCGTAGTCTTGATGTACAACTTTATGTTTAAAACATCAACTACTTAATACTGAAGTATGGAAATATTTATAAAGAACACCGAAAACATCCAAGAATAGCTGTCTCTGCCCTGTCACTGTGGGCTTTAACGCAGATTTGTTTTGTTCTGTCATCTTGGTTATGTTCAGTAGAAGAGAGCAAACTAAGAAATATGGGAAGGGGAGGAACAAGATTGCTGGTAAAAACATGACAAATACTCAGAGTCAAATTTAAAGTTGTGTGTGTGTGTTCAAGCAGGACAACACTGTCAACTGTCAATGCACCAAACTTATGCATTCAAGCCGGAGCAATCCAAATCCAAACAGCTTGTTCTCTCTCACTTGTTTATTCCGACATCAGACATGCATATGTAACTACTGCTGCCTGCCTGATCGTAAGTGGATGCAAAGCAACCTGGGTAGAGAGGAGCAACTAAGGACTGAAAGAGCAAGAAAGAAAGAGAAGGGAAAACCAGAGCACACAGCAGGAGAGGAAAAGATGAAGATGAATAAATTGAAAGCAAGCAAAGGAGAAAGGAATGAAGTGAAAGAGAGAAAGAGCAGAATGGCTGCTGTCAGCGGAGGCCCACCGCAGTGAAACACTAACTGTAGCGACAGGCTGATGAGTCAGTGTCTGTTTAAATGGCAGCTTGTCAGGCCTCCAGCTCTGAGGTGGGCTGCCGACCTGTCAGGGCCCTCGCCACATTAACCAGCTGACCCTATCATCCTTAACATTGCTCCGCCACCGAGCCGCCTGTCACTAACTCTGCCATTTGGCTTTCCAGAGATCTGCCAGAGAGGGCAGGCACAGCCACCTCTTAGTGTTGTTTATTGATTTCTGACCCGCCGCTTAATAGTTTTCCCAGTCCCCCTGAATGGCTTTTGTAAGCAATAGGGTTTGTACATCTCACAGATCAATACCTTTTATATTTACAATAAAATTGAAACGGCTTCTTGGTGGGTCTCACAGCACCTCGGCATTTGTCATCCTTCTGCAAGGGAAAACTATGTCATTATCTGAATTAAAACATTTATTTCTGATTAAGAGAGTGTCCTATCTCATTAATTTTCCCCTTTCCAATACAAGGGGAATGGAATCCTATTGATTTTTGTACTTTTTACACGTCTCCACTACTGGGAAGATAATTGAGAAGTTAGCCAGAATAAATGAAGTTTCTAGTCTTGCAGGGCAGCCAATACCTTGGAAATGTGAGGTGTTTTTGTGGGAGCAGGCCTTTAATTTTGTGCCAGCAGAAGACAGGGGGACTGAACAAATTGGATTAAGGCTGGGGATGGGGGGCCCGGGAGTGTGAGGAGGCGGCGGGTGGGTGGCCGGGGGTGGACCAACACTGTGTGTGTGTGTGTGTGTGTACGTGGAGGGGGAAAACTCGGCATTTCAGTAATAATAAGACTGCACCCCCCGCTTTCAATTTTTGCACCACAAAGACGCCTCAGGAAGCGCAGATTAAAGCATCTTTAGGCCAATAATGATAAGTTGCCTCCCCCAGCTTATTGTTGAGGAAGAATTGAAAGACAGTAATCAATGTTTGAACTAGACCTTTTAACACAGCGGGGCTCATTGATTAAGCATTATCAAATTAATGAGATTGAATTAAGTCGTGGCTCTTTTTCTGTTCTTGGCTGCAGGAGACCTTGTAGTAAGAAAATATCATAAGTTTATAAACAAGATTGTTGTTTTACAAAATATGTTGGTGATAATATGGAATAGTTGAATTAATTAACCAATTGATTATTTGGCTGTTGCTAAATTAAGAATTTAAAAGCCTAATTGAATTGCTGATACTGATGTTGATTTTCTTTTTTTTCTATTTTGTTTAGGATTATTCCAAAAACAGAAGCATGCATATAATAAAGAAATATTTATGTTAGTGCATTTTCACACTGAGGGAGGTCATTTTATTTTGTGACAGGCCTGGATGTCCTTGTATGTAAGTTTTTCTTCCATTCATGATCTCATATTTCTGTTTTGCTCCTTGTGACAAAGAGAAAGAGAGAAAAGTCACAGAGTTGAACTGTGGTTAAATGTTGTGGCATGGCCAGTGTGCAGATTTTGAGAAGGCAGGGCCGTGTGGTCAGCTCCAGTTTGCACAAACCCAGCGCAGCTGATATGGGGGTCGTGAGAGGGGTGACTGAACACAGCAATTGGACCTCACAAACACTGAAAGAGGCCAGCACCGGCCTACCTCTGATGCTGCCCGATCTTGCTTCGGGGACTGAGAGAAAATGTTGTCGGACCCGGAGAGGGCATCGTCCATCATGGCCCCAGTCCGCCTGTCAGCAGACTGATTGTGGGAGAAAAGAGAGAGTGAAAAGAGAGAGAAGAGAGAGAGAGAGAGAAAAAGAAGCCCTGGAGTCCACCAGGAAGGCAATTGTAAGAGAAACAGGAGGAGAGGAAGAAACAAGAAAAGAGAAAGAGAGGAAGACAAGGAGAGTATAGCCTCTGCAGCCATCCACTGACTCACTACCTGGCTTTGGGCCACAGGGCCCCTGAGCAGATACACTCCTCTGCTCCATCCCTCCATTCTTCAACCAAATCTCCCCACTCCCTCTTCCCATTAAGAAGCCATCCCTCTTTCCTCTCTATCACTACATCCCCCCATTCTTTGGCCCTCTGAAGCCTGATCTCTCTCACTCCCACTTCGTCCAATGATCCCTCCGTCCTTCCATCCCTCCTTCATGGACAGCTGAATGTGAGGCTGATAGGCCGTGGAGTGAGTGGGGCAGCTGCCAGCGCCCTGCAGCAGAACCATCTCTGACAGGCCACTAATTTAACTGACAGTAGAGAAACCTCAACCAAACACCCAGATTTTTAGGTCCAAAGAGAGGGGAAGAAAAGTTTAGAAAACGGGAAAATGAACTGAGAGAGGCAAAGGTGGTGGGTTAAAGTCTGGGGAAAAACATGCTCTTGCTTTGAAGGGAAAACAAGAGAGATGTGAAGATCTAAGAAGGGAGTTTTAATGAGAGAAGGAAAGAGAACGGAGGGGAAGATGGGGAGTGAAATTGTGTTTTGGAAATTTGCCTGCCCTGCTATGGCAGAGAGTGGTAACTACAGACGCAGTGGAGCTGAGAACAATGCATTTAAAGTTTTCAGGATCAGTTTGTTAAAAAATGTTAACTTTAGTTTGAATATTATTTACAGTCCATAACTTAAAGGTTTATGTCTGATTATAATGCTTTGATTTACAATTAATACATTTAAGTTTGTGATTTAATGTTAATAATTTACCCACCAAATTGCGTGAAATGAGTGGCAGCTACGGAGAACTTGTTACCTTTGTAAATAATATAGATGTTTATCTTCTCGGTCATGAATTGATTTAGCTGCTGCCTTATTTAACTCGGCATCAGTGGAGTTTTAATTTAATGATAACAACTAGGAGAAAAAACTTAACTTATATAGCTATAGTTTTTTTTTAGCTATAGCAGAATTTAGCAGCGCACTGGTTCCCATGACAACAAGCCAATGGGATTTTTCCTCTAGACTTTGGATTATTGCAGAATGTTTTGTGTCAAACAAAAGTTTAGGATACTTGCATGTTTTGTTCAGCAAGAAAATCTTCACAATGATCACCTCCTTTACGATTTTTGTGTGCTTATGCTGAAAGAAATGCAGAATTGAAAAGCAAACATTAGGCTGTAAGTGAACTAAACCACAGTTGCATTGCAACTATAGTGTGACCACCGCTCAACTGAGGAGTGCTGTTAATTTTTTAACAGCACACTACATCTTACAAAAATAAAATTAAAAAAACACCAACTTGCAAACTAGCATTCACTTGATGTAGCCCTATTACTTTAGTCATCTAGTTAGGTGAAGCAGAGAGTGCAGCCAGTGTGGTGACGAGTCCTGCAGCACACAGATTACCAAACCAAAGCTTCTTTTAAAATATGTCAAGCATTCACAGACAGGATATTCTTTAATATTGACCAAAATATGTGTTTTGTCTTTGTAGGGCAGTCACTGTTAGTGTTTTATTATTTGGGTTGTCAGGAACACCTGATTTTCAAATAAAGCCAAAATCCAATTAAATCCAATACATGAACAGCCTCAAACATTACCATTTAGTTCAACAAACGTATCTGAAATGGACAGGGTATCTCATGAAAAGGCAAAAGAAATATTTTCTTTGACTAGTCATTGCTCTTTCTTGTCAGGAGAGAAACCATACTACATATTTTATAGATAATCAACATACACCAATTTCAGTCAACACAAAAGACAAAAGAAGCTGAAAAACGGGACAAAAATATACAATATACACTCCTTTGCAGTAGGCCAGGCATTAAAAACCAGCGCACCACCTCTTTCCATTTGTTTATCTGTATAAACGTACTCATGGCTGGCCAGGAGCAGTGTTCAATGAACAGCTTAATTTGTGGATGCATTTCTATGCCTAGAGTAATCTAAGGAGGGATGCAGAAAGGTTGGATACATTCATCACAAACACAAGCTTAACATAAGTGAAAAATTACAGGATTCCCAATGACCTTCCAACCAATCAGGCCTGGTAATTACACTCATTCATTACGAAGGAAGGGAGAGATGGAAGAATACAGAGATGACCCTTCAGGACAACAAAAATGTTTATAGATGGGAACAAAGAGGAAAATGCTAATGGCTCAGCTTTGTGGCTGGATGGCCCTGAGACAATGCAGAATAATAATTTCCCATCACGAGCCAACTATAACCTGTGCAGAATTTTACACAAGAATTTCTGTTCATGTTTCAGCAGTGCATGTCAGCCCCTTTTACCATCGGGCGGGGGATGATATTATACACCAGGAGTTTTATTTGCCACATTGCTGGTATATTTATAAAATCCACACTCTGAGTCAGCATTTGATGTACCCACATCTTTATCTGAGCGTAAATAGAAGTCAGTCCATACGGATGCTGTTTCTGGTATTGAGTTTCAGATCTTGTACATACATTACATGGCTAACTTAACTCTTGGATTCTTTCAGTACCTGGGTATATTTGGCTGTATTTTATTCAGAAATACACGTGTTGTTTCTGTATCTTACATACTGTAACGCTGCATCTTTATGCATGTGCCACAGAGGTTCTGGTATTGCAACATTAGGATAGAAAGTTTCAATAGATTGTTTTTTTTTAATTCTTAATTTACTGTCCTTAATGTTTAAGTTGTTTCAATTCAGGACAATCATTTAACAGTCAACATACATAGACTGCAGTGTAATTTCATTATAAAGATTTTAATAGTTAGTTTTTATTGTAATATTTATCTCAATTATTATTCATATAGTCATATTAATGCAAATGCTCAAATTGTGTCAATATCAAAATTCAGGCGGGAGTATGAAAGTGTCAGTTATGTTTATGATTAATTGAATATATTGTATCATATTCATTTGAACTTTTTTAGTGTCAGAAAATAGCGAAAGTTGGTAAATGCAGCTGTTGGAAGTCTGAGTTGATGTCCTTAAAGTGCTTGCTTTGTCTGAGCACCATCCAAAAAATACTTTTTACACTTTAGCTTGAAAATGATTATAAAAATGAACCTTTTATCAAAATAGTTGCGATTGTCCTACTGGTGGTTGATTAATTTTTAAGCAATACTACTAAACATTGAAGCTACACAGAAGAATAATCAACAGTTCAGTATCTGGTGATACATTAGTGGTGTCCATAAGTCTGGTGGGGCTGGTGTTCAGACTGGATTAGTCCTCTTTTAAGACAGCATAGTCTGGATAAAGTGACACTTGGTGTCTTGTAACTTGGCGTTTGTAGTATAGTTAGTAGTTTTGTGTAGTGTAGTGATGTAGTACACTTCATGTTGGCTGTATGTGTCGGCTCCAGTGCCTCATCTCATACATAATTTCACGTTAACACTATTTGTTTGCAGCAGTAGATTATTTTCCCCGTATTTTGCTTGGCTAATAGCTAAAGCACCCACGGCACGCTTATTTCCCCTGCACTAACAACATGGAGATTCCTTGCTGACTTTAAATCGAATCACTATCACTTATAAATAGCACGCTGCTCTTGCACTGAACTTTTCGATTCATTCCATTTCCCAGACGATGCTATCTGACTGCTTTTCTCTGATTATGCAGATGATATTGCTTTTTTTTTTCTTTGTCGATATATGTTTAGGTGTCATTTGCAGTGGATGATGTTCTCATTGCTCAGTTTACCGCGCCCATAATAAGATCACCTGTGGTATGAATACATTTTCCCACTCTGCTCGTGTATTTGGATTTGCAGGGTAAATGAGTTTCTCTCAGCCTCGGAGAGAGCGAGAGAGACAGAAAGAGAGAGAGGGAACACATCAAGCACGTTCTTAGATTCACTTTAGAGCTTGACACCTCGGCGCTCGGTCAGTAAATGGCTTTTCTACAGGAGGAGGTGGGAAAGGGGTTTGTGTGTGTGCGCTTGCATCAACATCTGTGGATATCTCTGTGTGAGCGTCTGTGCCGCTGCGAGACTGTACGTGTGTTTTCTCATGTTTGTGTGTGTCCTTTGTAAGTGTGTTTGCGTCAATGTGTGTGTGCTGTGGAGAAGCCGAATTTTACAGCCACATCTACATCCATATGCCCTCTTTGTATTCCAGCCTGCTACCCAAGAACAGGCCTCAGCTGTCATTATTCCCTGTCCATCCACAAAGAAGTTATAGTTGGCAAAAAACCCATCAGGTGGGCAGGACAACGGATAATTGAGGTGATGATCGGAGCTGTTCAAAGACAATTGATAGTGATGGAGACAGGGGGAGCGGGGAGCTCTGCCGGCTGACCGAGCTCTCCGGGGGCTTGGGGAGCGCCAGACCAGAATGTGGAATAACACACACAGCGTGGATAGTGCTGTCCTTGTACAAAAAAATAGTCCCCTTTTTAAAAAAATATATATATATTTGCTGCAAATTAATAAAAATTATTCAGCTTTCAGCCAAATAGAAGGCGGTTTTTCTGCTTTATCCACAGAAAAAAAGTTGGATTTTTTTCTTTGACAACAGCTGTACAATATGAGCTGGCCTCGAGACCACCCTGGGCTTTATTAATAGCCTAAATCCCCTTCGCCAAGCCTGCCTCAATCACACAGCAACATATTGAACTAGCAGAGAAAGCCATGACCTGAACATCATATTTCCACCTGCTCCAATCCGAGTGACAAGTTGCCAAACTTCAAAATCTCCCAGAAAACCCAGTTAAGGCAAAGCAAGTTGTAAAGGCGTTTTTCATAAGCCGAGGGACAAGGGGGAACAAATGGAGGTTATTACTTTCCTCCATTCCAAATAGCCCCCTACTGTCTGGCTGAAATAGGCCTGGCAAAAAAATGTCTGTATATCTCACATCCATACCTGACATCATTCCTCTGGATTTTTCTATTACCCACTGGCACCTTTTTTTCTCGTCTTTTTCTCCATTTTTCTTTGCCCACACGCAAATGTTATCACCTAAATGTCATCAATTGTGTACATATAAAATCAGCCCATAATGTTAACACATCAGCTGATTGAGTAGTTTCAGGAACATGTATCTCCAAAGTCCTTGGATGTCTTTGCTGAAAACTTTGGATTCTGCCAGCAAACCTATCCGTCGTGTTTCTGAAGCGTGCTGGTTTTTACCTGACTTGCATGCAGGTGTTGTGTTTCCTGTAATCGATGGATGGTTCGAGTCCAAGTGCGCAATATCAATAACTCAATCACACATACAGTGACACCTCACACGCAAAAAAAGTAATAGACACACATACGCATGTGAATGTTACGGAGGCAGCGTATCAATAACTCTCTCATTCGTACGATGACGCACACACGCTGTCACACACACGCTGTCACATAGAGACACTGTATCGATAACTCAATATTTCAGGTGTCAGTCTTGTGTGGTGTGCCATGCCCTCTGAGTAGCGGAGGGGGGAGCAGGTTGGCAGCAGAGGACAGGGAGGGACACTCCCTGACAAGGCCGTCACACCTTTCAATACCTCCACTCTGCCTGTCATTAGCTTGTACGTGTGTGTGTGAACTCCCGGCTTGAGCTGGCACCGTCAGCAACTATCACTCCCCCTAATTTCCAGCACACTCACACACCTCGCCGTCTCAACATTCTGCAGACTTCACCTCAAAGCTGGCTGATCCGGGAGGGTGACCCACTCTAACTCCCCCCTTGTGGCTCCCCCTGCCTCCCTCCCCGATGCAGGATCCTCCACCAGCTCCTGAGTATTGACCCGAGCTGTCACCCCGGCCGGCACCCCTGACCCCCCTCGGCGGCAGGGGATCCATGGTGAGGCCGAAGGTTCAAATGATTTTCCTCCACCTCCCGCCATCCTGTTTTCCCAGTGAGCTGATTGCTAATGACAACATTAGAAAAGGGCATAATGGAGATTCCACAAACAATTTGCCCCTTGGATTTGCAAACCTAAATATCTGCAGAAGTTACAAAAGGGTGATGGATGATTGTTTTGTTTGTGTTTGCTCATAATGGAATGTTAAAGCTGGGACCAGGAAATATTCGGTGCTTAAAGACTCTGGGCCCTTGTGGGCCTTGTGCTCGGAGCAGTTTGTTCATAAAAATATAGTGAATAATTGAAATAGTATTGAAATGCGAGCAGTCTCTATAATAAAAACTCTGCTGATGGTGCATTGTGGTAGTTCAGGGGGTTAGAGTGTAATCGCAGCATTCCCAATACCAGTCCACACAGGGAAATCTCACTCCCTTAGTTTCTTGTCATCTCTCTAATATCAATTTTTTTTTAAAATGGCAAAAAAAAGAAGCTGAAAATCAGACCTGTGATTATTTCCAACTGCTGTATAGTGAAACTGCAGCATTGAAAGGGTCAACAAAATCTACTTAAACAATAAAAAATTTGCATTGAAACTTCATCTTTACAAAAGGAAAATGCAGAGGTTGAAACAAGAGCCTGTCTGATGATAATAAAACAGTCCCCGCAGTCTTTTATCTTGCACCTCGCGGATTAATGCTAATGTAAGTTTTTCTCGCAGCGCAACCAATAACATCCTGCCAAATATCCTAAAAGGATCCCTAGAGCAGCTCTGATGCTCCTCCATTACAGGCCTTATAATAGCTGCCTGAGATATATGTATTTATGTGGCAGGAAATAACATCAGAGTGAATTGCCATAACAACTTTATAAATCAGGCAGGCACAGGGATGGCAGGTACGGGGGAGAGAGAGCGGGAGAGAGGCAGTGCCAAGGTGGAGGTAACGCTTATGAGCGGTATCTGAGATGGCATCCATCACCTCTGTGAAGTCATACAAGAAAATGGGTTAAACCTTGGTTTGCTATATTGGGTGCAACCCCTTTCCCCAAAAAACACAGGCCTCTCTGCATCTAAAAAGAAGTTCAAACATCGTCCATGTTGATACCTTCTGGTCCTGCAGGTCGTCCCGTCCCCCATCCATCCAGAAAAACAGGGGAGATCTCCCCATTAATCAAAAGTTACAAACAGACTTCACCGTGTCATAACTCTTGCGATGGGCTTTTCCGTTGATTGATTCCTATACACACATACTGTCTGATTACCATAATGTGTTCTTGTGGCGAAAATTCTGGCGGCAGGGGCGAGTGGGGGTGGGGGTTGATGGGAGGGTGGTGTTGGTAAGGGGTTTGGGGAGGGGGGCTGTTGCGAAGCGAGCGGGAAGTAAATAACAAATGGCCCAGACCCCACCTCATCCGGAGTGATTTCAATCCAATGTTCCATCATAGCTAGTGGAGAGAGGCGAGTGTTTGGGGTTTGGGCTATCAATTACAGATATGTGTAGGCAGGCAGACACTATCATTTCGCTGATTGTCACCAGTCCACCGCAGTGACATCAGGAAGTGATTCATCAGTCTATTTCCTGTGACACCTGGAGAAAGATGACATGCTGGGGCCTGTGGAATTATGGGGGATCCTGAGAGAAGGGCTCTTTAACATGCTCGGGGGGCAAACACATTCTAATGCAGACATTTAACCTCTCTCCGCCAGCAATTGCTCCTGACTCACTCAGTCCGTTCATTCATTTCAGCCACAGTCTGGCTGTTGATGAAACTATCTGCACTATTTGTGCACCAAAGTGTCAAAACGTGTCTGTGTGGCACCTGAAACACTGAGAAGTTGCCTTTAACAAGTATCTCCAAATGAAGCTTAAAGAAATGTGACAAATAAACATTCATATGAAATACCTTTGATAATAATTTATTATTATCACAATTATAGATAGTCTTGTAGCATTTAAGTTATGATACAGTTGCAACAAAAATTGCAATATAAGCAGAAGTAAACACTAAAACTGTGGTAAAGTTAACAGAAGCTTACTGTAATTATCTCACAGTATTTAAACTGAAATTAAAAGTAATAAAGAAAATTTAAATGGTCATGTGGGGGAAATACATATTTATTTTCTTTAGAATTATACCAAAAAATTGCATATGATAATTTTGCTGTCTCGTTTGGGTTGTTTATTTAAATTTTCATGAAATCTGGGCCAATTTTTTCCACTTCTGCCCTTATGGTCTTTCTGTAGTGTACACATTCTTATGTGCATGAAGTCTCTGTCACTGTATGTTAAGTCTACAGCTTGCAAAAAAGACATTGATTCCAGATTCAAACTTTTGGGATGCTTTACCAGAAAGAACAGAATGAGAATTGGGCTGCAACTATTGATTGTTTTCTGTGTTGATTCATCTGCTAATTATCTTCTTGGTGATTCTATGGTGTATAAAATGTGCAGAGGAAAATATCTTTAAATAACTTGTTTAACCAGTTTGCCAGCAAAAAAATCTCACATTTTAGAAGCCTGGATCAGGGAATATTTGTCCTTTTTGCAACAAAATACAATCAGTTGATTGTCAGAATATCTAGATGTTGATATTGATTTCTTGTGCTGTAAATTTAACCATCACTAGACTTATTCTTTTAACAATAAAAAAGTAAAACATTGCAGAATGCTGGTACATCTTTGTATAGAGTAATTATATGAAGTGATAAGCAAAAAAATACAAATAGTAATGCTAGTAGTCTGGCAGACATGACAGTGATGTGACTGTAGTTGTCCTTCACAGCTGTAGGGACACAAAGGAAACGGAGGTAAATGTCCTGTGCCTTGTGTTAGTCTCAGGTCATCCTTCCTCAGAGATTCATACCAAGCTGGCAGTAAGCACAGATGATACCAGCAGGCCAAACTTTATTCCTCCCCGTTGCAATTGCGTCTGTGAGCGGTGACTCTATCAATCTGCTGGCGGTCGGGAAGATTGCCTAATCCGGTAGCCAAGGGACTCTTATCATCAGTCTGCCTCTTCATTGTATGTGTGTGTGTGTGTTTGTGTGTGTATGTGTGTGTGTGTGTGTGTGTGTGAGAGAGAGAGAGAGACCAGCCAGTGCCTTATTGGTGGGAAATGTATGTACTGCTCCTCTGCTTAACATTGTCACCCTCATTTGTAAACACAGTCATCCATCAGGCGCCGGCCCCCCACTTATCCAAACAGATGAAGAAGGTGTATGTTCTTATAATTTGCTCTCATCTCGGAGAGAGAGGGAATAATAATAATCTCTCCCTGATGTACAGTTGCCCCCTCCTCCTCCTTCTCCCCTTTTTTCGCCACTTTCATTCTCTCCTCTTTATCGCTTGTGGATAGTGTATTAATGAAGCGGCCTAATTTGACACCCCACCGCTGTGTAATGGATTAAAACGCAACACTGCCATCCGTCTGCCAGCCACAAATAAAGCGCGCAGTATAAATATTGTAATTCATACCTGTAATAAGAATCACGGTGCCACCTCTTGCCTGTGTGATAATAATCTTAACCTGCTGATGTCTTGCAGATTGGAAAAATTTGACTGTGCGCCTGTATGTGTATGGGCGTTTTTGAATTCATGCTGGTGCTGCAAATAATAAATGGACTTCCACCGTTTATGTAAAACTGTGCAAATGTTCTTGTTTTCTAGTCTTCCAGCCCATATTATCTGTGTGAGGCTTTTAATGAACACATACAGTATGCTTGGCATTATTTTTGATACAATTTTGCCTCATCTGTAATAGTTTCATTGTAAATATATAGTGAACTTAGAGGAATTTTGTGTTTTTCCATTTCCAAAATTTCTTTAAATGATAACAAGTTGCATTGAGGAGCAATGTAAAAGTGGAACAATCATATATGTTCCAGTAATGTTTTGTCCGTCAGTTTGGCAACGTCTTTTACAATATCCATGAGCCTCTGCTGCTGTTGTTATGGAGACAAAGCCAATCAGTGCAGTAGCAAATTCACAATGCTTTATCATGGATTTTCAAGAAGATATGGCACCATAGTTGAAACTGAATTGAATATGACTGTAAATTGTATTGGATTTGTTTTATCAACAGCTCAACGCTCCATCCTGTTGGTTTCGGTATACTTAACAGAATTTTAAGCCCAATGATTTTGCACATTCTTTTAAATGCACTTTTGGAATTGTAGTTATTTTCCCACCCAAAAATCTCATGTCAGATTGCACCTTTTTTCAAAGACCCAGATGTTTCCTAACATATTTGAACATCTTTTGCACTGATGATTTAACCAGAAGATATATATATATATATTATAGTTTAGAGTATAAGGTAATAGATTTTATATCAATCAAGCCACAGAAACCACATTTAAAAAAAAATCTCTGTCTGAATGAATACACAATTGAAGCGCTATCAAGAGCATAACAAACCATCCAGCAGCGATATATATAAAGTATAAACATGGAATAATGTATGTTTCAACACTTTTTCGGCAATGTCCGCCATTGCACAACATTTCTGAAGCCTCACAAAGGAGATAATGGCACACTCGGATGGTACACACCAAAAACGTAATATTCACTCTCCCGTTTCACAAACTTTTCACTCTGGAAAGGATTTTACAAAAGGTTTATTTTCAATGACCTAAAACACTATTTGCATGTCAAGGCCAAAACACACAGCAGAAGCTCACTCTTTTTCCCCTTTTCTTTAAATACCTGTGTACATGTGCACTAGGCCTCATTTGCAGATCGTCATCTATGGGAAAAATGAATGGGACCTTTTTGTTAGTCAGAGCAACTCTGTCCACACAATGATTCTCCCACACTCGTTCTTTCCACTTTCATTGCAATCACACCTCATCATTCTTTTCTTTTCGTTTCTTCATAATCATCATGTTCATCATCATCATTGTCCGTCCGTCCTCTTTCGCAGCAGGTGTCTTGACTTTACCAACTCTTCTACATAAGCCGCTCAGACTGTCAGCACTTTAGTCACGCTCTCGCAAGGAGCTTTATTCCTTCGCTCCTGATAAGAGCGGGTCCATTGTGCTCCCGGCTTTGTCTGTTGTCAAACACGGTTGACACGCTGAGATAGTCATCTGTAACAAGTTTATGTATGGACATATGACGCGTGGCAGGCTGCATGGGAAAAGATCAGCGAGGCAGTTATGAGCGGAGATGTTGTTGCCATCTGTTCGGGCTTCTAGAGACCCTCGGAGATTTAGACTCTTTTATCTTCATGGCAAATATTTCTGAATGTCGGATACACTGGCAGCTGCTGCTCAACATATTTAATTGTGAAAAAGAGGGACAACACCAACACGAAATATAATTCTGGATATATTGTAAACATTTTAACTCATTAAGGCACTCAGAAAAGGCAATATGGCTGCAGGTTATGCTGAGTTGGGATCAATTACTGCTCAGTTTCTGTTCTTGCTGTGCACTTTGCTTGTTTAAAAACTTGATGATTTATTCAATATCTCATGATGCAGCTTTTCTGGCCAGCAAATGGAATACTGTTTGTAGAAGTTGCACAATTGAGTTCTTTATTAAACCTATTGAATTTAAATGAGCTTCTAATGTTATGCACTGTAGCCACAAAATCATCCTAATTCCCTCAACAGTATTATGGTTGACTATTGTATTCAGAAGTGGACCTCTTGTATAAGCACTCTTACAAAGAGGGCCTATCCCAACCGATGCTGTCTGAATAGCAAACATCCCAGCGCCTCCATTTGCAATGTAGATGTGCGTGTGTGTTCTCGCTCTCTATTGAATTGTTTTCTTAATCGTTTCCTTTGTGCCAAGAAGTAAAGAAAACAGATTGTGTCTGAAGAGCATTGGAAGTGCCAATGACCCCTGGTCACGACAGCAACATTAGGACTGCCAGAGCAGCAGATAAAGAGCCAGGCGGGTCAACTACTCTGTCCTGCCATGATTGCTAGCACCAACATTTTCTTAAAGGGAGACCATTTGGAATTCTGTGTCGCCTCTCGCATTTTAAAGAATAGGAACTATTAGAAATAATTCACTATTGTGGCTGCAAAGCCACCTTTCGCTGCATTTAGAGTCATTTTAACACCACTGCTTCATCTCCTGTCACATATTTATCCTGTCACTCTTCACCGAATGCCCTCTAGTCAAGCAGAAATGCACTAAAATGTCTCCTCTAAAGTCTTTTCTTATCTATCTTATTTGTTATTGAGCAAGCATGAGATATTATTGCAACAGAAGCCAATATTCAATTCAGTGCTTCTCTTATCTTAGCAAAAAGGGCACACTCTCAACTTCTAAATGCACCGAGCACTGTAGTAATGATCAAAAGGCCAAAACATAGTATGATTGGAAAGAAATCTAATTGCCTTTCAAACCTCTGTGGCACTTTCTATTTATTAATCTGAAAGTGGTTCCAAATCTTGGGGATAATGAAAATCTCTTTTATAAATATGTATGCAGTGAAGTCACAACATAATAGGGGCCTGGTGAAAAACAGGAGGCAGCAAGGCGGCTGAAGGATGAGGCGCAGGCCCTGCAGAAAAGAATGTTCCCCCAGCAGAAATTGGTTTAATTAATAGGACATTTTACATAATGATTACAGTGTAATTGCACCGACTAGCAGAGTGTCATTAAATATATCCTTGCTCCTTTACAACACCCTCCAGCTAAAAATAATGAGTTACATTGGAAATCACTATGCAACAGGTTCATAAATAACATTTAAGCCCATACAAGGCAAGTACTTATAAATAATAAATATTTGCCTTTTGTAATTGAAGAAAAAATGACTGCCTCTTTTTTTTTTCCACCACTGCACGCTGCTTTGTCCTGTTGTAGCTGGGGAAAGGAGATTTTTCCCATTTTTTCCCCTCTTGTAAGTGCTGAATAATTTATTTGCCGGCTAATAGTCAACACTGTCAACACCCGGTGGTTAAAATATACCTGTGTCCAGATAAATGCAGCAGCAGGCTACAAAGCGATTATTCCCTGCTTCCAGATATTTTGTTGGATGCAGTCCCTGTATACACTGCAGTAAATCACCAACTTCCAATTACCTTCCTCCATAAAACAAGGCTCGTATTCAAATCAGGCCCCAAAAGAGAGAGACAGAGACGGGGACAACTGAACCCCTGCCTGGGGGCGCTGACTGAATGTGTGCATGCATGAGTGTGTGTCTGTGTGGAGGGGGGTGGAATTTGTTTCTTCGTTTAATGCTTATTCCATTTTACTGCAAAGTGGCAATGCTCCACTATCCCTGCAATAGCGCTTTCATGCTGGCTGGGTTTTCATTGGCTTAAAAAGTTGGCTACTGAAATATTTTCATTAGTCTTTCTTCAACTGAAGAGCCAAAAGTTTCTCTTGAATATCATCCAAAACAGGATGAAAGAGTTAGATATGCCATGATCAAGTGCCATGATTGCAGAATTACCAAAGCGGTGGTAATTGTTCTCAGGGGATTGTTGTGCTGTAAGTGGATCTATCAATCATTTTTATGTATTGGAGCTCGGAGGCAGATATTGGAGGGCCCCGCTTAAGTCTTTGCTACTGTTGGATGATTATCTTTCATCTTAAAAAAGTCAACCTTTCAGGAATGAAAAAAAAAATGAAATATTGCTTTGGAATATTTTGGAGTTACACTTATGTTTATAAGTTTTAACAAAACATACTCAGTACAAACATTTCAAACTTTCTGTTGATGGAAAAAACACTTTTTTAGTATTCACACAGCGTGTAGTTTACCATCATTATATTAGAGCTCACCAATATCCCAGGGAGGTGAAGTCATATCTGTGCATCAGCTCACCAGTGGAGCCAGGATTAGTCGTGTGATTCCTATTTGTTGTCTTTGCACCTTCGGTGAACTCTCTGAGCACAGTGTAGTGTGTGTGTATGTGAGATATACAACCCAGATTCCAAAAAAGTTGGAACACTGTAAAATGTAAATGTAAATAGAATGCATCAAATTAATTCGAGTGTATCTTTACAAAAACAAAGGTCAGTTATTTTTAACATAAAATATTCAGTTTGAACAGTTTTCAACTGCATATAAATCACAAAGGATTATTAGCTAATTATTACATTCTGAATAAGTTATTAAACATTAAGTTTAAGGCAATGTCCCGGGGTTTTGTGTACTCATTAAGGTGATGGTACAAAAATCTATTCACATTGCATTCTTTACCATGCTGTCATTTATTTAGGGTTTAGATTATAGTTTATGTTTTAGGGTTAAGGTGAAAATAATGGCTGTGGTTCAGTTCACAGGAAACAGTAGTGTTTATAAGTTTGTATTATTTGCAAAATGTATCAAGAACAAAGATTATTATTGCTGATGCATGATGATTATTAATGCTTGTGGAGCATGACGCAGCATAAAATTGAAACTTAAAGTAAAAGTACCTAAAATTGTGCTTAAGCACTGTACCTGAGTAAAAGTACTTAGTTACATTGTAGCACTGACATGTAGTCAGTATACCAGTTGTCCAAATTTGCATCTATGTATGTGTGTAAAACCCATATTGCTCCCTTTAACAGACCTCCCACCTTCAACGACCTCCTCCGTGTCCTCTCATCACCAATCCCTCTTGTCGTCTTGGCTCCTCTCCTCCACATCCCGCTATCCTTCTTGTCCCCATTAAACCAGCACAGAGGGTCTGATAAATGTCGACCCAGGTATCATCATCACACATGCAGATTCCCCTCCAACACGATTCACTTTTGATCAGCACCCCTGTACGGCAGTGGATAAAAAACATTCAGGATGCTCTCCTTGCTGCTCGCCTCTCTGCCTCTGAGTGTATTAAATACCCGGCTCCCACTCCGCACACATACACACACACACAACCAGCCGCCTTCCCTCCATACCTATATTCCGGCAGCAGACGCCATCAATGGATTGCATTTATGCAGAATGCATCAATAACCGGAAAAACTAAGAGGCCTTGTCAGGGATGGGGAGTTGTCACAGGCGCGGGCAAACGATTCTACGCGGTGCTCATCTGAGCTGCAATCAGCCCATAATCTGAGTATACATCAGGCCTCTGTGACATGGAAATTTCCTGCTCCTCCGCTCTCATTTTCAGAGGCAGTAATCACAGGGAGAGGCGCTCAACCTCACAGAAATGTATAAATAATTTTCATTCAAACATATTAACAGTCAAAATACCAGAATCCATCATGGCGGTGCGGGGAGCTTCTTAAGAAGCAATCAGGGCCTCTGCATGTGTTCTTTGTCTTTGGCAGCTGAGAGACAGGGCGCAGATTACTTGTGCGAGTCCTGTTTTGCATAATGGCCTACCCCCTTGGTGCTTTTAAACTTTCCTGCCGATCCATTACGTTTACCAAGCCCAGTTCCCTGCCTGTCTTTAATATCATGCTTCCTTGCGAAGAAGATCTGGACGAGGGTTTAAAGACCTTTTTATTAAGGCGGGCATGTGGGCCTCCATCCATCTTCCCCAACCGGCAGACACGTTTATGTTCCATGCACGGGTTATGTACCGCCATCTTAAAAAGCAAAAACTTGCCCTTTTTACCTCATTGGGAAAAAAGGAATTTTGGAGACGAGTTGATAGTTTTCAAGGTTACCAGGCCAGAAACACCCTGAGCAGCAGTGGGATAAAATGTCTCTTATAAGTGTGTGCTGTGTGTCAGATCATTTTAGGACAAATTGAAATGAAAGACAACATTGGCCCTGCACAGAGACCCCTTGTGCTGCCATGGAAAGTGTAATATCCTCAACACATTTATGTATGAAGATGTAAAATGGCATAATCCAGGCATAACACCATCTCATTAAAGCACAGCAAAATATCCCTTTTTTCATGCCAAAGGAGAAAGAGGATGTTAGCGCAATTCACAGGAGGTGAAAATTAAGGCAGTTTGAGCTTGGAAGCCACCCGAGCTTGACAGGACATGGGCTGCAGTTTTATGTCACGTCGTTTATCTGCAGTTTATATTTTCTATGACCGCATTGTCTCTTTCAAGAACCTTTGGAAAATACACAGGCTGTAAAAACAGCCACCTTTTGTCTGCAGTGTACCTCACAAATGCTAATGTTTTTGTAACAGTTGCAGCCTCTTAATGATCCACAAACACTTTTTGCGACATATTTCTTTCTAATATCAGTTTAAATGTCCTTCCTAAGCAGCAGATGTGGGGTCAGCGAAGGTGGAAACCTTAGGAAAAATAGGAGAGTAATGAAACATTCTGAAAATGGCATAAAGCTAGTGAGGGATGCCCTCATCGTCTACGATAAAGCACACTGAGGCAAAGCAAACACCCATGGATCACAACCTTTTTCATTACAACAGTAAGAGGATCCATACTTTCCATTTCTCACCATCAGCTTTAAACGGTAAAACCAAAACTTTGATGTAAAGTTCCATAATAAAAAGAATAATAATGGCTCTCTGTGTGCTTACTGATTAATGGGTTGTGTCCTAGCTGTGTGCAGACAGAGAGCAGAATATATTCTTTTCTAGGTAGAATTAAACTGAAAAATAGACATGTCTTATCTTTTAATCAAAAGACATGGTACGTGCACCCTGAACTCTGACAAATTATCCCAAAAATGGTTTCAGCACAGCATCTTCTTGCAAAAGCTGCCACGGTGCCAATCGTTCTTTTCTTTTTCTTTATATAAGCAGGTAAAAATAAAACCTCATTGATACAAGGATGACTACAAAGCAGACAACATAAACAGGCGGAGACAAATGACCTCACCACCGCAGAGTGTAAATAATATCTACACATAAACACTTATGAGTTTTGAAATCCATTGAAAATGGAATAAAAAACGTAAAGCAAAAGTTTTTTTTCCAACATCCTGTTAAATGGAAATTCAAGTTCAAGTTCCTGCTACACATCAGGCTAGAGACCCTTTAATTTTTCTTTCTTACTTAAATAATATATGTCTTTTTAATTACAAATTACTTATATCTTGTTTTTCCACTAGTACATTTTGTAGAAAGTAGCTGGTACTTTTTTTTATATTGTATCTATTGAGGTTCCAAGTGAGCTGAGCGGATAGAAGGTGGAGTTTAAATATTGCAGACCGCTGATTTGCCAGAGAGAATCACCACTAGTGCAACACACCGCCATATTCTGAACAGCTGAGCAACAATGAAGAGTGACCGAAATGTAACTATTTTGTACACCGTATGATTGAAAAAGTGCTTCTGTTTGGTTACTGATGAAAGGATTCAGCAAGCATTGACAAATATGTTGTCGCAGTTCACTCTGTGCTGTTATACTGATCATGTGAGAAAACCACTGGTACTATCTGCAGTGGAAAAAGAAATACAGACAAGAGCCTGGTACCAAAAGTAAGTCAAGTTGAAGTTGAGTTCATAGTCTGTTACCATGCAGAAATGATTATTACCATCTATGCATTTTGTGGCAGTATTCAATCTGATGTAAATCAGCATGGCAAAGTGAAGAATGCTGTCTCTTGTTATCCCTTTTCTTTGCTCCTCCCTCCCCTTTTCCTCCTCGTCCTCCCCTCTCTCTGGCCCTGTAGACTGTAAGGGCAACAAGGAATTATAGCTCAGTGAAGTGCAGTGGCAAAGCCCCAGAGATTCATAGACAGTCTCAATGATAAAGTCCAATCCGCGAGAATCGCTACTAGTGCAATAACAGCGAGAGAGGGTCACAATAAAGTTTAGTTTAATGACAAGAACAAATAACTTTAACATTTGGCTGGGGCGCTGAACCCCTTCCCCGGGATCGCATCTGATATATCAGCGGGCAACTGCCCGTGACTGCTGGGCGATTGTGCTCGCCACTCTGGCACTACTGATGCATGCGGGGTCCCGTGGCAGGTGTCCATTTTATAGACTTATTCAGTTCGGAATGTTGGACACTGGCTGAGGCTCAGGCCGGGGCGGAGAGGCCTGGCTAGATTATTGTTACTGCACAGCTGACTACTGCTATCTGGCCCTGGGACTCTATCTAACTGTTAGCCACTCAACAGCTAACAGCCAGCGTCTGAGGTGATATCAAGGCTACTGCTGCAGAGCTTGGACGCGGTCCTGAGGACGGGGCTACTTAGCCCCTAATCGCCACACAAACGACACCAAGCAGAAGAGGAATTATAGGTGACCAGCTGTTGGTCAGTTTACTCTTCTGCTACTGCTCGCCAATAACATTAGAGTTATGCACTGGATTTTTCATTTTAGATAGAGCTACAACTAATGATTATTACCTCTGCCAAGGAGGTAATGTTTTCAGTTCAGCTTGTTTGTTTGTTTGCTGGTTGGTTTGTCTGTGTGTCAGCAGGATTTTGAAAAAACTACGAGACTGAATTTAATTAAACTTGGTGGAAGGGTGTAACATTAGCCAAGGAAGTTTCCATTCAGTTTTGGACAGGATCCAAATTACGGGCATTCATTAATTACTTTTCACTCCTGTTAACATTGCGAGGTAGACATTAGGCCTTGGTAAAGGTCTGTGCCCTCCAACTGACATATAAGTTTTAAATTTGGATTAATCTGCCCATTATTTTCTTGAATCAATTAATGTATTGGTCAGAAAATAGTGAAGAAAGCCCATTACAATTTCCTAAAATCAAAGGTGACATCTTAAAATGAAGCAGGAAATGAAGGCAAAAAAAATCCACTGTTAGATAAAAAGTTTTTTTTCTCACCAGCTGTTTGGTCTTACATCAACATGTGAATTACAACATGTGCATGATGAGAAAAATCTATGTATCATGACAATATTCAATTTGCAGCCACAGCAACCTCTGACAGGCTACTTAGCTCCACTGAGTGATGAGAGCTGATGGCCCTGAGGTGTCGCTGACGGCTGCATGGGGCTGCTGGGCAGCTGCTGGTCTGTGGATGGATCAGGGGGTTCAGGCCGGCAGCCATATTGTGAAAACCAGCAAGAGATGACGCCATGGGGGGACGGATAATGGAAGATAGATACTGTGCATAGGGTCATTTTCTCACACCTGAAATGATGGGCTTAGATCCTGAATGTTGTGTTTAATTAAGGTAGTTTGGTAAAAAAAAAAAAAATATGATCAATATTCAGATGTAAAGATTCTAAAAGAAAATACTGCTTTTAGTGGACTGATAGCCTGAACTCATCTTAATGCTAGTTCTGTGTCTCACTCACTCATCCCAGAAAGCCTCCTGTTGGTTATTTGTTGCCACATTTCTAGTTTACACGGCCTGAAAGGACCCATTCAGGACAGCTATTGTTGAATGCAGGCCTCATATGCAGATCCATTTGAAGGGCCATTATCCAAAAAGAATGTGGGAGACAAAGTGAAGACAGGCTTGTGACAAATGATCAACCTGATAATAGGCTGTAAGACACACTTACCATGCTAACAACACGCCGCACAGAACGTACGCGCCCCCCGTTGAAAACAAACAATGTGCTTCCAATCTATCATCGTTGATCCGTGTCATCATTACCCCTCGATGGCCGCGCGGACATCAACATGACAATGCAACATGCAGGAGCCACATTTAGCACGATAGATTATTATCATAGACAGTGTGGCACAAATCTCTTATGGAGCATTATAGCCGGTGTGGATGGTAACAAACAAACAGATTTATGTCGTGCTCTCTCCAAGGAGGCAACCTGGATGAGCACAGTGTGTGTGTGTGTATTTGTTTGAGAGTGTGTGTGTTGGAGAGCTTTGCAGGTGAAATGTTGTGCTAATTCTGTACAGGTTGGGCTAATGTCGAGCCCCCGGGTCCTGTTCTGTTGGCAAGCTGATTGGTGATTAGAGATATAATTAAGAGCAGCTTTGACACAGGCGCTGTCCTCCACCTCCTCAAGCTCCTTTGTCAACCCCCCCTTCTACACACACACAGACACACACTCCAACTGCCCCAGCCACCCAACCCGCAAAGCCCCCCAGGCCACTTCCCATCGCTGTTTATGGTGCTTCCTCCATTATCCGACAACAAAAGGAGTCCTCAACACACAAAACCCCAGCCAGCTGTGTGCCTGACATGGTGGGGAATACACAGCCTCTCTCCAGCGACAATAAAAAGAAACTTGAGTTTAAACAAAAAAAGTTACACCATATTTGCTCAGACTAACTATGATGAAAGGCAATGAAGACAAGGGCTCCTCATGTAGGTATCAATATAAATATTACTGGAAGGTCAATTAATATGTAAATTAACTCCTCCATTTAATTAGCTATTTAACTATTTTCCAAGGCATGGACATATTAAATCATGCTTAAAGACCCCTCTAACTAGCCTCCTGACAATAGTGCCAGGGAGTCGTGGGCTCATAAACTACCGGCTTGACCTATAAAGAGCCCCGAGTCTGCTAATTCCATCTCAGCCTAATTTTATGACTTGCATAAAATAACCATAGTGCAGCTTTGTAGCTGTAAAGAGGATATGGGTAATAAAACGGAGCCGGGGAAAGCATCAGAAATCTCCTCTTCACTAGTGTCCTCATTTATTATTCTATTATTCTTTGCAGGGTACCGGGCTCATGTGAAAGACAAATGACCTTATTATATTAAATAATTTGTGAGGATATTAACCGTTAATCACACATAAACAGCATTTAAAAGGTATTGATTTTCCAGCGCTCTCAACAGCTTGTTAAATTTACGTCCAATAACATGATAATAGATAATCAGGTGAATGATACTCATTTGTAGGGGACAAAGGAAAGGTAATGGCCATCACTGACCCTGACTCCACCATATCTCTCTATCCTACTCTTTCATGACCCTCTAACAGGTGTTTGACCTTGAGCACATCCCTGTACTAGTCTGCAGTGATTGACAGCCACATGGCAGATATAATGTCTAGCCTGGGAATTTTGTTTCAGCTCGTAACTCGTGCTTTTCAGCCAGGCTTTGTAATATTATAACATTGTGCCCAAATCCAAAGCATTAATTTTAGAGCCGGCATTATTAGCCAAAGAATCAATTAGTCAGTCAGAAAGTTAATCAGCTACTTTTTTTGATAATCAGGTGATATTTTAAGTCATTTTTCATGCAAAGATGCATTTTTTTTCATTATGAGGATTTTCACTGTCATCTATTGCTGTAGAACCCTTTAATGGACATTTTTTTTATATAAAATGAATCAAAAAATGAACAGCAAATTAATATTAATAAATAACAATAATAATCATCGTTACAGCCCTAAATTACTTCTATTAGCTTTCATTTTGTACTGACCTAATGGCAGCCCACTTTACTTCTACATTTATAATCATTTGACTGGATTTTTTTTAACAATATAAGGGACAGGAAAGCGGGTTCCCAGAGGAGGATGAGATAAGACACAGGTTGAGTTGACACATAATCTTGCAAATACTGTATGTAGCATGTCTTAGCCACAATGATGACCCCTCTGTGCAGCTTCATCAGAGCCAACAAACTTTGGCTGAAAAGTTGATAACCGTTTCTTTGTTTCTGAAACAGTCCAACACTTCATCAGAGGCATCACTTTTGTTTGGCACTGTTGACAGCTGTATTCTGATCTCCATGATTACTTTTTGATGCAGCTTTCCCCCTCCTCTTTGTGTGTGTGTGTGAGAGAGAGGGAGAGAAACAGCGAGTGTGTGATTTCGATGTGTCTCCTGACCGCCCGCAGATACCATTTAGGTTTGAAAAGTCCTCCAAGTTGCTGTTGGGGAAGCTGACTTGCCACAATAATAAATTTGCGGCAGGTAGCAGAGAATAGCGAGTGGCATGCAAATCCGTCTTGGTGTCCCTCTGGGGGCCCGGTGCTCACTGCGGGAGAAAATGAAGCCATGCTGCTCCAAACACTGTCTCTCTTTCTCTCCTGGGCCTAAAGTTAATTTCAGTGGAGAGAGCCAAATAGGGTGTCGACCGGTCTCTTTTCTCCAGCCATGTAGACACACCGGGGCTTGTTCCAGAGATGGATATGTGAGAGGATAGACTCACACTACCTACCTGACACTGGCCCTCTTGATTCATTATGACAGGCCAATCTTTTATTAGCCTGGGCTTCGTATTCAAACCCTATCAAGAAAAAAAAGTGAAGAAGCTGAATTTTCTCTAGATGAATACAGCGGATTTATTATGCAGCGCCTCCTCCCCGACCCCCCGTATAGAGGCATGTAATTATAAGCCTCATGTTTTTGACAGATCTGGTTAGCAGGCTGTTATTTGATATCCATGTTAACCGAGGCACCTAGATTGACAGATTCAACCACACAAACGATTATTTTTAAAGAGAGCTACTCTGTAGGACCTTTCTCAGTGTACTCATGGCATCAAAAACATCCCGTTTTACTATTACCTGCAGGTTTCAGAACAATAAATGAATACAAAGCTGGACGGTAGAGTAATTCAATTACTGTGTGGCAGTGCAGGCCCGGTTTTATAGCCTGCTCTCTGCTCTGTGAGCACATCCACAGCTAAATGAACATGATAGGCAATGGTCATCTCCCCCTGTTGTTACAAGATAGCTGTTAGGCTGCCTCAGTAATGATATGAACCAGGGCCTGGGCTCCCAGCATATTTATGAGGCATAAAACAATATTTTTAATTTGGTCAAAGGATTTAATTTATGTCATAATGTATGAGCACATATCAGCTCAGGATAACTTCAGCATCAATATTGGAGTTCCCATTATACTTCTCTTTAAATTTGGAAATATATTCCAGACTATTTATTTATTTATTTATTTATTATAGTCACAAGAGCAATTCAGGTGGAATTCAATCAATACAAGATGTAGAAATGTCCAGCCGTCATGCTGTGTATAATTTGATATATGTAACAATCCAAACTGCAACATTGAGTTGATAAATTGATCATTTGATTTAAGCAATTATTTTGATAATCGATTAATCATTTAAATCATTTTAAATCAATGCCAAGCATTCCCAAATTCCATCTTCTTAGTTGTGAGGAATTGCGGCTTTTCTTTGTCTTATCAGACTGTGAATGAAACATCTTTGGATTTTGGGCTGTTGATCGGACAAGAGGCAGTTTAAGACAGCATACACTGAAAACAAATATCAGGATGATATTGATTCAAACAGCTGGTGTCAGTGACTATAGGGCCTACCTATTGAATTGACAGATCATATCAGCCCATATTGGCCAATTTAATGGATATCAGAATATTTTTGTTCAGTATGCGCTAATATGAAACATGGTGTATGGAAACATATTTATGTGTCATATTTCACCTCCTTGTTGTTTATGACCGCCCTGTACTGCTTCATATTACTGCAAAAGTATTGTTGCATATTACTCAAAAGGCTATAAAACATTACATTCTCACCTGATTGTTTTCCATAATAAAATCAGCCACTACTAAAACACCATAATGCGCCACTATGAATGTACCTACAGTAGTGTACTAACTGATCGGGCCTTGTATGGCGGAGGGCTGTCGAGCCACTTCAAACATAATAAGAATTTTTAGTCAAAGATATCCATCCACAGACTTCAGCGCCGTCTGCAGTCGAGCTCACAACAAATCTGTGAATCAGCTTTGAGTTCCATCCCAGTCTTTCAAAAGTAATGCTTTTGTAAAATAAGTCCAGCCTCTGTATGACAGGGAGCTGGCTAGCCGGAGAGAGTCGGGCCTTGTTGTGCAGCTGATTCTGAGGCTTGTCTGTGATGGTGTTGGTGGATGGATGTGCTCTGGTGTTGGGCAAGAGGGGTAAACTGTATTGATCCTGATCTAGTCTCATTTTTGTAAGCAGACGGCATTTCACGCTGTGTTTGGGTACCTTTTTGATGGCCCCTGACAGCCTCTGCTGAACGCTGTCGGAGACTATTTGACAGGCTGGACAAGGGTGGGAGGAGGGGGGAGACAGGGAGGAGGAGGAGGAATGGAGGGAGGCAAAAAGAGGAGGAGGAAGGTAGCTGTTCAGCTCAGTGCCGGCTGGTGACAATCGCCTCAGCCTTGGAATCAATTCCCTCTGTTTACAGACCATTTCACAGCCCTTTACCTGTAACATCACTTGTGTCAGTCCCATTAATACCCCCAGATATATAATGGTTGAATTAGCATAATGGCTAAAGCAAGGCTCTGGACTGTGAACACATAGCAAATGTCAACATGTTCTCTTCACTAAGCCAATTAGAGGCCATTAACAGGCCGGCTTGGCTGCAAACATCATCAAAGTTAAAGACAATCCCAGACAGCATCTCTCCGACCCCCTTTTTCACTGTTGTAATAGATGGGCCATAGAAACTGAAATGTTTGTAAACAGTCGGTCAGCTTAGGCTCCTGCCGGTTCATCTTCAGTCCGCCAGTGTATTCAGCCTTAGAGGTAAATTGCTGCAGCTGTATTAACTCCGTCTACCTGAGTCTACCTGGCTCAACATCTGGCTTACAACTGCTAAATACAAAGTGATCAGTCTGATATTTTGGTTTTGGTAGAAGCTTTTTTTTTTTTTTTAAATGTCCTTGTAGGAACTTTACTTCAGACATTACAGATAAAATAATATTTTTTCATATTAAAATCATAACACAGAGAAGACAAAAAGGTAGGCAGGCATTTGCAGATCATTGATTCCAGCATGTGCCGAACACGCCTGGCAACATTTTATGAATTCAAATGCATATTTAGATTTGGCCTATTAACTCTTTTTTTCAATTAACTGGTTCAAACGATTTACTCAGTTGCACAGTCTTTAGACAGCTGGCGATACTGCATATGCTAGCAAATTAGTGAGATAATGAACCCAGTTTTAAGATAAATACCAGGCAGAAACTATATTGCATAACAAAAATGCAGTTATCTGACAATTACCACTTAGGAGTTTGAGTGATGCATCAACTATACAACACACAGATTAACAGACGTTGTATTCACACATGAATTTGAGCCGTGCGCTTTACTTCCACTGTGTCTTGAACATGTAGCCCTTGGCCGTCGTATAACAGCTAAAAGACAATAGTGCTGGTGTTAAGTAAAGGCCTTGAAAGTATTGTCACAAAACTGCAGAGGCAAGCAAGGCCAAGAGTGGACTGTTCAGGACTACACATCATCCTTTATGGCCTTCGAGAACAGTTAGCGGTGTACCGACCAGATTAAAGTTCTCCTGCTCGTGAAAAACTCTAAAGATGTCAACAGAATACGTGAGTGTGTCAACATTATTCAAAGAGCTGCTCACACACTTAAATTGTTAGGAGTCATACTGTAGGTGCAAGTTGGGCTCTTCTCCTTTGTCTCATACTGTGTGTCATGTGGTACATAATTTTTCAGTGTATTATAAACTAGTAAAATATTCTGAAAAATACTTTTTATTAAGATCAAAGTCATAGCATTGAGATGATAATGATTTTTTAAGTTTATTTCTGGCACGTTAGTTTGTGGAGTTCTGGGTTTGTTTTTTTATATACAGTATGTTGAGTGTTTGATTACTAACCACACTATCATACATAAAATAACTTTTACAAGAGAAAATTGTCTTCAGGCTATTCTGAGTGCAGATGTCTGGTCCCATAACTGAACCACAACAACCTGCCTTAGTCTTAACTCCAGTATCTGCAGAAAGTGCTGATAAATCAGCTTTTATGTTGTGCTGTGTGCTTCTAATCTTGAATTGGACAACAGTGCTTCCAAAAGGAATAAGAACATGCTTAAGTTACAATGTGTTTTTGGAAACTCTTTATCACCAACGTCCAGTATATTAGGCACTGTTTTAAAAGTCAGATTAACATGATTTTTCTGCACATAACTATATTTTGTCCAGCCCAGAAAACATAAGGGTCATTAAAGTTATTCAATAGACATACTAATAAGGCTTTGTCCACATTTTTCACATATGATTTTTATTTTGTCTTGCTATAATATTATTTTTCCTCCAACTGTTTCCAATTTTCTAGTTTGGTTTCTCTGTAACTAATTTATAATACTGCCTTATTATTCAGTAATTTTGAGCTCACCATAATTAATGTACAAGTTCCTCATGAATATCTAGATTATTATAAACCTAAATTATTTTAAATATCCCTCAATATGATCAGATAATTATACCATTATTTTTACTATAACCTCAAGGCATTACCATATTTTGCAGTGTGCTTTATAGGATCAAGAGTTCTATAAAATTAATTTCATACATATAAGTTACAGTTCTCTGCTTTAAACTCTTTGTATGAAGAATTTGCTGTAAAATCTTCTCTGAAAGAAGCTTTTGTTTCCCAAAAAACTAATATTAGTGTCCTGACACACACAGAAAATATCACTTTTACTCATAAATGGCATTAGTTTGAATACATTTTTACATCCTCCTGGATTCTGGGATGAAACGGCATGAATACCCTGAGCTTTTTCCCCATCTTTCCCCATGTTGACTCATAACAAATTGGTCACTGCCCCGCAGGCAGGTCACCAACAGCCCTCACCTCACGTCTGCATCAGGATGCAGCCCACTGTCTGCCGCCCTGCTCGGCTCGGCTCAGCTCAGTTGAGCTCTGCGGCCAGGCCGCGATGATAAGTCACCCAGCCAGCCAGTATTGATTGGGGGTCCTCGAGGCTTATACAAAGGCAAGGAGGGAGGTGACTGATTGTGTTTTACAGAGAACATTATCACTCCACTCAACGCAGGAGGGCCGACAGAATTTCCGCGCCCAAGAA
The DNA here is from genome assembly GCA_903364295.1 of Serranus cabrilla. Classification (NCBI taxonomy): domain Eukaryota; kingdom Metazoa; phylum Chordata; class Actinopteri; order Perciformes; family Serranidae; genus Serranus; species Serranus cabrilla. Next base: position 718,353 of record CAFUXE010000414.1, read on the forward strand.
ATGGAGACGACCACCCGGGCTGGGAGTATATGACTTGACTCACTGAAGCGCTAAGTCCAATTTGAAAGCCAAATTGTAAGGCTTAGAACAAAGGGGGAAAAAGAGAAATGGTTACAGTTTGTCTGGTGATTTTTCTCCCTTTAGCGCTGACCAGTCCATACAATACTACCCTTTCTATTTTCTGGATTTTCTATAAATTCATAAAAGCACTGAAATAAATTGCCTTCTTCTGTACGTGCTCTGCATGCTCTCGCTTCACACGGAGAAGCCGCTTTAACATCAGGTCCCGTCTCATTTTTTCACCTCATATTAGGTTCTTTTATTGCATCAGGTGGATATAGTAAGATAGCCCTGGATGACTTTGTCAAAGGTAGGCTACAGAGAGCAAGGTACTGCATGTATAAATCTATTCCTTATGGGAATTTAAATAACTTTTTATCTTAGCCTATTTTTTACAAAAGGGGATTTATGCCAGAGTGCAAGCCTTTTATCAACTCTGCTTGCAGATTAAATGTGGATCAGGGGGAGAGCTGCTCCCACTGAATGCCATAATGCACAATAGAAGATGATCACAGCTGATAAAAAACCGCTTCAAGATGATGGTGCTGTTGAGTCTTGATGCCTTTCTTCAGCTTTGTCCCTTTCTAGCTCTCTGTATCTCCTCTCCTCCCCCCCGACTATCTTTCTTGATCATTTTCTGCCTAAATAAAGCTTGCACTCTCCCCGAGTAATCAGGCAAGAGTATCAGGATCTAATAGACTCACACAAGCTCCCTTATCAGCCAGGTGCAATCTGAGGCTGCTGCCGCTTAACAAGGAATTAAACATTTTTCCATGCTGCTGCCAGCACTTTAATTGATTGATGCTAAAAGTTTGGAAAATAAAAGCCTAGTGCGTCAAGCGCGGCACCGCTTTCCAGCGGCTGCCGGACCCAGCGGAGAGAGGAGCCCTGGATTAGAAGTGGCAGCTCGCATTTTCAGCATCAGCCGGCCCTGTCATCTCGGCCCCGGCCAGGATGTGTGCGTAGGTGTGGGTATGTGTGAGTGTGTGTGGCATGTGTGTCTGCCACTTCACATGGAGAGCGGCGGCTGAAAGACACATGTACTCGAAATAAGGGAATCAATAGAACACTTAATGAACAATTAGGAGAACAGCTGTAGGCCTGTCAGACACCCATCTGTACACAGATCTGCTCTGAGAGAGGGAGAGCGGGAGGGAGGCCTCGCTACAGCACCGAGGCTATTGCTTCAGGACATGTGCAACCCCCCCTTTAGCCTATCTGCATCCACTTACACCCCGCACCCTCCCTCGGCTCCGTGCTACGAGAGCCAGGCCCAATTTAGCCAAGCAGACCTCCATCTCCTTCCATCCCTCACCTCACATTAGCGGGAGAAGCCGCTAAAGATATGGAAATGGCACAGGACATCCTTCAGGCTTGTGTCAGGGGTGGGGGGATCGATAAATTTGACAATCCATGGCATTTAATTAAAATGGCTGCCGGAAGCTAGGCAGTTTGTTTTTCTGTGTGGGACCCAGCCCGGCGTTTATTGCTCAAATGAATACATAAGTGTATTCATAAGCACCTTGTACATTAAATCCACCTCACTCTTTGAGGTGGGTCGGGGAGGGGGGCTCTCAACTTTCAACGCTGAGCGAGCACCCGGACAGACGAAATTAATATCTCCACCTCTCCCCCCAGTGATTTTTAACGTATTCTTGATGCATAAAGAGATATCCTCCTCAACGAGGGCACTGACAAATGAACGTCGACCACAGTCAGCTCTCCTGATTTGCCTGTCTGTGACAGTGGCGACCTTATGTGCCAGTCGGGACGAAAAATAGTCAACAGTAAACGTACACTGACAGAGGCGTTGGATAGATAGGTTCAGCCTTCGTCTGGGCGTCTGACGTTTTTACGTGTAGATCAGCAGGATATGACTGACAGCTATTATGGTTAACTAAGCACAGGGATCTGGGAACAGTATCAGAGGATGGGCAAAGTCTGATAATTGACCTTGTACAGCCTCTCCGTCGTTCTTTATTAAAACTTCATTTAAAGAAGAACAACCCCGGGTGGCTGCTGCTGGAGACTCTTTATCTCTCGCTCCCTCAGCAGCCATAATGGATTACATAGGAATCCATTATGCATTCCACACAAGAAAGAAGTAGGGCCCAAGACCTGCTTAAAAATATATTTTTAGTACTGAAAATTAATGTGTTCATGCAAGCCACTGAATCATTTTAAATGTTCTTTTTTAGTATATTAGGTATATGTGTTGAAAAGACCTATATTTCAATGAGGCCGTGGGCCCAGCGGTGCGAGAGTAATGGCCGTACTAATTTATTCATGATTTTAGCTGTGTCGTTATCTGTGTTTTTTCTTGTGGTTGTTGTATTGTTTAATAGTGTGTACTGTGTGCGCTGAAACCTGCGTCTGTTGTTGTGGAACACCTCTTTCACACACTTCAATCTCTATGTTTAAATGGCAACAAGGAGGAAATCATCTGCATGTGTGCTCCCTTTATATACACACACACACTTTTACACAGTTGTCAGGCAAAACCCACTTTGCACTCCATTGCAACTACAGTACCCCACAGACTATATTTAGTTAAAGATCCTTAAAGGTTTTGCCACGCAGATTGTGGTCCATAGACCCATTTTAAACCTGGCACTTGCTTATATCTGCTGAATCACTGCACTCCAATGTGGGAACTTTTTCTTATTTTGTAAGACTTATTTGGAGAATTTTGCCTTTGTTTGATAGTGATGCATGGAAAATCATGTAAAGAACGAGAGGGGTACAACATGCAGCAACAGCTTCAACCAAAGGCAAACCGGGGACGTTGTAGTTATATGTGCCAGCTTTCTGTCCAGTCAGCACCTGCCAGTTTGGGAGTAAAACACTAGAATTAAAGAGACTAATCCTCCTCACTGTAAAAAGGTGTGGCTGGTGCATTTATTATAACCTATACATTTTAACCAACAAGGAAGTAAGAAATAAAATATGTTTTTCTTTGCACATATTTTACTATGTCAGAGCAAGCTGCTCTAATTCATAAACAGATTAGTGGCTTTAGTTGTTCCGGTTCCTGGGTGCTGGAACATATACAGTATGTACATTTCACGCCCTCAAAAAAGCACACATCATTAGATTATTACGAAAAAATTATAGTGCAAAATATGTACAACATAGACCTTGATTGTGACTTGCTGGATTATTTTTTGTGGTATTTGTCAGGAACATGACAACAACAACTCCTAAAGGTGCAGTATGCAGTTCTGCAGTCTCATTCCCAGGTGTTCAAATACTGATGCCTTGGATTGGTGTAATTGTTGTTGTGGTAAACCAACCCTAAGTGTCTGTGTTTTACCACCTGAGAATGAGGCTCAACAATCAACTGGCTTTTTTGCATAATCACACAATGTATGTGCAAAGAGATGCACAAAGGTATAGTCTCATTGTTAAAGAAATGACCTTTAAGAGTCACATTCTGTCAGATAAAACACAAACTAAAAAGGATATTGTTTGGAAACTGTATTCAAGATTTTTCTTTTCTGTCCCATTTTAATCATTAAGCTGATGCATAGTAACTGCATGGTATCGTTATTACTCAAAATATAAGGTTGTTAAAAATGGCAACCAGTTTAAAATTCTGTCAACCAAAAGCTGAAGTCTGGTTGACATCCTGGCAACAACTTTCAAAAGTTAGTCTTGAATCCTGATGTTTGAAACTAGAAACGATAAATATTTTTGGCAAAAAGTTGTTTGAACAATTTATTTGTTGTATTATGACAAAATTTGATCGACTAATTGAATAGTTGACTTAGTTTCATATTCAGTATGAATACTTATGGTGTGCCTTCATCCTGATATTCTCTCTCTCTCTCACTCTCTCTCTCTCTGTGTCTGTCACTGACGCCCTCTGTGATATGCACACTCAGCATACTGCAGCTTTAATATTTGCCTTGGACAATGGTCCACTCATTGTCCACTCAAGAGTTTCAAAATACAGAATGATTATCAGGTGTATAATTTTTTACAATTCTAATTTCTGGGGTATTAAAAGGTTAGATTGCACCATTAGGTTGACTGTGAGCACAGGTGCTGATTAAGTTGATTCACTGAGGCAATTACAGCCAGATCCCCTTTAATTACTGTGGGTTTTATTGCAACTGCGTGATAATGGTGCACAGGGCCTGCAGGAGTTTTAGATGGAGATGAGATTGCAAAGTATCACACATAGACACAAATCTGCAGGATGGAGGATACCTTTCACACACACACTGACACACACTGTCATGTGCACACACACAAAAAAGAGAAAAAAAACTTACATGGGTTTCTCTCTGTTTTTTCTCCCTTGATTTATCTCTTTCCCACACACACACACACTCATTGTCATTAGGCAGTCATTGGACATGGGGGCCACAGCATCACAGTGACTGATGCTAGTTACAAACCAAGAGTCAGGTAGAGCAAAAAACTTGCAGTGTGTGAGTGCGGATGATACACACTTCTAAATTCATAGCATGTCCTGCCACACACATTTACACACACACAGACAGGCTGACACCCTCCTAACCTCCACCCTCCCGTTCACACGTACACACAACACACTTGCCACCCTGCTCAACACAGGCATGCAATAAGAAACAAGTCGACAGCTACACAGCAGGCAATATCCCCTGCCTTCAGCCTCGGCGCCGGTTTCGGATGCATCTGGTTAGTAAAAGCTGACAGAGGGCCGGCCATGCCTCAGAGGACAGCAGAATGAGGAATTTCGGCGTTCCTCCACATCACCCCTGAGATGCAGGAAACACAAGGAGTGCCTCCGCCCCCCCAACACACACACATACACAACCTGTGATGGGCTCCTAAGATTCCCTGTCACCAGGAATGGAAATCGAAAGCGGCACACACATCCGTTATCTAAATGTTAACTCCAGTGCCCTTCTTGTTGTCACAGCCGGGCGAGGTTAGCCAACACAAGGTGAGGAGCTTTGCTTTGGGCCTCTGCCATGGTACACTCCTCTCAGCAGGAAGAGAGCAAGACTCTGATGCAAAACAATCACAGTGGAAAGCCCCTTCTCAAGGGGCTGAATAATTGATGCATTATTTAAGTATATTTAATGCTACTACTTTAATACTACTTTCTACTGATCTATAACATTTATGGTTTGTTGTTTCTTTTTTGGCTGCATCTCTGTATTACATCTAAATGTAAAAGAAAGATATAATGATGAAGAAATAAAGATGTTTTTCCCTAAACCACCACTGACCTTTTGTTTGTCTCTACAGCAGTTTCATGAGCAGGTTTACATTGGAACATGTTAGAAAGAAAAAAAAACGTTGCTACATGAAATTGCTCACAAGTCTGTGGATTACTTTGAGCTGTTCATGATTTCTGTTGTTGGACTTTTTTAGGGTGTGTACTTATAAAAGTCCATCATTTCCTGTATAGGGACAGCACCCGGGCAAATAAAAGATGAGTTAAAGTAATACTTCAAATTCTTGAAATGTGCTTTTTTATATCAACTATTCACAAGTCTCATTTACTGACATATGCTCAGTGATTCCCAACAGGCATTTGGTTAAAGACCTTTGTTTTAAAACACTTCCCTGCTACCGTCTCAGGGTTTTTGTTTGCAAGTTTTTTGGATTCTCTGTTCACTGTGGACACCTTAAAAAAGTTTTCTTAATTTTAAGGATTAAGTATTCCTGTAAATCAGGATGATATATTTGCATCAACATATTACAATGCAATACTACACAGTCAAGGCTTTTCCAATAATACAAAAAATCCTATATAAATACATCTAAATAAGTACAATTTGTTTGGAATCGTTAAAATTATTGTTTTGTAAATCAAAGTAACTTCACAATATGCTTACAATAAGGTACAATTACTTTAATTATGATTAGTCTTTGGTTAATCAAAAGATCAAATATGTTTTGCTGCCATGTTTATTTGGAGTAGGTTACAAATGTTTAAATGCACAAACATTTACACACTGTTGATTCTTTAAAGGTTACAAGTTGTTTGAATAAGTCTGAAAATATGTTTCTCCTGTTTGATTCTTGGGGTGACGAAAGTTGACAAACCTTTGACCTAATACGTGCTGTAGGTCATGTTCACGTGGTGGTGCACCCTTAAAGCTTCTGTCCTGTGTGGTGCTGATCAATCACAGCATCATGACATCTGCCTGGCTTCAGCCCAGAAGAGATGTGTGAGGCATGCAATGCCTCAGCACTTCTCCAGGAGCTCCTGTGAACTGGATAGATGGGAGGGGGATGAGTTGGTAGAAGGAGACGGGTGGAGACAAGTGGACAGTTGCGTGGACAGACTTGAGACTCTGAATGCAGTCTGATGCCGTGCAGGCGGTATTTACGCTCCGACGGCTGCAGGATCCGGGAGCCGGATATATTTAGCCGCCTAGAGATATCACGCCGAGATGAGATTTCAAAGTGAAGTACCTGTTTGAAGATGCATGGCATTCCACAAGGGTGGGCAAGGGCTACTGGGTATAAATCTAGCACCCCTGCACCTGGTGTGAAGACAGGGAGGGAGTGTGACACCTAAGATTTAGAATGACTTACACACAAGATGTACATGTGTAAACTACACACTCATCCATATAAATTTACACACTAGTCATGAATGGAAAAGACCAGATACATCACTTTTTCAGCTCTTTTACATCCACACACCTTCACACACACACACACATAGGCCGTGCGCATTACATTTTCCCCTGTGTCGTCCCCTTTTTGGCTAAATCTAATTCTCCTGGATATTCTCAGTGTCATCCATCATGGTCTGATTTTGGCTGGAGGAGATCCTGAGAACCACAGGGTTAGAGGGAATAGGAAAGGACACTTTGTGGTGTATCACTCACCTCCTTCAGTGCAGCTTAATAACACAAATTTGATTATATCAACATGAAAAAGAATTGTTTTATGTATTGACGTGTGCATCAGAAAGCTAAACACACCCCACTCAGTACTGAGAAGGTAACACTTTAAGTGCCTTCTTACATTACATATGTAGATACCATTATTTTCTAGGATTAATCTTGTATTATGTGTCTTGTTGCATTCTACATCTTACTAGAAATGAATGAATGTAATAGAAGATGCTCTTTTGTACCCAGTTTCCTCTCATGTTTTGAAGATAACACCTAAGAGGAAACAGAATGGCAATGACATTCTCCAAGGCCAATGGTCCATTCACTTGGTCCTTGGATGGTTCCATTTCCCAAAATTGGGAAGTCGTTCCAACTTGTGTTCATGAGCTTTAAGTCATAACGTGGAAACAACACAAGACACAAGGTGTGATGTATTTTGTATTTGCCTAACAAAGAAAAGCAAATAAAACAGATCAGGTACACCATGAAATATGACCATGAAACAATTATTCTGACCCCTCATGAATGTAGCACAAATTTCCTATCTCACAAAGTAAACAAAAACAATTTATTTGTCTATCCACTCTGCAGTTTGAATCAAATCAACACTTCTTCAGCTCATGCTACAACCTTCCACTGAGTTTCATGAAAATCAGGCCAGTACTTTTTTCACAATCCTGCAAAGAAACCGACAAATTGCACCAAAAACATCACCTCCGTGACAGAAGTTAGTGCCTCTAACAGCTTGTCTTGATATCAAGATTCACCCAGCTGCTCTCAGATCACAACTTTGGCTGGATAAAGGTCTCCTTGTCCCGGGGAAGCCTGACGTACTAAACCTAATCAGGGGTTTACGCCTAATACAGCTATGATCTTAAGATATTAGAAGACCCTTTCCCTGTTGATCCCTCTTAGGACTGCATGCCACAAGCCATTTCCTCCTGTAGATGACACCAAAATAAAATCTTTATTGGGCATTTCGTGCATCCCCCTCCTCTCACACTTCCATCCATCTGTGGAACAGAGGAATGACTCTCATGGACTCCCTCTTTGTGAGGAATTTGCTCGGCTGCAGATTAGATTTTCAGGAATCTGCAATGTCAATGACATTTTAGGCAGCTGTGTTACACTGGGGCAGCATGTGTCTGTCTGTGTGTGTGTGTGTGGGTGTGTGATCGGCTTGCTTTGTAAAGCCACCACTCGCTTATTGCATTTCCCTTGAGGCTGTGACTCATTAATCAAATATTCATACATCCCCTGTAAATACATGGAGAACACAGTCAACCCTCAGAGCGCCATGTGCCCCCCAGCACAAATGCTCTTTCATGTTTCTCACAAAAATCCCCAAATGCTTCCCCCTGTCCATTCAACCCCTCCATCTTCCAAAGTTGGAGAATGTCACTGGTCCTTTGCTTCTGCATACTTAATGTTCCCGCTCTGTCCAAACAGCCGCTTGTACGTCCACTAAAGGAAAAAAAAAAAACATGGACCAACACACAGATCAGACAGGGGATCTAAATGATGCCTTTATGTGTTTTGCCATTTCTTCTCCATGGTAGACAAGAGAACAGATGAGGGATTCTTCTTCCTTTCTGTCCATCAATCCTCACCCTTGGCCCGGGACAGTTCCCGCCTTTAAAAAGCAAGGCTCATCATAATACAAGAATTTGTATTGTACAGGAAAACAGTCTGGCATAGCTCAAACTAAGGGGGCAACACACAGATTATCCATGGTAACAGAGCTTTGCACACAAGGATATTTTCTTTTCCTCTGCAGAGGAACACAATTGCCGCCAGTGTCACTGGGTCACATTTTTTCCGGTCCCTGGTTAATGGGCTGTAGAGATGGTTAGCACGTACGATTAGTTTTAATCTACTACATTTGACCGGGAGAGAAAGGGATTGAATACATTTCAACACACCACTGAGGTTTGTATCCAGCTCTGAAAATGAAGCAAAGTATTTTTTTATTCTACTAGAGTCACTTCAAACTCTTCAAGTGCACCCAAAAGAAGCAAACGGATTAAGAAAGTCAAATATTTTTCACTTTATTTGACTTTTTTTGCTAGGTAGTGTTAAAAACATTATACCTTTAATATATCTTTTGTCAGTTTAATGATATTAACAAAAATGTTGTAATGTGGGAAAACACATGAAAAAGATTCAACAGTTGGAATACCTCAGTGTTTTTGAAGTGATGAAATCAAAGTGCAGTTGTATCCTACTAAGTTAATTTGTTACGGTGTTGATACTGTTGAGGTGTAATAAATAATACAGCTACTGCTTGAGACTAGAATTGAGGAAAATCTACAGTAGAAGAAATATTACGAAACATGACGTTAGATTAGAAAATCTAATTTGTATTTCTTATTGCACGTGAATTTATCCTCTGGTGATCCATATGTTATCTTATTGTATCTTATTTATTGCTTATTTGAATACAAAAGGGATGGTCTGGAATTCTTAAAATCTTTTTAAAAAAAGTTGGCCAGAATTGTCTCATCTCACACAAAATACCATTGATTCAGAAGATTGATAGAAGATCAAATAAATTCAAGTACTCTAAAGTATTATGTGTTGTAATTCCCTGAATCTGAGGAGGAGTGTTCCTTCAAATTAAGCTTTGACTTCAGTGTGTGTTAGATAATTACAATAAATACTTGTATATCTTAATAATTAATTTGTAATTCAGAGAGCACATGAGCTTATCCCTTGGACAAATGTGCCGTTCACTAACCCAGTCTGTTTATAACTCTTATATATGCTATGCCATCACATATTATTGCTCAGACAAAGGAGCGAGCTCTAGCATGAATTAAAGAAAAGACAAATTGAAAAGAAATCTTGGCAGAATTATGAAGAAAGTGTTCTTCAAAACATGTGTCCCATATGCTACTGTCTTCGAGGTGTTGAATTCATCTTGTTGGATGAAATGATTTTGGCAAGAGAAGTTTTGAAAAGTTCCTTGGCTCCATCTTCAGAGAGCCTTGTTCCATATTAATTAAGACTTTAACAAAACTCCTGTTAGCGCAATTCCAATGATACTTGTGATTAAAAAGAAAATGATCTGAGCCAACACTGATTTTAGTCTGTGTTACTATGGCACTGTTAGCCAGGAAAGCACCTTGATGCAGGAGTGCTGAACACCAAAAAAATAAGCACAGATCGCTTTGAGATTCTTTAGCATGATGGAAGTTAAGTCTGATACCAAATCTCCCAAAATCTGACATGTTGATATAGCTGCCACCCGTAGCTTGTCTCAAGTCCATAAAATTTCAAATAATGGTGAAAATGAAGAGTGTTCCCCTAGATGTTCCCTTCTCTAGATGAGTATATAAAACACTTTAGGTCATTAAATTAAGCAGAGCACCAAAAGGAAATGCCCCAAGGCTTCCTGACAAAATGTTCAGGGTGCTCACATTTCAGTTCATAAAAGTTTTGGCAAATATTTCCCAGGTAAAACATTTCAAGGATGTATTAAGTTCATATAAAAGTTCAATAGCGCGACAACAATTGTCACAACAGTCTCGGACACGAGGCTTTGGCTATCAATCGGTTCGATTCGTTAAAAGAAGAAGTTCCCTGTCAGTAGTCTTTTAAACAGCGCTGTCAAAGCAGCACAAAGTCCCCGGTGGTGGTGGTGACCGTCGTCCGCCGGTCACGGATGAAGGGCCACTCTCTCTTCTCGGGGGTCAGGCCTGCAGACAGGTCGTAATCTCTGCTGTGACCTTGCGCGAAAGTGAACGCAGGGTATTTTTCCCTCTCTGACGGCTGCAGCACCTGGAACAACAACACAGCGGTGTTTCAGGGGAGCGTTGCACCAGACTGTACACTTCATAACAGTTTGCTTTGAATCTCATCACTTAACCTAACGAGGGGTGTCTTATTGCACCGTAATTGTTCTCCGAAATTAGAGTATTCATTTTAATGTAACTTCTGTTATCTTCTAAGCAGAAGCATGATAAGTTTAAGGAGGGAAGACTGGTTTACAACATCTACCAACATGTTGACGGGGCGCAGAGGCAAACTGGGAAGAGATTCATGGCTAAATGGTGCCATCTACTGGCCAACCTTTATCCCACTGAACATACATTTATAGGCAAAAAACAGAATTAATATAGCATTATGATAATGGTGATAATTGTGAGATGTTGGCAGTGGTAGAGTGATTTTTTTAAGCAGGCATTATTTCTTTATTCCCTACCTTAGACAGCTCCTGGCTGATTCTCTCAAAGTCCTGCGCACTTCTGGAGTAGAAACCTATGGTGCAGCTTGGGTCCATCTTGCTGAAAGGCATCTTCTTTGGTGAGGGGCAATGATATGACTAGACAAAAAGAGACAAAATACATCAGAAAATTTTCATCAAGCTGAAGGGCCAGATAATGTGTAACAACTGCGGGGCATAGGCACACTCCACGGCCGCGTCAACAGCGAATAAGATGTATTCTGCATCATTTGATGAATGAAATCCTATTTATCTGCTGTCACAGCATCCATAAATTTACAACCCCGGTGTGTTGTCACATTGTATACCACTGCATGCAAAAGCATAAAACAAAGTTGCTATACGGTGCTGTGTGCTGATTTTTATGTATGGGTCCTGAAATATTCAGGCTCACAGTACCTGATCCGGTATTTGCCGTATTTCTCTTAAGTGGCAGCTTCACACATCTGAGCAGCAAATAAATCAGCAGATAGGGACTCGGTAATTGGGCCGAGGGCTGCTTTAAGATTCATACCCTTAAGTACTAACAGAAACTATTAAATTCACATTACTGGGGCTCCAGTCAGCTCGTCTGTGTAATTTCACATTACCTGGAGAGGGAAATCGCTGGTGCTGACATCCACAAAAGACTGACAGTAATGAGGGTCCATGTAAATCAAGCTGTCATCTGCAAGGACAAAACAAAAGACAAGTTATTCAAAAACATCGGATTATTACAAAAACGCGCTTCTCTCCAATTTCTATGCAGAGTAGCTCAAAGTCACCCGCTTGGCCTACTGTTAGGCTTGTGTGCGTCAAATATGCCTCCCAGAAGGTTGTTGCTTTTTAATATCCACCAGGGTGGATTAAATTCTGCATAATCAGATGCGTTTGTACAAGCACATTCTTTACACCCACAAAAAAGCGGTTGTCATTTAATTTTTGTGTGGGGGAATTACTTTTACAAACACGCAATTATATTCGACCATTTGCATATGATAAATGCCGCGCTGAGCCGCGCCTTGGCAGGGAGAATGTATTGCTTGTCATTTAGACATCATCCACCACTGTATTTCAAATTGGTAAAATGTAAATGCGTAAATATTGACTGCCAAGATGTACAACTGAAGGTTCCTCCTGGCTCCTGAAGGTGATGAAGAGTGGCTCACTTTGGGGCCTGGATTAAATTTAATGCATGCCTCCTATGGAAATCAATTACAGCTCACAACTTGGGAGGTTTACTTGTGATAAATGGGCGAGGCTTTGATGGGTCAGAGAGAATAAAGTAAGCCCTGCTTCACTCGCTTCCATCTCCACTCCTCTCCGTTTTCCTCATGCAAACAGGAATACATTAACTTACTTTGTCTCTTCACATAAGAAGGGTATATTATGCAAAATAATCTGTTATTCACACCAACCTCTCTCTGTGTCTCTTTCTGTGTTTTGCATTACGATAAGACTAACCTTGAAATCCTACAAAGTAGAAGGCCTGTTTGGGCTTCCCTCCGATGATGCCTATGCAGTACTCCAGACTCAGTACGCTCTAAGTGAGGACAGAGGGACAAAGAATTACAAAGTACATCTGAATGAGAGACTAATACTTTACTCTTACTTACTTTACCCCTGTGAATGTACATTTAAACCTTGTGATCCAACACCAAAGGACAGTTCTACAAACTACCTATGTGCTTCTCTCACCTTTGCAAAGTTAAAATAGTCGGGGTTTGTCTTCTCCCTTCCCAGGCGCACGGGGATGAGGATGACGACAGCCTGGCCGTCTGACAGGACGGAGGCTGACACCGGTTGGTCGCTCTGTGGGGAAGGAGGGGCATCCGATCTCTCAGCAGAGGGCTGCTCTGCTCCTGGTGCCCGGTGGCTATCGATGACATCAGCACTGTACACTACAGAGGATCAATAACACGAAGGTCATCCGTCTGTCTGTCTGTCTGTCTGTCTGTCAGGCATTTAGGCCGTTCATCAGGCTGTCAGTGCTCTCAGTTTTTAAAATATGAAGGTGGTGTTTTTAGGTTTGTATATCATTTCAAAGTATGTTTTGAATGAGCAGCAAACACATGTCTCCTTGTTGCCCAATCTTTAAAATTTTATTTGCGAATATGCTTCTTTTTTTGTACAGCTACACGAATGTCATTTTTTAAACATTCGTAGCTTCTATTGAGGTTTTTGAGGCTGTGAATCTCACCCTATCATCATCCTAATAATCATCACCATATAAGAAAAAACATTTTTTTATTTGAATTGCATGATTCACCAGTAACAGTGACTGCTGTGGTAGCAAGGTTATTTTATCGCGTTGTCCACATCCGTCTGCTTCTTATGAGTGCAATATCTCAGAAATACCTACATATAATCCTCGACCCACATGGATGTAAAGACAGTAATTCTAGTTTTATATTTTCACCCCAACAAATATGGAATATGGAATATTTTGTGAGATAAAAACATCAATATTTGAAATGATTACATTAATCTTTTTTTCAATTAAGTGAGAGTTTTTTAAAAACTCTTCAATCTGAAGTTATTGGAAATGTTTCAATGACACGAGTCAGAAACAATCTTATGCAGCCACCGGCGGAATCCGTTTTCTAATCTTTATCTGCAACTGTTCAGAAATACTGGGTGTGAACAAGCAAAACAACAAAATAAAACAGTGCACTATTGGAATGTTTATGTAGAATTTAAATATAAATGTTTTGAATTACACTTTGAAACTTTAAACTATTTTGTACAACCATATTCTTGTGTTTGACTTGCATGTCTTTTTGGTTTAATCCATCCTGAGGAATGTGTTTGTTCTCTGTACGAATTCAGTCTCATAACCCTAACCCAGGATGCATGTTAATTCTCATGGGGCTGCAGCTACTTTAATGATTGTTCTTTGATTGTTCGAAGAGATTCAATTTAAAGGGACATAAAAAAAGAAAAGCAGTGCATCCTTACATTTTGAGAAGCAGGAAACGGCACATGTTGAGCATATCTGCATGATACATTACTTTATATGTTGTTGACTTTTAATTAGATTTGATTAATTCCATTTTGTACGGACAGCCATTGTGTCTGAAGTTAAATTCACTCTGTGTGACTCTCTTAGATCACACTCTTAACACACCAAGACACTCGCTCTCACTCCAGCCATCCTCTGCTCTGGCTATCGGGAAGACAAACATGAATCAAACCCCAAGTTATTGGGGTTAAGACGAGGTTGGAGTGGGACGTTATAGATTTGGATTGGATGTATGTGTTGGGGAATAGACACAGAGTCTCCTGTCACCCCTCTACGCGGCTCCACCGTCTCCCAGCAGCAGAGAGAGAGATGGTGGAAAAAGAAGGGTCAGTTTGGGCGTTGTGCCCAGTATCCTGTTTTTATCAACAGCAGGCTCATCTTTCATACCTGTGCAGTCCTGGGAGACATAAGCAGTTATACCCGCCAAGCCAGGGTCCATCGCCTCCTCGACAGCTTTCCTAAGAGAGAGACAGAGGAGAGGAAGAGAGAGGAGACAGAGGGAGGCAGGGAGGGAGGGGTTTTAAATGTTTACATCCAGAGCCTATGCTCAGTAAATACTGGGTGTAGGTTCTGTGTGTTTCAATGAACTAAAAACAGTCATATTACAGATTTAATAAGTTAACTAGTGTCATACTAGTGACTATGAGATCCTGGAAAGTTGTTATGCTATATAAAGTACCAGTCAAAAGTTTATGGCACACCATCTCATTCAATGGTTTATTATATTTTCCACATTGTAGGTTAATAATATAGTTTTTTCAATTAAAAAACACTGTTGTGTACCTAACAGTAGTACATCATTATGTGATCAAAGTGATGAATGGAGTTTGTATGACAAGCAATATGTAAAATAGTAGTAACTCTACAATCAATTTTAGGCTTACTTGAGGATGTGTGCCACCACAGAGGGCCCATACCAGTCCCCCGCCTGTTTCCCCATCGTCAGGCCCAGGCGGACCAGCCTGTGGAGGCCTAACTGGGCCGAGGGGCTGTCCCCAAACCAGGACACCAGAGTCCGGTGGTACATCTCTTTCAGGTGTGCATCTGCCTCCTCTGCAGATCCCGAGGCCTGGGCTTGGTGCATG